>JAUPFT010000011.1:24995789-25280789 GCA_036936625.1 Parnassius smintheus behrii | reverse complement strand
GTAAGAAAATGCGTTCTCTGCTGATTTTGTGGATCAAACTTTGGCATGTTTTATTGTGGAAAGACGTTTGTTCGAGTTTTTGTTATCGTTTGAGTGAATTTGTGTTATTTTATTCATTTGTCATAAATCAATTAGAAGATGATGGATAGTACTTTATTACAAATTAATTTGTCACTCGAGTGTGTGTGAGTGTGAGTGTGTAAGGGTGGGGGGTGTTATTTAGTTCGTGCGCGCGTGTGTTTGCGTGTGTGTTTGTGTGTGTGTGTGTGTGTGTGTGTGTGTGTGTGTGTATGTGTGTTTTTATGCGAGTTTGTGTGTGCGCGTGTATGTGGGTGTATGTGCGTTTATGTGTGTTTGTGTGAACGCATGTGCGTACGGGTGTGTGTGTATGTGTGCGTGCGCGCGTGCATGCGCGTGTGGTTGTGTGTGTGAGTGTGTGCCTGCGTATGTTAACTGTTGTTCGTGTGTGTGTGTGTGCGGTTGTGCGTGTGTTCGCTTTTGTGTGGGGGTACGAGTGTGTGCGTGTGTGCGTGTGTGTGTCCGCTGTTGTTTTGTGTTTGTGTATGTGCTTGTGCGTGTATGTGTGCTCGTTTGTGCGCGCGCGTGTGTGTGAGTGTATGTGCGGGTGTGTGTGTGTGTGTGTGTGTGTGTGAGTGTGTGCGTGCGTGCGTTAACTGTTGTTCGTGTGTTCGTGTGTGTGTGTCCACTGTTGTTTTGTGTTTGTGTACGTGCTTGTGCGTGTATGTGTGTTCGTTCGTGTGCGCGCGTGTGTGTGAGTGTATGTGCGGGTGTGTGTGTGTGTGTGTGCGTGTGTGCGAGCGCGCGCGCGCGCGCGTATGTGTATGTGTGCGCGCGCGCATATGTATATGTGTGCGCGCACGCGTGTGTTTGTATGTGTGTGTGTATGTTTGTGGTCTGTGTTTGTGTGTGTGTGTGTGTGTGTGTGTGTGTGTGTGTGCCCAGAAAACGGAGGCGGAGAATGGAGACGTGGAGGTGAAGGTGAATGCAGCGTAGTATGTGGTGAAGGCGGAGGAGAGGAATTTGTGGTTAAGTTGGAGATAGTGGAAACGGGGAATTGTGTTGGAGGCGGAAAGAATAGTGACGGCGCGTGGTGTGGTGTGGAGTTTATTGTTGAGGCGTATAGAGCAGAGTTTATGGTGGAGGCGGAGGTAGCGGAGGATAACGCGGCGAGGGCAAGTGAGGCTCATATAAAGGACAGTTGGTTACAGCGAAAAACAGTATGGCTGCTAAGTGAATATCGATACTGCCCCTAAAGATGTTACTACGATGTTATTAATTTTTCCGAATATCAGCTTGGATACCTATTGGTACTAGGGACAAAGTGAAAAGAAATTTTGTTTTGTGACGGTTTCATCATAACTAACAAAACAAACCCAAACTCGGCATACCTAGTTCTACTAGTCCAGGTGTTACAGTGTTAGTTAGCGAAGTACACCTTCAGGTCACTTCAGCAAGTCCGGAGGTAAGGACTCATCATAACTAACAAAACGAGCCCAAACTCAGCACACCCAGTTCTACTAGTCTAAGAGTTCTACTAGTAATCCTGAATTACATTTTGAGATCACTCCATGAAGACCGGAGGTAAGGTCTCATGATAATATCTCATGTAATTCGATTCTAAACCTATCAATTTTGTAAACGCGTCCTTAAAAATCTTGATTATGAAGATGTAGAAAACATGTTAACTGGTTTATGGTAAACACACACACACACACATACACACACACACACACACACACACACACACACACACACAAACACGTACACATACGCACATGCACACATATGCACACAACACACACACACACACACACACACACACACACACACACACACACACACACACACACACACACACACACACACACACACACACTTGCACGTAAACACGCACTCAGACGAATGCCTTATGTCGCCGTTGCCACCACTTCCGCTACAAGAAGGGGCGTTGTCGAGTAATTCGTTAAAAAAGTCGTTTATTTCGACCACCAGGATCATAGATGTCAGTAATAATACAAATCTTAAAACTAATTTTCGTAAAACTTAAAACTGTTTACCTAACTTTAAAACTATATATAAGACAGGCCCGATTAGTCAGCACGTGCATCATATGACAATGGTTCAGGTACTGGCCTCAAACCTGTCAGAAAATGCCCTCAGGATACCATTGAAACTGGCCCGTACCCTGCCCAGGGATGTGCATCGTTTACGAATGGTGGTGTAGAAACAATCCACACGCGCATCCGCGAACATACCCGGCGCATTACAATAACGAGGTAGACCAAACAGCACCCTGAATGCATTACATAACACGCATTTAATCTGTAGCTTGTACCGCCAAAGATACGAAACGGCAACGTCGCGGCTGCATTCAGCCAATCCGATCGTTTATCTTATCGTTTGATGTGCTCTGATTGGCTCATTTAAATCGGATCAACATTTTCCGTAACCATCCCAAGGTGGATTTGTATATCGGATCAACTTCGGCCAAAGCTAGCAAACTGTCTCGTGAGTGCAGATGTTGATCCGGTCGGAGCCACATTAGTTACCAGAGATGCATATTGGATCAAAAAAAGGCGCCGGATCAACATGCGTTTTCGGATCAACAAAGTGCTCGCGTGAAGTCGCGTTTGATCAACATTTACCGTAAAGAGATCTCTATATATATATATATATATATATATATATATATATATATATATATATATATATGTACATGCATAAGGATATACACACGCGTGCGCGATAGCATGCGAGCGCACATATGCTAACACACTAAATTCTAACCTCTAATATATGTCAAAATAATATTTTAGAAATTAAAATACTTTTCTTTTACAAAACTAGGTCCCTCACATATTATCTTATTTTTTTATACTCAATGTGTGACCATCGTCGTTGAGTTTATAATAAGTAATAAATTGTAATAGAACATAAGCTTTAACATAAGACATATTGTAAACTTGTTTGTGGTTCTCTAAATAAATTAAAAAAAAAATAGCGCAGGCCTTCGATCGAGTTTGGCACAAAGCGCTTTTTTCAAAACTTCCCTCTTATGAGCTTTCCGAGATATAATGCAATCGCGCCACCAATTTTCTCGCAGATTAGAGCATTAACGTCGTAGTCGACTGAGCATGCTCCAACTCCAAGTCTGTAAATGCTGGTGTTCCACAAGGCTGCGTGCTACAACCCACTCTGTTCCTTCTGCAAATTAATGATATGCTGCAAACCAGGAAGATCCCTTGTTATGCAGGTGACAGCACTGGTGATTCTTTATCCAACGGCCGGGCTAATACTTCGCGGTTACAGGTCGTTGAGCGCCAGAACAAGTTCGTTTCTGTAGTTGAATCTTTGTTCCGGGAAGTCTGCAGTTTGTGATCATATCCTAGACGGCCCCAACCATTACATCAGATTTGATAGACCACAAATTCTCGCGAAAGAACACCGATTCCTACCAAGGATGATACGTGAGGCTATTGAAATTAAAAAACATCCTAATTTCAATAGAGAAGGAGGCTGGGTACTACCACCTGCTTGGGATCCCATAATCAATAAAATTAAAACTAAACCCAAGCATACCACTGCAAGACCTCAGGACATAGTCAGTTCATTTTGCATAGATCGGACCATAAACAATAATTAAAAAAGCTGAAGGTACTCCGGGTTTAACAATGACATCGGGACGTCAGTCATCTCAGTCCCCCGTGACCATGGGTGCTGGAAAGCGCCCGAAACGTCGGGAATTAAAAATAAAAAGTAAAAAATAAAGGCGATAAAATCCGTAAAAGTAGTTTTAATCATGTGCAATGTTCGCGTAAATATAAGAAATCATTAAATATGTAAGATTTGTAAGATTTAGGAGTCTGTTTAACTGTGTTAGCAGAACCAATGTCAGATGCTGCAAAATGTTTGATTTATATGGTAATGAAACATCAATTATTCTAGTTTTTCTTAAAAAGGTTTTTTCAACTGTGTCTCATTAAGATTAGGGTATGATGGGGTTGACATATCCGTTCGGGATAAAAGCCCCTCGAGGACGCGACCTCACGTCGGAATTCTGTTCTCATATCTGGGCCGGGGCACTCTATTGCTAGCTCTTCTCTCTTCCAATCCAATTGACTACATCCAGCTCAGAGCGGCTCGAATCGTTGATGACCGAGTTCTTTCCGATTGACTTGACTTACTGGCTCTGCTAAGAGATGCACATTCATCTCTCACTTTGTATATTCTATCGCATTCATCATGGAGAGTGAGCAGAGAAATTGTACGGACTAATTCCGGCCACTAAACTTCACCATCGAAAATTGCGACAAAACTCGCGATACCAATTATATCATTTGGATGACTGACTTTCCACCACTGTGGCATTTAAATGAAGTTTTCATGGTTTGCTTGAAATGGTGTTGGTAATATACACAAAGCAAACATGTATGTGTTATAAATTCATAAATTGTGTGTTATTTCTTTTTACAGGTGATGGGCCTCGTAATGGCGGTATTGTACTTGCTAAGTACCTTCCTTGCGAATCGTACCTACCGTGGTATTTAAATTCAAGTGGCTTAGAATTTTTGATATTATATACACGGAGCTTCCAGTCGAGAATACTTCTTGCGGTATCTGGCTATACGACATTATATTATTTGTTAACACAGGAGTTCAGAAAGCTTAGCTAATGTGCACTCGCTCGTGTCTAGTCGGTGAAGATGTATGTAATGTATTGCAAAATTAGTTATATAAGTCAAAGTGTAAGGTACGTGAGGGTAATATGTTCACTTTAAGCTTTGCCGCCCTATATAACCAAAACTAGCAGGAGGACAGTAAAAAAACACAAAGTCGTATACTTCGTATACTATAACTAATATAATATTAAGAAAAAAAAATAGCAAACAAGCTTTGGCAATAAGTAGGTACACTTCGGAAAATCAACTTAAAAAGAACTAACTACACAATACAATACTAAAATTGACTAAAATATTTAGTATAATATCAACTGTCAAAATGGCGTCGATAAGGCAGAGCCCTTTTGACCTTTTATTATTTGATTGACCGATGAAGAGCTATCGTATCACAGATTCATTTATGGAAATATAATTAGGCTGTAGTTTTTGAGTTATAAGAAAGTGACCGTACTTACCGGAATACCATATTACCCTAACGTCCTATATTTCTGAGCACAATTATAAAAAATATGATTTTAGTTAAAAAAATTATCTGTAACTTAATTTTAGCTTTAATAATATTTAACTATTTATAACAATCACAGTACTGGGTGATTCATGATGGATCAGGTAATTTTTTTAAAGAAACCACGTCATCAATTTCAGTGCGTTTCTATACGGATTCATAAACACTACACTCGAAGTGTAAAGGAGAGGTTCGTTGGCATGGCAGCGGTAAATTGTCACCATGACAAAGGAGTGTGATAGAGTTGACCAATCCCGACGAATCAACCCTCTACTTCCACCGTTTTCCATCCATTTATTTTATAATTTTGCGCCAACAATAAGAGCTACAGCTTATAGTTCGAACGTGCCGCGTACATGCCAATCGAACAAAAGCAAGCGATAGGTCCATCGATGTGCATCGCGATTTAATTAATTACTACTACTTTTTCTTACATACCTTTACCAATTTTTTCCAGTAAAAAGGTAATTGAAATGTAGGTAAACCATTTAGATGTATTAACATTTAACACTGAATCCTTCGTCATTGTACAATTGTTTGTTGATGTTGCCTTTCGTGCGTGCATCTTTTTATTTTTTGTCCTTCGATGTACCGACTCACGGTCAAGAACAGCCAAATGTGAGCGAAGCCCGTGGAACGCATTCACTCGCTTTCGGAGAATCGTCCACATCGAAAATTGAAAAGTCCTGACGCATAACCTAATTTACATAGAAAAGTCCTGACATTTTGTTGCAATTATCAAGCGTATTTTTTTTAATTAATTATATGATTTTGTACATTCTCGCGGTCAATCCACGTCGCAGATTACATTATTTCCACGTAAAAACTGTTACGGTATTTTATTGAAAAATCGAAAAATCCTGACCTTTCTAAAATCCAACCGCAATCCTGAAGAAAGTCTAAAAGTTCTGACATGTTAGAACAAAATTATTTCTTATATTTACGCGAACACCATACATTAAATAAAACTATACTTTTATGGATTTTATCGCTGGTAACGTCGTTAATTAAAAAAATTAAAAAATAAAAACAAATGGTATCTCTATCCACACCACACCCACTCGTCTGCGTTTGTTTCATTGCCCTCGCTGTCATTCGTTTACTTATTCGATCAGCCTGTACCCGGTATCAAGTTCGGCGAACGTTTGGAGTTAGACAGTTAGACGCACAGATAATAATACCTATATACAAGAGAGACGATCGTGTAGAGCTGTAGAGCTATAAGAGTCAGACAACATTACAGCTAAGAAAAAGTATATTCAAATTTAAAGAAAAACCTGTAAATTTTTATATTGTTTTATTATCATTAGAGAATGTAGCCTGTGGTTACTTTGATGTAATTATATACAAGTCATAGCGTTTCTAATAATATCTACATTTCAATAATAAGACGTGTTTTAGTCATTTTATCGAAACCGATTGTTCTAGAAGTATCTTGTATATTTTATTTTAATTTTAATATGATTAATACAAAGTAATGGTTAGACAACTTTGAAAACAATTTCAAAACAATTAGATGTTGAAGAGAAATACGTATAATATGTTTATATCTCAGTAAAGAACAAAAATTATTCTATTTCTTGGCCGTAATAATTGAAAATAAATGTCTTTAGAAATATTTGTTTGAGTTAAACAATATTTATATTTAATGATCACATTACTGCGAGACATCTGGTAAAGCGGACGTGAATCTGCATGCCAGGCGTGAGGGTTGTTGTAAATCTTCCCTTCTACGGGAAGAAGTAAAGTAATGTGAAGAAGAACTAATATAAAATGTATCTCTGATATGGCGTACTATCTGAACTAGTATGTGTCTTTACTTAGAAAGACCTATGCCACAATATAAATGTATTTTGCTTCAAATGTACATACTTATTGTAAATGCCGATTGCCAAGCAATTCTTTTATTACTAGTACTTTTATACCTAGTATAATTTCATAACAAAGTATATTATGTTAAAATTGTAATAAGAATTGTTAATTCTTATTAGATTCGCAATTGATTGTACCAATTATGCCAGGATTTTTTTTAAATGCATTCTCTAAATGAAGAATATTATGTATGATATTGCATAGAATGTAGAAAATGACGAGATAATATTAAGGATTTTGATACATTAATGCATTTAATTTTATACAAACATACAAACTTCTGAATTGCCAATATATAGATATCTATATTTATATGATATTTTCCTGATGTTTATATAAAACTAACGTATTAAAATATTATCACCAGATTGTAAATCCATTTTGACAAGAAAGCATTACGGTAACGATTGAAGTAAACATAATATTTATTGTAGAATGAACGTTTAGTACTTGTATGTTTTTGATGTATTTTTTACAATTAAATTCGTAATTTTATACTTATAAAGAATTTTTTTTAGTAAAAAGTATATTGTGTATATTATTACTCTCTCAGAAATTAGGGGAGATCTGTGCCCAGCAGTAGGCTGTAACTTTACTTTTTACTTTTATAATAAAATTATTGTCCAAATGAAAATCAAAAACCATCAAAGCAGCAAAAGTTTATTTGCATCAAATAATGACTTTTCAACCGACTTCAAGAAAAAGTGGAGGTTCTCAATTCGAATGTATTTTTTATATATGTTACCTCCGAGCTTTTTCTAGGTGAACCGACTATGACGATTCTTTTTTACTTGAAAGTTGGTGCTTCTCATCTTATGGTTACAAATCATGGACCCATATAAATTTGAGCAAGATCTGACCGGTAATATTTGAGTTATTCTTAATAATGCGTATTTAATTGACTTCAACTACATTGATGATGTTTTCATTTTATTTATATTGATGTCGGTTGTGCCAAATTTTTAATTTTTCCACTTGTTTATAAATCTGATTTGACAAACGAACTCACAACCCACTTGATGACAAGTGGCTATTGCAGCAGTTCATGGATACCCGCGATCAACCTCTAACAAAGAAGGCCGAAGATGCGTTGTCATTGAGGGCTAAGATAAAATGGCTCTAAACCTGTAGTTATACTGGCTTTCTATACCCGACAGACTGGAACACAGCTGTGTAACCACTGTTAAATGGTGGCACGAATGGGTAAGAGGAGGTGAAAATAATAGGTAAAACCTAACCTACCTATTTGGACTCCCAGGTAGAAGAAGTCCTTGAAAAAAGCAAGCAACAAATAGAATAAGGTGTCGTTATTGTGCCAAATTACTAAATATTTAAAATATAAATAATGTTTGGTTTTTAGACTTCTCGTCGTGCCACTGGCGAAATATGTTTGCACTATTTTTAATCAAAATATCTAATAAAGCTACCACATTATTTCCTGCAAATGCATTTTATATTTATCGATTTATGTCACATAATAAGATCAGAATCAGAAGCATATTATGATCATGAAAAAATGTAGAGTTTTTTTTTTAAATCAACAATAGAAAACATTTTTTAATTTTACTATGTTATATATTATATTGTATATATTATTGAGATTCAATTTTTATTATTGTTAATTGAAAAAACTTTTAACAGTATTATCTTAAAACGACCAGAAATCAACTTTAATATTACTATAATTTTTAAATATTTGTACTCGGGTATTATTGTAAGTAGTCGTAGTCTTTTTTACCTGACTCGTTAATAATTTTTTTCTCATCAACTTTATTTCGTTTTCAAAAAGGTTTTTCATTAAGTCATAACCAGTATTTTAACTTAGCATTCACCAACGTACACCTTCAGATCACTCTATCAAGTCCGGAGGTAAGATCTCATCATAACTAATAAAACAAAGCTAAACTCGGCACACCTAATTCTACTTTTCGAGGAGTTCCAGTAGCAGATATCGAAGTACACCTTCAGGTCACTCCATAAAGTCCAAGACGTATAAGTATATTTATATATAAATCCTACGTACTTTTAGCGAAACAAAATATTGTAATGAAAGTCTGTGATTATAAAATAATAATAATCTTACCTTGGTCAAGTATGTATTAAAATTTGGTTTTTGGAATATTTTGAATTTCTATAGCGATTGATATTTTTCATCACGAGTCGCTGTAAACGAACAATACAGTAACCCACTCACGACGGCGGCCAAATTCGGAATGAGTCACAGTGTATCTGTATTTAGTAAAATATACAAGGCTGCTCAAATATCGAAAATTTCAGAATTTCTTAGCCGAAAAAAATTATAACTAAACAAAACATAACATAAACAACCATTTACATTCCCACATGATGATGAAGAGATTAAAAAATATATTGAGTTGAACAATTGATATTTTCAAAAGTTATCGTGTTTTCTCCTCCATGCGGACTAGATAAATCTACATCTTATGCCACTAAAATCACTTTTTTAATTGTGAAAATAGCAATTAATGGATTAAAAAAAATAAGTTCAACAATCTTTCTGATAATGTGCATTTTATATCATTTATACGTTCAATATGATTTTTAGATACGATTTCATGCGAAAAAAACCTTGGATTTTTGATTTTAGGCGTTAGTAGAATATTCCTACGAGCTTTGCGCTTAAGGCATGAAATAATAACTCTAAATAATAATAGTAAAGGACGATAATTATATACATCATTATTAAAATCCACATGCAAGAGCTAAAATGGTGAAAGTACTACCATCATGGCTCATGGCTATTGTCTTACTATTGTATTTGTATCTGAAAATCTGTCAATATTATTTTTTATAATTACCTTATCAAACAATCATCCGCCCAAATATAACCGTAACCCACACGTCAGGGTTGGTACCTGGCATATCTTTTAAGTTCTGTCGTTTACATATTTACCGGTAATTATTTGAATTTGGAACTGTTCATTATTCAAATTTGTTCAAAGTCGGAATCTCAAAACAATTGCTACTGTTTAGTCACAGCGTCGTTTTGAATCTGTCAGGTTACGTATGAGAATGAATCTTGCTAAGGAAAACATACGTGCAATAATTTTCTACAAATTTCGAAGAGGCTTAACACGGTTTCAGTGTTTTGAAGAGCTAACTTCTGTATTTCATAATGAAGCCACATGTCTGAGGACTGTTGAACGCTAGTATTTAGAATTCCAGTGTGGACATACCAATCTTAGTGACAAACCTCGTGAAAGACGTCGAAAATTCGCCTTTACTGAACATATCATCGTTGGTGTGAGAAAACTAACTCTCTTTACAAACGTCTTGTGACATATCAAGAGATAGAGGCGTTATTAGGCATCTTAGAGACAACTATTCAGAAGATCTGCATGAAGCTCTTGATGTGAGAAAGCAAATTTTCCATTTTTTGGATCTAAATCCCGCATTTACTTTCCGACGATCATAAGGCGAGCCGCGTCAGATGGTGTAAGAAAACTTTTCAAAGGTTTAACCGAGCAGAGTCAAATTACGTTAACGACATGATCAGTGGTGACGAACCTTGGATATATGCCTACGATCCCGATTATAAACAACAATCTGCAATCTGGGTCTTCCAAGACGAGCCCAAGCCGAATAAAGTTTTACGCTCTCGAAGCACTTCAAAAAAAATGGTGGCCACGTTCAATTCGAAAACCGTCCATGTTGCGACGATTGCACTTGAAGATCGTAGGATGGTTAATGTAGAGTGGTACACCACAGTCTAACCCAAAGTGACGCACCATTTTACACCAAGACAACGCAAGCTCACACAGCGCAGGTCAAATGATTGAATATTTGAAGCAGGAAAACGACATTCTCGACCATCCTCCATACAGTCCTGACCTATGAACAATTTTTTAATATTTCCTAAAATTAAGAAAGATCTTCGTGTTCCAGTCCGGTGAAGAAGCAGTCGATGCTTTCAAAACAGCCATATTGAACACCGCAACTTTGGAGTAGTATAACATCTTTGTACCATATTTCTTGTAAATAAATTTATTAAATTTATTTATTTTGTTTTAATAACTGGTTCGAGCGAATGGAAAAGTATAATAAAATATGTGGTGAATACTTCAAAAAACAATAAAAAGTATTGTTACGCCGCGCTCAAATCAGCGCACTAGCGCCATCTAGTGTCAGGAACGAGAGCGAAGGGAGCTTTGCAGTAAATGACATCACAAATCTTTCGACCGACAGCGCCACCCGAAGAACTAAGTTTCTGGAAAATCTATACTCGAATACTCGTTGCCTGGCGCGCATTTACCTGAATGTTCGGGACGCTTCTTTGCTAATTATATAAATAGGCGCTGCAAGATGCGATCGAGACAGAGTTGAACTCGGCGACACAAGCGAAGCTTCGGAGCGGAATTAAGTGAATTAGTGTGTTTAATTATTAGTGTTTTTAACTTTAATTTGTGTAAAGTAAATTAAAGTGTTAATTTAGGTAATTCTATCGGCAATTTTTATTGTCACGAACCTCAAGCTCGTAACAATTGGTGTCAGAAGTGGGATAAAATAATGCCGATTTTACTTAAGGAGGAAACGGAGGGTGTCCGTACCCGAAGTCAACGCCAGCAGGAGACGGACCAGAGGAGATTTTGTGGTGCAACGCCGCAGATGTTTGAGGGCCAGCCGCCGGCCACGGAAGCCGGTCCGTCAGCAGCTTTTACGTCTGTGGCACCTGACTTAGGTGCTCTGATGGTGATGCTGCAGGAGCAGGTTCGCCGACAGGAGGAGCATGCTCGCCGACAGGAGGAGCAGGCTCGCCGACAGGAGGAGCAGGCCCGTCAGTTGAAAGAGCAGCTGCAGAACGGACAAAAGGAACAGGCCCGCCGGCAGGAGGAACAGGCCCGTCGTTTAGAAGAGCAATTACAACGCGATAAGGAAGAGCAGATGCTCCTCATGAAGGACCTTCACGCTATCTTCGGAAAAGAGATACGGGAGGTGAAGGATAAGGTTGCTCAACATGACAACCGCCTGTCGGAGGCCGAAACCCGAATCGACCAAGTAAACAATCGGGTTGACAACGTAATGGCTGACGTGAAGAAAACGCTGGACGACCTCAAACTGGGGGATGGAACAACAGCTCCCGTAGTAGCTACTACACCTTCGCTACGTGGGTTCAATGTGCCACCATTCGACGGGACTTCTTCCTGGTCGGCCTACAAAATCCAGTTCGAAGCTGTTATGAAGGCGAACGGCTGGAATAAAAATCAGGCCATGACTGCTCTCACACTAGGCCTGCGCGACCAGGCCTTAACAGTTCTGGAAGCTCTCGGTGAGGAAGTGACTTATGAGCAACTCCTTGAGGCATTGGAGGCGAGATATGGCGACGCTCACCTGGAACACGTCTTTCGTGCGCAGCTTAAAGATCGTGTGCAGCGCATCAACGAAAACCTGCAGCAGTGGGCTCTAGAAGTGGAGAAGCTGGTGCGAAAAGCATACCGGTCTGTACCTGCGCTCATTGAAGGGAACCTGGTGCAGACATTCATCGACGGCATCCGCGACCTGGAAGTCAGAGCTGCTGTGAGGCTCGGGCACCACGAGACGCTTAAGGACGCCTTGGCCCATGCACTGGAAGTGGAAGCCGTGCGGCAGGATCATCGTTCCCATCGCGTCAGGGGGGTTGCAGCAGCTACAGTTCGCGACCGCAACAAAGGATACAGCCCAAGGTGCTATTGCTGTGGGGAAAGGGGCAATCTTCGATCCAGCTGCCCTAAGCGAACCGTGGGAAGGAGAGTTGGTCGATTTCGAGAGGGTAGTGCAGCTAACAGCACTGCCTGGTGGCGACAGGATCATCGTTCACCTCACGCTAGGGAGGTTACAGCAGTTACGGTTCGCGACCACAATAAAAGATACAGCCCTAGGTGCTATGGCTGTGGGGAAAGGGGCCATCTTCGGTCCAGCTGCCCTAAGCACACCCTATGAAGGGAAGGTGAACGGTCTCAGAAAGGAAGTGCGGCTAACAGCACCGCCCAGCAGCAGCAGGAATACGACTTTACTATCAGACACTGCAGCGGAAAATCTCACGGCAACGCAGATGCATTGTCAAGAAGACCTTGTCCTGAAGACTGCAACCATTGTAGTAGGCAAGGTAAGGAAGTGGTATCCGTGAGGATGCTCAGGACAGACCACCTCAGCAACGGGTGGAAGGACAGCCTACGACATGCACAGCAGGAGGATCCGGACATCAAGCCGATTCTGGGATGGATGAAGGCCCGTGCTACCAAGCCTAAGTGGAGGGACGTCTCAGCGATGAGTTCAACCACGAAAAGCTATTGGGCCCAATGGGACAGCTTGCTGCTTCAGGAAGGAGTCCTGTGCCGTAAATGGGACAATGGTCGAGGAGGCAGCTGTCGTTTGCAAATGGTTGTCCCTAAAGCTAAAGTGCCGAATGTTCTACAGCTGTGCCATAATGGTCGTTCAAGAGTCCATTTGGGAGTTAAACGAACTCTACTGAAGGTCCGAGAACAGTTTTAATGGGTCCATTATCGTGACGATGTCGAAGATTGGTGTCGTACATGTACAAGTTGTGCGGCTGTGAGGGGACCTCAGACACGGAGTAGAGGAGCATCGACATTGTACAATGTTGGTGCACCACGGGATAGGACATCCCTTGACATTGCGGAGCCGTTACAGAAAGGCGCAAAGCGGACTCCTAAGATCGTCCATGTGGATCGCCTAGCGCGTTATTATGGGGCCGATAATGCTCGGGACGAGCATGTCTTAGGAGGGGGCAGTGTTACGCCGCGCTCAAATCAGCGCACTAGCGCCATCTAGTGTCAGGAACGAGAGCGAAGGGAGCTTTGCAGTAAATGACATCACAAATCTTTCGACCGACAGCGCCACCCGAAGAACTAAGTTTCTGGAAAATCTACACTCGAATACTCGTTGCCAGGCGCGCATTTACCTGAATGTTCGGGACGCTTCTTTGCTAATTATATAAATAGGCGCTGCAAGATGCGATCGAGACAGAGTTGAACTCGGCGACACAAGCGAAGCTTCGGAGCGGAATTAAGTGAATTAGTGTGTTTAATTATTAGTCTTTTTAACTTTAATTTGTGTAAAGTAAATTAAAGTGTTAATTTAGGTAATTCTATCGGCAATTTTTATTGTCACGAACCTCAAGCTCGTAACAGTATTATAAGGTTCTAGTTGTATTTTTTGGTCAAACGAAAAAACTTAAAAGGCATATATCACCATCGAAGTTGTGTACGACACACGTGTTTTGTGCAATCAGTGAGGAATTACGATAAAATCTAAACCGACTGCGGTGGCACTTCTGTGCTTTGTTTGTTTTTGAATTATCGGGAATGTGGTGATAATTGGTGAAGTGGTAGCGTTTGGTGTTCTTGTAGTACTATTAGCGCACGTACTAGTAGGAGGGCGGGTATGTAGTACTCTATGAGAGCAGCGACACTCTTTAGGTATGTGAGTGCGACCCGTTACCATCTCTGCTAGGAGTAAGTGTTCTGTACCCATTATCTTACGACTGTTCAGAAAACGCGCTAGATGGGTCACTACACCGTTTGTCTTTCTATCTAGGGAGGTCTCATAATCTCGTTATTCATATCGAAACTGTATACTTCATTTTGGTTAGTTAGTACTTGTCTCTCCTATATCATATATATAGATATGTTATAAATGGCTCTTAGAGCCAGTTAGTCATTTAAAATCAAGTTGAAAACAACAGTAAGTGAGAGATCCAATAAAGCACATTTAGAAACTATACGAAAAATCTAGAATCTAAGATGAGTTTTGATATACCCTTACTAAGAATGTTAGAACCTATCTCTAAAACTGGAGTTAACACTATTCCTAGCATGCTAAGGACTGATTTAGCAATTATTAGATTAAAGTTATCCATAAAAAACATAAACTGACTGAATATATATTTATTAGTAGTAGTCTTTTTTGATTAATTTAATGTGTTGTATTTTATCTTATGAATAAACTTAAGCTAATGATTGGAAAATCAGCCCTTGTTCGATTTAAGCTCTCAAATTCATAAATGTTCATGCAGAGTAAGGCGATTGTGTTTTTTAAAAAATAACTGAATAAGAAATTAAAAATCAGTTTTGCTTAAATTTCTTTTATATTGGCTCGTTTAGCCAGTATGCAATTTTTGTAAATTTAAAAGCTGCATTTTTGTTTCGTAATTCTTAGATTCTTTTGTTACTTAAATATGGCGTTGTATACTTATGTGTGCTGGTACTTCGTGTGCTGGTGACTATACTTCGGTCAATATAATATGAAAGTAATTGCCGTAGTCGAAATTGTAAACTTCTTCAGTTTTGATACATTTTTGAATTTTTAGCAAGACCCGAGACCCGGTGAGTGTACATTTTTGACCTAATAAACAATAAACTAAAAATAGAGAGCACCCTCCGCGACGCGTGCGCCGCTCTATTTTTGAAGCACGCGTCCCCGCACCGGGGCATGAAACATTCAAACAAAACCCTTGTATAGTCACGACGCTTCTTTTCTGTATTAAGTAAAATATATTTATTTCAAATAAGAAATCTACAACAAGAAGAAATAACATTACAAAATACTTTTTTTGGTCGTACTTACATTCATAAACCCATATAAACATTGAGGTCGTCGGCCTCTAACTGGGTACGCGAACTTTAAACTAAAAATATTGGTCATGACTAACATCGTCCGTGTAAATTGTTAAATACATTCACCATCCTGAATTTTCCGTTGGGTTATGAATTCTTACACTTCCTGATTAGCTGCGTGTTTAAGTCTAGTTCAACATTCGAATCCATACGAAAACAACGTTGTGTTTAAAGTGAACAAAACAATGACTCGTGGACCAACGATTGTGCGTGTGGCACCCACCACCGGTGACAGTGGGAGAGGCATCAAGTGCTGCTGCTGTCGCTGCTGCGAATGCCTCAATTTGGGATATCTGACTTCTCAACATGGAATCATCAAATTATCTGAAGCTGTAAGTATTGAACACTCACTTGCTAATTGAATGAATTAATGAATGAATCCATTTATTATCTTTTCAAAATAGGTATTCTTAGCACTAAGTATTACAAAAGTGCCAGATTGGTACGTAAGTTGTGAGAGACTGGTACCTGGTGTAGATATAAAAACCTGTATTACAGGTCTAATTGAAGTAATTTTTTGGTTATAGAAGTAAAGTTGATACGCATGCACACAGTCCACCTGATGGTAAGTGAATGAAGTGGCCCATGGGCGTCTATCCTCATTTAAGAATCAAAATCGTTGTCGCTCTTGATGACGACAATAGAATGCCTCGTTATCAGTCAAAAGTCTCCGGTTCTTTAGGCTGGCCATACGAACGAACGATACGAACGGAAACGCACCAAAATTAGCTATTATTAGTTGGCATTCTGTGCGAACGCGGTCCTTCCTCGATCGAGGCGACCCATTCATACTGCAGTGCGGACATAATATGTTGCAGCCTTTTTCTACCATGTTAAGACAAATATGATCAATAAATGCTATTTCAAGTTTTAATATTAAAAATAGGAAATAAAATTTGCGCTATAAATTACCCATGAACAGCTCACAAAAATTGTGTTACACGGTTAGATGTAGAGTTAGTCCAGTATGTTTGTCAGTTGAGTTAGTTCCATTCAAAACCCGGTATAACCTAAAATTTAAATTTTACTATGCGCAGGTTTTTAGATTTTAGTTTCAGATATTTGATTTTTTGATTATCTCCGTGTCCCGGACATAGAATTTCTAATCATATGGCACCTCCGAAAATGGCAGACTAACAATGCTTCCGAGTCACAAAAAGAAGTTTCTATATACGTTACCGTTACAGTATATCAAAAGTTCACAGCTGAGGTTCAAATTGTCTAACTGTGGGGATTTTCATAGTTGCCATTTGAGTTGCCAACACAAGTTGAGTTTGCAACCGCAGTTTTTTAATTTATTTTTTTGTTTTATTATGGGGACGCTTCTACGCTTTTCCTGATCTGTTTCCCTGTGTTGTTTCTTACGACACCCAAGGGATGATATGAGATAGTGGATATCCTTATACCGTTATTACAAAGTGAACAGCAAACAGTAATAACTGATGGGGGGGGGGGGGGGCAAGTTAGTCTCGTATGATTTTTTTGGTGTTGGGCGCTTGCGCTTTTTGCCCTGGACGATGGTGAAGCCTTCGGCTTCGAGCTTAGATGGGCGCGCTTCTCAGTCTCCATGTCGGAGCCAAAGTCGCCATCCGAGAAGACTGGAGAAGAGGCGCGGGTTGACATCGCGGATGTCGCGGGGGATGCAGCGTCGTTTACCGTCGTGAATGAAGCCGGTGAGACTGTGATGGAGTGAAGAGAGAGAGGGTGTTTCCTCATGACAAATCGGCGTGTCTTGTGTTGCCCAAAGAACGCCGTTCAAATGTCTGGAAAAGCTTGACGCAGGAAATCTGCGAGTTCGTCGTTAGAAAACGACACCACCTTGCCTATGCTAACACTGTTAACACGGATGTCTACCAAGCTTCGAAGTGTGTACCTAAATAAACACCTATACATCTAACGCGTTGTTGTGTAACTACGCTAGGGTGTGTAACTAGCGGTTGCCTAATGCAACAGTAGCAGCTGATCCACACCATCATCACTTTTGAAGTAAAACTTCTTATGCACGCTTGACTTGGGGAGTAAGCTGGCGAACGCGTGACGAAAGTGTTACGAAAAGTGTGATCGGGTAAGGCGAACGGGAGTTGAGTGGGCGATATAAGTAAGAGAGAGAGAGAGAGAGAGATAGAGAGAGAGAGCAGTGTCCGCGCATATTTACTTTCTCTCTTTCTCTCATAGTCAGTTATTTTACGTAATTTTATTTCATTTTAAATTTTTTTACGAATTAATATTTTGTTCAATACATTAAATATTCTACGTTTAAAGTGAATACGATTGTAAATTCATTTTAAAGTTCATGTATTGTGACTTTTATATATATATATATATATATATATATATATATATATATATATATATATATATATATATATATATATAATCGGAATCTCGGAAACGGCTCCAACGATTTTCATAAATATTTAGTGTCCAGGCCGTTTCGGGGGCAATAAATCGATCTATATAGGATTTATTTTTAGAAAATGTCTTTTTGTCCGTCTTTTTAGGCAATGAAAAACTGCAACAATATCGTTAGAATAAGAAGGTAAATTTTGACAGTTTATTAATGATTACAAATAGCTTAATTGGTAATGTGGGCGGTCTCAAAATCGTAATACCTTGGTTCAAGCCCAGACCGACCGATCGACTATTTTTAATTTTTTTTTCAAGTTCCTTTCTTTTTTTGAGAAAATCTATTTTTTCGAGCCCTTTTTTTAGTATTTTTTAAAAACACGAAAATTTTAATTAAACTAATTACACTCATGATTTTTTATTCAAATAACCAGTTCACTTTTTTCTATATAGGTACATACATAAAGAAAAAGGTACATACATAAAATTTTCATATATAGGTACATACATAAAGAAAAAGAAGTTTTACAGACACTCATTTTAAAAAAAGGTCCATATGGGTCACGGCCGCCAATCCCAACGGTGGCTAGCCTAATCCAGGATAGGATTAACGTGCTCAAATATGCTGTTTTGTGAGAAGGAGTAAATTCGCAAACATTTTATCAAAATATTTGTGTTTTTGTATTTTTTTCTAATTACAGATGCTAGGTGGACTATGTCAAAGTCTGCTCGTGAAGTACGGAATGACCGAAGCCAGCGCTATGGGGTCGGCATTCCACGGATTTCTGACCACAGCTTCGGCGTGTCTACTTACCACGTCACTCCTCATCACCTGCTACGTGCTCTCTTCTAATTCTCAACATTTGATAAGACAATCAATATTCGTACGTATATTTTTGGCAATTTCTAATGCATACAATTATAACACTAAGTACATACATATATTTTAAGTACCTATTAAGTCATTTAAATACAAGATGAGGCAAATGAGCGTACGGCTCACCTAATGGTAAGTTACGACCGCCATGAACAACTGCAATATCAGGGCAATTAATTACAGGTACATTGCCGGCCCTTTAAAGAAACTAAGAGACCCTACGTTGTATCTTGTATCTTGTTTATTTCATAATATAACACTTCTATAATTTATCTGTAAAGTATTCAAAGATTAATTTATGTAACATATAAATATAGTTTAACTTATTTCATTTTGTCGTGAAGTTTATTATTTGTTGGTAAAGTGTATAAATTAAAATGGCTGTTAACTTATGAATATAAGTTTTAAACGGCTATACGTTTGTATTTCATGGAAAAGGCATACGTTGACAGTATTCGCATTACACGGCTATGCAAACATGACAAGGAATTCAGAGTAAGAGCAACAAAGAACAGTTAGCTTCGCCTTTTAATGCTCCCGTGATTAAGGCGAATAACTTCATGAAAAGTAAATGCGGGACGTTTGTGTGGGATGTGTGTGTTGACGGGATGTCGTGCTTAGTGCAATCAAACGTAGCTTAGGAAAGTTATTATTTATTTTTCAAATCGTTTATCAATTCAAATCTGATTTTCTTAATTTTTGTGTTTCTCTGACACTCACATTATACCAAATCAGTAAAGCATACAGTGCATGGGTTTGTCTTAAAAATCTGAGAATTTCATAGTTAAATAACTTAGGAATGCGGGACATGAATTAGTCATTTTGGTGCAATATTTTAAAATATTATTGCAATGTAGGATAACAACTTCTATTACGGAACGGTTGGCCACCTTATTCGTGATTATCACGCAATCCTGTAACTGATCAACACACTCAAGTAACCTGTATCATACCTTGACATCTTATCTAAAGATAAGTAATGATATAGTCGATAAAATTAAAATAGATAAAAGAAACATGGAAAGGCAGGATTGCCATGTTTGTAATTTGAATCGTTTGTTTTATGTTTTCTTATTAGTTATTAGTACATATAACGATGATAGCGATAACAACAAAAACGGTTTCGGTCGTCTTAAAACAGAAGCAGTCACCAGGTCAATGGACTTTATAGAAATGAAATTTAAAAAAATACACGCAAATCTTAGCTAATCCATCTTACTCGTTTGTAAGAAAATGAATTTATGCAAAGCAACGCCTGATTTTATGTAAATAAATATTAAAAACAAATAATAATCTGTTGGGCACTACTAGGGTAACATATTCGAAATAGTGTCCGTCGTACAAACTCCTTATTACATTTTGCCAGCCTCGCATTGGCCTCAGAATTTTATTACCATAAAAGGTATCCTGTGGAATCCAGCTCGAAGATGTTTCCACTTCAAAATGTATCAAAGAACAGACAGGTATATAGGTATAATACAAAATCAGTTTGATGGTCTATCTGAATGCATAAATAAATATGAATATTCATTTAGCCATGCAAATATATTTCAAGGCCATTATGTTATTGCAATGTCAAAATAATTTCTTAAACATTCAATTAATTATAAAATTATTTTTATTTAATGTTTCGTGTCAGAGAAAGGAAAAATATAAAGTATCTATCTACGTGACTACGTGACTAATCTACATAATCTTACCTTGCCAATCGTTATTGTTATTGGTATTTTCTGCTATTCAACTATCGAACGTGGCGATTACGATAATCAAAGCTCAAGTGGTAATGGGCTGGCCATTCGAAGATCATCAATACGTGGAAAACAAAAAACCTCTAGTGGGAGCCTCATATCGGCACGCCCGGTGTTGGGTGACTCCTACTTGATGAAGTGAAAATTTGGTGAAGTAACACGTAGGTAGCCGATGGATACAGGTGGCTGAGTACTTTGTGGCGATTTATGAGGGAGGCCCATGTTCAGCAGAGGAATTGTGATAGGCCATAGGATATATTTGTACATAAAACCACCCTATTTCGTCCGTGGTTGTCCTAAGGGGCGACTACGATAAATGTCAGAGAAATCTTTACGTCAGACGTAAAACTCCTAGATCAGCACCGGGCAGCAGCATAAGAGGTGCGCGACGTCAATCCACTAGTATGACATTCTTTTATTATAAGTTAGATTTGCTATGTGGATACGATTATCCCGTGTGTAACATAAGAGGCGCCAAAGCGAAACTGAAAACAATACGCTTGCAAGCTATTGCAAAATCCCCACTGTGATGCAATGTATATTGTATGGGAAATACCTGTGATCAGCAGTGTGATCTACAGACTTCAGATAGACTGTAAATGAGTGATATTTAAAAAATGTTTCCCTTAATTTATTTAAAAAGAAAACATTTTTAACAAGTTTTGCGAATTGTGAAAGTGAAGAATAAAAGAAGTAAGAATATCCATTGCTCGATATAGTCCCATGGGGGTCATAGGAGACGACATACAGCCTATATATGGCCCACTGCTGGTTTACAGGTCTCCCCTCATTTATGAGGGAGTTTTAGAGCAAGGTAGTGTTCGCCGCGCTGCACCAATGCGTGTTGTCGAACTTCACATGTCTTCGAAATATTTTTTATCTTATTTCACAGACATGCAGGTTACCTCACAATTGGATCACTTTGATAGGCTGTAATGATGATGATTATGAAGATTTGCTACTGTAAAAATTTTCCATTATTCGCTGTATACAGCCGTACACACACTTTTATTAAAGATATTTATATCACTCTCTCACACGACTTATTTTAATTTTTTTTATCTCTTGTTTCAGGAATGTGTCTTTAACTCGGTGGCGTGCTTCATGTACTTATCTGCCTCTTCCTACATGGGTATAGCTGTTAACATATATTTGTATCCAAGATATTCGCTAATCAGCATGTACGCAGCGTATCCTGCGATGACTGCGGTATACGTAAGTGATACTGATATCCGTTATTAATTTTAGCCGACTTTAAAAAAGGATTGTGTTAAAGAAAAGTATATAAGTTACGTGCTGCATTTGCCAATTTTGTACTGAATATAATGCTTTTTTGATGAAAAGAATTTCGAAAAAAAAATATATATTAGTCTTAAAGTCTGTAATGTAATAATTTAGACAACACTAGCCCATTCAAAACGATCAAACATTTTAAACTTGTATAAAATACGTAAAAATCAACTTCAAAATGTGTATTGGAGAATTTAATACTCATTTTGGTAAATGTTATGCGGAAATTATATATATCATTAAAATATCATTAAAAGTTTAATTTTCTAGCTAATTTGTTAGCTAAGGCACGAACATGTCTATGACAAGATAATTTTATTTAGCAAAATATTGAGTTTAAACATCCACGATAATTAGCCCATATACATTAGTTTGAACGTATTCGCTATGGGTCAGATTATTGGGGTACTATGCTGTGGGTTCCAGTTACAGCGTTCGAATCACTGTTGGGCCATAATTTCTTGTAGAAGGTGACAAACAAGCACACATTTGATAGTAAGTGGATTTTTCTCGATTAAGAATGAAAATGCAGATGCATTGTCATCCTGGAGGACTAAGACGGGATGCTTTGTTAGCAGTAAAATGTCAGTAATTCGCTGTAGCGGGGCTGTATGACCTAAATATTTGTACTCAATAAATACGGATGCTACTTTATATTATATATAAGATGCTACTTTATATTATATATATAGTACGTGAAGGTAACATGGTCATCCGGTTAATAATTAATCAAAAACTAATAATAATGTGACCAACATTCTAATTAATCAAAAACTAGCCTTGTTTGCATAGATGACTCGTTGACACGAAAGCTCTTCATCAGTCAATCTAATATTAAAGGGTCAGAAAGATGCTGCTTCATCGACGTCATTTTGACAGTTGACATTATAGTAAATATTTTAGTCGATTTTAGTACTGTGTAGTGTGGTTAGTTCTACATATTAGGTTGATTTTTCAGTGTTCATAATTATTGCCAAAGCTTGTTTGCTATTTTTTTCTTAATATGTTAGTTATAGTTAGTACTTATACGAATTTGTATTTTTGTCTCTGAACTCTTCCTAGTTTGGGTTTTATAAGACGGCAAAGCTTAAGGAAACCATATTACCCTCACGTAGCTTAATTAAAATTATAAACATAAGCTTAGATTTGTTCTAAAATTTATAAGCATTAAAAATGAATTTAACGTTATGTTTGTTTCAGTATATTGGCGTCATAGTTGGTATTCTTCACGGCGCGGACGCATATATTTCGTATAAGTACCATAAGGGTATTCGATAAATGATGGCATTCTACCCACAACCAATTACACGTATTCTAATGTTTAAAAATTTTGTTTTTCATTCCGCTGGGTCGTCGATAGCCAACTGCTACTGTAGCCAATAGGGGAAATAAAAAATATCCTGTGAACGATGATGTAAAATAACCCAATATTCTATTTATGTGATTGTTTAAAAATTGTTACGCTTAATAATAATTTTGACGTTATTTCTATTAATGTGTTGAGGGATAAGATGGAAACACATGTGAAATCTATAGGTATACTACCTATACACCTAATGTATATCGTAGTGTAAATGTGTTATTATATTACAATATTTGTCATCGTCATTACAGCCCTTCACAAGTCCACTGCTGAACATAGCACGGTCCTGAGCCACCTGCATCCATCGACTTCCTGCATGTCTTACCAGGTCGTCACTCCATCTAGTGTGGGGACGCCCTACACTTTGCCTGCCGGTATTCGATTTGCCGACTAAGCACTATGCTCAATGACCTAAATAGTGTCTCCCAACGGATAGGTCTTAAGATGAACATGGACAAAACGAAAGTTATGTGTAATGTCCATGTCACACCTATGTTCACCGATTTCTTGGAAACGGCTAAACCGTTTTTGATGGACGTTATTTTCTATAAATAGGCCCCATATCAATTTCAAGCCAAAGACCATCTCTAAGGGTGGATAAAAATGATGAAGGATTTAATGTAACTATTTAGACTAAATTCTAGTTGTTAATTATTGAAGTTGGCTGGTATCCATTTTTTAATAATAATAAAAGTTAAATTACCTTATTATGATTTATTACTTAATTTTTATGGACTTATACGACAACGATATTACCTATCATAGATATTTACTTACATTTAATGTAACATGTTGCATTTTCAATTACAATTAAGCTTATATTTAGTATTTATGTTAGTATTTTAAATATTTTTTATTATATTAAAATTATATTTTTTAAAAACTACAAATGTTCATCTGTGTTTTATTTTTTTAACATTATAACTTGGGCACAACATACTACTATCTGTGTTTTTAACATAACAGTTAAATCTGGTTATCTTGTGTAAAATAGCGTGGTGCGGTTTAGTGCATGGCACCGACGCGACGTCATCGGCTTTAACAATGTTCGACGCAAGCGTCGATGCCGCAGTGAGTCAGATATCCAGCGCACGGTTTCACATTTGCCCCACGATTTATCTACATAAAACGCAACAAATAATGGTTTCTCGAAAGATATTAAAAATCATGAACTTCGGCCGATAACATATGTTATGTTTCTCTGACAACTTCTATGAGAGGGATTTTAAAGAAGAAGGTCCGTCGCACTACCCTGAAATGTGTAGACGGAGTTCGGACAAGTAAATCAGCACCAAAACTATAGTAAAATTAATATATAAAGTATAATATAATTACAACATTTATTAGTAAATTTGAAAACTTACATTTACACTTGGACTTTACATGACCTTGTTTGACACATTAGCATTTTCGGTTTTTCCTTCGAGCTTTGAATGCTTTCGTGCATATCCCCTTTTTATACGCATCTCTTCGACAAGTAGCCTTGAAAAACTTGCAATTAAAAAAAGGGTTGTATAATGAGAATTTTGCTGAAGTTATTTTGATATTTGATTCAATCCCGAATCGAGCGTGAATTCGATTTATTGTATTTTTGTTGTTTGAAGTCAGTTTGCTAGCGTAATATTTAGCAATTAGCTACTTAGAATATCACCAACATATTGCTGAAAGTGTAATGATTTATTAAGCAGCTTTGATAGAAGATATTCTAAAATTTTCTGATGTCTCTAAAGGCCGCACACAAAAGAGGCTGAAATAGCTGTGACCAATTTTTTATCCTGTATGGCGAAGTAATAGCATAAAAGTTGTTTGATTTTCATGCTATTCATTTTTTTAATTACCTATCATAAAAACTGAATATTTACGATTAGTCTTATGGCATCTTACTATTGGCACTGTTCCGGCTACCGGCTACTCTTACTACGCTGTCGACTGGCTATACCGAAACATTAATAATGCACTGTGAGAGCCGCATAGGCTAGCAGCATTAACATCATCGAAGCCAGTCACACATCCTTGCTTTCCCTCTTAATACAACCTAAGTAATTAGAACTTTCGCCGCCATCGCCGTTTAGTAGCGGTGTAAACGAATTGGCTAAGTCATATCATCCCGTGGGTGCTGTAAACCGTGATTGAGGGAAATGAAACTGAAGATAGGCAGCACGATCTTCCTGATGGAAGATCCTGCTGAACGGTTGCCACCTCGGTTGTGAAGCACGGCGGCTATGGAGGATGTAAGGCAATCTATGGAGAGGCAACTGTTCAGATGTGGATATTAATAGTCGGTAAAAATAAATGTATGAATGTTTTTGTTTATAAATATAACTACTTTATATTTATAAATATTTCCAATATAATTTATTAAAAGATACAACTTTTATAACGTGCTTGAGGTTTTCTTCACACGGTTATTTATTAAGTACCGCCATTTTATAGTGCGTGTGATAACAGATAGTTGGTGGTTACACATTCAGTCTTGCAACAGTATTTCATAATTCACAATGGACTGACGAAAATAATCTAAAAATATTTAAATTTTATCAGTCCCGATCATCATTCCTTCAGCCCAAGGATAAACGATAATTGTGCAGTCATTCTGAGCAGACTGACGGACTGAAATGATGAAGTACTGAACGTTTTAACAGAATTTACAGTGGAGAAGTTGTCTGCTATTCGTGACAGTTATAGATGTTATGCACGCTTTTTGAATAATAAGTCATCCATGTTTTGATGGGCTGAGAAAGAGAATATTATTGTTTTAAAGTTGAGATACTAGCAGGCGTATAGCCAGAGGCGGATTAAATGTCGACAGTGCCTATATATATATATATATATATATATATATATATATATATATATATATATATATATATATATATATATATATATATGTACTTATTATACAAATAAACTGTATTATAATTTGTAATATTATACGCTCACGGACAAATTACGAAGAACGCAAGCAATTGTCAAAATAAAATAGGTAAGTACAGATATTTGTGAAAATGAAGATTATGCATTATAATATACATATTAATAAAACGTGGAAAAATCAAACGATCAGATGAGAAAATTCACCAAATAAAGAAAAAACGCAAAATGTGACAGTTACATTTTCGTTCTTTACGAAAGATTTAATATTTTATTAACATAATCACTTAGGAAAGGCTACAATATAAGGTGGTTTATAATTAGTACCTAGTGTTGCTTCCTCTAGCTCTTCGATCTGTTTCCAGTCTCTTTGGCATACTCCTAACCAAATTATCAATATAATCTTGAGAAATTGCGTTCCATTGTTCCTGAAATACATTTTTAAGTTCTCTCAAATTAGCGGGGCCAGCATTTCCTTTCTTAATTTGCCTTTCTACCTTATCCCATACATGCTCTATGAGGTTTCAGTCGAGCGAAAACGCTGGCCACCCCATAGGATTGCTTTCAACGTCCAAATACGGCCGCATTATGGGGGTGTGCAATAACATGCATAAAAACAAAACTATCTTCTATAAAAGGCGCAAATCGCACTGCAATTTCTTCTAAAATCACAGTCACATATTGTGCCACTGTTAGTGACTAATTCTTAATGACGCCGAGTTTCGTACATTGAGCGCACCTCTTTCCCTGGCGTTTCCACACTTTAATAATTTCATCATCTGGCTTCAGGCAGAATCTGGACTCATCTGTGAATAGAACTTGAGTCCAAGTTTCGTCATTCCAATTTTCGTGATTGAGAATAAAATTTACTTCAGCTACTCGATGACATGTGGCAAGAAGGGGGCCTCTGGTAAAGTGTAAATTTATTCCGGCCGATTTTAGTCTTTTCTCACAGTTTTTGTGCTTACTGTAACCCATCGAACTTCTTGGGGCTTCGTTTTTACCTCAGAAGAATTTAAGGTCCGGTTTATAAGCACTTTGTTAACAATAAACCGGTCATCTATGGCCACACTTTTCCGTTTACGCCCCTGTCCTGCGAGTCTCGTATACTGTCCGATCTGCCGACATCTCTTGGCAACTGGGTGTAACACAAGTTTTGATACTCGTAATGTTTGGGCCACATGTTTGTAGATATGTCCAGTTTTAATTAAAGTAACAACCCTTGCAGCAACTTGAGTGGCGTTTAGATCTGGCATTCTTAGTTTACTTGCAGTGACAAGACATACTCAACACGATAAACAAGGCAAAAATTTAAACAAAACCTAAATTAGACTCAAATCAAAAGATGGTGAAATTAATCGCAGTAAGGAAAACGCATTAATACATTGAAGTAATCTTACGTACTAGAACAGTTTTTCAAACAAAACATGTGTGTTACTCTGTGTTCGCGCGGTTGGTTTTTTTATTATAGAATAAATATAGGTAAAATGATTAGTAAGTAATAGTAGATTGTATTGTTAAATAGGTATATATCGAGAACAATTTTTAAATTTTGTCATTTATTTTGTATATTATATTTACTTATTTAATATAATATTAAATAATATTACATATATCATAATTACATTTTAATGATATTTTTATCTAAATATTTTAAAAGAATACCAGCATGAAATAGTAGCTTAATGCTGCTGTATTTCGTATGGTGAGTGTAGAGAACCGGAGACCCTTTTTACTGGAAATGAGGCATTCCATCTCAGTCCTCACGGGTGACAACGCATCTGCATTTTGATTTGTAATGGAAGATAGATGTAGATGTCTATGGGCCGCAGCAACCACTTACCATCAGGTGGACTGTGTGCTCGTTTGTCACCCTATTCTATAAAAAAAGGTATCTATGTCAAATATAAAATAACATACTAAATGTATGTTTAACAAAACTTAATAATATAACATATAATTACACATATTTTTATTTAAATTAGAATAAGAGTCGCTCATATTTGCTGGGCACGAGAGAGTTAAAAATGGACGGATTTATTCCACTTTGACTTTGATGTGGAAATCTAAAAATAAAATAAAAGAATAATGAGCAGATTTAAATATAAAAATACCCTAATTATGATAATGTATATATTATGTTTCTACAAAAAATGTGTATAATAATAATATATTCGTCCTATACTTAAGTACCCACAGAAATGTCGCATTTGAACAAATTAATTTCGTAATCTATATTCCATGACACGAGATGGCGTCTTAGGAATAATTTGTTTCATTATTAATCTATAATACTTTTTTATTGATTAAGTATCTTCTTAACCGATGAAAAGTAATTCCTTGACTTTTACTGACTTTTATTGAATTATTTGTGCAATATCTAAGTTCACACGACGGCATATTTTTATCAAGAGATTTTTTTTTAATCAACCCAACACGTGACAACTCTACAAGCGCCTAGTGAGTGACTGATTAAAGTGCGGTGTAAGCACCGCAAATGAATGGAACAGAGTAGCTGAATGCAGTGTCGCCTCTAGTACGTAGTACATAATAGCTCAATGCATTAATACATAATAATTAAGAAATAAAAACAAATGAAATTCAAAAAAAACATCCCAAAACTTTTTTTTAATAGTGTCTATTCATACATGCACGTGCATGTATGAATAGACACCCATCCCATCTCTGGGCTGGGGCTCCCCAGTACCAGCTCCTTCCACTTGACCGCATCCAGCGCAGAGCGGCTCGAATCGTCGACGACCGAGTGCTTTCCGATCGGCTCGATTCACTGGCGTTGCGAAGAGATGTTGCATCTCTTTGCGTATTTTATCGCATCTATCACGGGGAGTGCTCTGAGGAATTGTTCGGATTAATCCCAGCCGCCAAATTTCGTGAACGCACGACACGGCAAACGTCCCGATACCATCCACACCATCTGGATGCTTGGCGGTCCACCACTGTACGTTTCACAAGGAGCTTTCTTCCACGTACAACCTCTCTGTGGAATAGTTTATCACCGGCGATTTTTCCGGACCGATACGACCTGGGGACCTTCAAGAAAAGAGCTTACTCCTTTCTAAAGGGCCGGCAACGCACCCGCAATTCTCCTGGTGTTGCGGTTGATCATGGGCGGCGGTAGTCACTTAACATCAGGTGAGCCGCATGCTCGTTTGCCCCCTCTTCTATAAAAAAAAAAAAAAAAAAAAGAAGTTAATGAACCTGAAAGAAGCGAAAGAGGTATGTAAGGATCGTGACACTTGGCGATCTGTTCTCTCTGGCTACCCCGTTAGGGATTGTGCGTGACGATAAGTAAAGTAAGTAAGTAAGTAAGTCTATTCATGTTTTGGCCAGTACGCACCATAATTACGACAGGAGAAATTAAACCTTTCCTTTTGCCTTCCTCTAAATTTGTCTTTAAATATCGTTTAGTGAATGAAAAATGTGATGAGAGAGTGTGAGCGATGTAGGAGTAATTAAGTTGACGGGGCGCTCTTTGTAAGCTCTACATCTCTATTATAATTCTTTATTTTATGTAGGTATTTATTTATTTATTTTCCTTTAAGAACTTTCACGCGCACCCGTTGTAACCTTGTGCCCCTAATGCCTATCCGCCACTGCGCATGTCAGGTGGTTTAACGATCGCAACAACAGTATATTTGCAGCAATCACTACTTTTGATTGATTGATTGCAGCCCTTTTTGGGTACTTTACATCTTAAGGCGACACCGACCAACCTTGCGATAGTGCGTTTTTAAAAATGACTAAAATCATTGATTACATGCATCTGTTGCTAAAGGTAACGCTATCGCTAGGAGTAGTGCCTTAACTTTTACATGTTAAAGCCATGCTGAACAGCATGAATGTGTCGGTATGAACGTGGAAGGACCATGCTTGCTCAAAACAACTACACGAAATAGCAGCATATTGCTGCTGTATTCGCACAAAATACTAGCACAAAAATACTCATATTTTAATTACTAGCATCAGCTTATCAAACTAAGTACCTTTAAGTAATCTTTTAGCTCTCATATTTATCCACATTTTCCTTAGTTCGGAAAATATTAACAGATATTAGAAATACGGTCGTATGTACAAATGAAATCAGTATCTTTGTTATTAACTTATCGAAAGATTAGACTAAAAGACAATATTATTGTAATGTCTTGAAGTTTTTATTTTATTATTGTCTATTCTATACAGATATAAGCATTACTCAGAATTTTCTATCATTGCCTTTACGTATTTGAAGACTATTATTAAGTCCGGCAATTAAAAGCTTACACAGACCACTTTGAGAGGTATTTTCCTTTATAACGGTACATTACCTATATCTAATCTAACGTAGGATTATTAATGTTGTTATTACCTGCACAATTATGACTTTACGACACACTTTCACCAGCAATGGTATCTTGAAATAGTCTTGTGATTCAGTAGATTATGACATCTTTTCGATATTAAGCAGAAATAAATAAACAGTTTGTTTTCGACATTACTCCGACTTTCAGGCAGTGCGAAAGTGGCACGTAATGCCATTGACCGTTCACTATCACATTTTTTTTTAATTTAATCAGTTCATATTTAAGATTACACAACATTTAACAAAGCGCTAGTTTCATTATTTCGCTGTTTGTTATTTAACTTTTGGGTATTCGTGTAAGCCATAAACATATTATGTAGTAAAGCCACCCAATAAATTTTACTTATATCATCTTTCTTTCATAGAAAGTAACAAATTTCACGAACGCACATCACGTCAAAATTCACGACACCATCCTCACCATCTTGATGCTTGGCGGTCCACCACTGTGCGTTTTACAAGGAGTTTTCTTCCTGTACAACCTGTCTGTGGAATTGTTTACCACCAGCGGCTTTTCTTAATCTTCAATAAAAGACCTTACACCTATCTAAAAGGCCGGCAACGAACTTGCAATTCCCCTGGTGTTTCGGTTGTTCATGGGCGGCAGTAGTCACTTACCATCAGGTGAGCCGCATGCTTGTTTACCTCCTCTTCTGTAAAAAAAGGTAAATTGCATGAACCAAACTCAAGAAAATATTTTAGAGAAGAAAATTTTAATATATATACCTAAATGTTAGGGAACAAGTGATTAATTTGCATTATTCGTAATGTCCAGGAAATACGAATAATGACATGTCAAATCGGGCTATGTAATTAATATTAATTTAAACTTCATTATTTAAAACATTGTCCGGTCATTATAAATATTGTTGCGTAGCTGTTGGGCAATTTGATATAATCTAACCTAACCAAATCTAACTATAATCACTTTTATGACATTAAGTTAATAATGTTAAGTTGTTAAAAATTAATTAACACCTTTGATATTACTATCTGGCCATAGCATTACGGCCTGGCATCTGCGCTCTCTTGTAGCGAAAGAGATTGCTGATGTTGTAAGTTGACATTTCTTCACTTGCGAAATTAGGTGGTAATTTGACTAATTAATTTTTCTATAATATGCCAATTTGCGTAATTGATTGATGAAATTTTTACAATTTAACTATTACAATAATAAAAGCGAGATTTTATAAAATACTAGTTCATACGTATAAAAGCACGTACGTTTACGTATTTAAAAACTGCACTAATTGATTTATAGATAAGAAACAGAATTCAAAACTAAAAATTACAATCTTAATTTTGAACATCTATTAAAAGTGAAGAGTTTTATGGTTTCCGGGACTTTTTAGATGAGACTGTTTTAGTGAGCGTTTAAATGCAAAATGTAGATTGTCGTAGCCATGGTCAGTTAAGTCAAAACAGCTGAAAATTTAAAAATGTTATGAAAATAAACATCTAATGAAGGGAAATCATAAACTCCTTTTTTGAACTCCTATAGTCATATAAAAGTAGCCCATATGTTGCCCAGGCTCGTTAACTAACCTACATACCAAATTTAACGGAAATCCGTCCCGTAGTTTTTGCGTGAATCGTGAGTACATAGGCAGACATACAAAAGACACGACTTCTACAGATTTATTATATGTATATATTAGAAATTGTTTTGTTAAAAGTTAAAGAGAGCAGAAAAAGCGTTACGAGTTGACAATGGATTTGCTTGAAGATAATTTAATATAATTAATACGCAGTCATCGCTCTTTCATCATCATCATCATCATCATTACAGCCCTTCACAAGTCCACTGCTGAACATAGGCCTCCCCCAAGGTATGCCACAAAGCACGGTCCTGAGCCACCTGCATCCATCGACTTCCTGCACGTCTTACCAGGTCGTCATTCCATCTAGTGGGGGGGTCGCCCTACACTTCGCCTACCGGTACGAGGCTGCCACTCGAGAACCTTTATTCCCCAACGGTCGTCGGTTCTTCGAGCTATATAGCGGGCCCATTGCCACTTCAGCTTACTAATCCGTTGGGCTATGTCGTTCACTCTGGTTCTACCGCGGATATCCTCATTTCTAAGTATATCACGCAGAGAAACTCCGAGCATAGCCCTCTCCATAGCTCGCTGAGCGACTTTGAGCGTCCTCATACGGCCAGCAGTGAAGGACCACGTCTCGGTTCCGTAGGTCATCACTTGCAGCACGCACTGGTTGTACAACTTAGTTTTCAGGTTTTGAGGTATACCTGACGAGAAGACGTCTCTTAATTTCCCGTACGCTGCCCAGCCGAGTTAAATCCGTCGATTGACCTCTCGGTCGAAGTTGGACTTACCTAGTCGGACTATTTTTTCCAGGTAAACGTACTCTTTATATAAAAGTAAAGACTTCTTTCTTCCTCCTCCTCAAACAAAGCACAAATTTCAAACTATTGTTCATGTTGACACGTCTGCTTTGGTGGCTGCGGCAATATTAACCGACTACTTCTCCGCAGAGATGCTAAACGCTGCGTCGTGACGCTGCATTTGATCCGCATACTGAAGCGTTGTGCGTTACGATCAAGAGACCAAAGCATTAGTCCTCGAGGGTAATAACGCATTTGCATTTTTATACGTAAGCGAAACGCATTCACTAATCATCATGTGGACATTGTGCACATTATGCACTTTTATTCTATAAAAATTATTTTTGTAACCAATTTTGTTTTCAAACGTTAAACGTTTACTTTAGTACAATTAAAGAGTAGAGTAACAGCCTATATTGGATGACCTTTTTTACCGTCTGGAAAAAATAGGGCGTAACATGTGAACGGAGTAGAAGCTTACGGCACTGATATTTTACAAAGAATAAATACAAAAGTTTTGAATTAAATAAATATATTAAAATCTATCGCAAATTTAAATCATATCCACCCTACTATACGAACGGCAATATAACAATAAATTTAGTAGGCATCTTTGACCTTGTTACTTAGCAGGGTCACAGGCTAGGGTGGATATCATTTGAATTTCGATGGATTTTAATTAATTTATGTATTTAATTCAAAATTTTTAGCCCAAGAATTTTCCATAGTTTAGTATCATTTAATATTCAAGCAATTCAAAATATTTCCCTTCCAGTTCATTTTCTAGTTAAGTGACTTACCTCCATATTATACTAACCTAAAAAGGAGGTATTTAATCTAGGTTAAAGGGCTCCTCATATGGTTACTGCTACTTAAATGAGAGAGCTAATGCATAATAACTTAACATATTAACATAATACTTTTAAAAAAAGAACGTACCAACTGTGTTACTTGCCTAGCATTTCGTAAAAGTCGACTGATATTGGGTTTGTGATTGTGTAAGCGGTGTGGTGGCCACCGATGAATTACTCTATTTTCACAATTTTCCATCTAAGCCCATATTTTTTGCTAAAAGTGGTCCAAGTAATTCGCTGCTATTTGTATTCTGACTTTCTCCTTGGAATTACGGGTTTTAGACTATGTTACATTATATAGGAGTTATATAACGATTTAATTACTTTATATTTAGCGTCACACAGCAGTCGCTGCATCTAACAAGTATAATTTTATACGTAGTAGAACCATGCTGCAACTATATTATGGTTGTAGCACGAATGGGTCGGCTCGACCGGGGTAGGACCACGCTCTCACAAAATAGCAGCTTTATGCTGTTGTGTTTCATATGTTGAGTATAGAGAACCGGAGCACCGTTTTACTGGAATGGAGGCATTCTATCTTAGTCCTTAAGGTGGCACAAGTCGCGGGCTCGAACTCATTGGTGGGCGCGGCCAAAAAGCACGTTGTCTCACCTGGCATCGTGCCCGACAGAGATAGTATCAGTGAAGAGCAGTTAGAACGCACGTATTGTTCGTACGGCGTTCCGAACCGTTAGAACAAAAACGAAGTTACACGAACACGATGCACACATACATATCACCCTATTCTGTGACGCTCGACGCTTGCTGAGAAATCAGCAGTACCTACCTACAAACTCGTACTAAATTATTAGGTTTTGTTTTGCGCCCGAAGCAATTAAAGGGCTACCCTATACGTAGGGAGGCGGAAAATGCATTACGCATACCACGATAGCCGGTCTATCATGGTTATGAGGGACTCACTGTCCTACCGGGGACCCTAAGTGATACCCTCGCTGCGTTATCGCTTTATACCGTACCTCTATGGCTCTATAGATACCTAATATAGATTGCTTATTTTATTATGTTTTGTTTTTCCCGGGTGGTCATGCAGTGATCACTCAAGAGTTCACGACGCCGAAGCATGAACTGGAACAGTCATCGCAGTTTATATCCGTACTAGCTGTTGCGAGCGGCTTCAAACGCGTGAACTCGAAAATTATCCCACAGGAACGAAATACCTGAATAAACGGTATCAAATGTGTTATTCCAGACCAGGTATAACCTATCTCTGAGCTAAATATCATCCAGATCCCTTCAGCTGTTCTGGCGTGATTGAGTAACATACATCTATCCATCCAAACTTTCGCATTTATAATATTTAGATAATAATTGTAATTAGTTCTGCCTACCTACCTATAAATTGTTTTCAAAAATACTTACCTGTCTTCTTACTTTTTTTAATATACACACAATATCACTAGATGTAAACACATGTTTTTATCAAGACAAGTGACCCGTCAAGACTGTTTCCTTAGTACCGACGTACTTAGGCAGGTAGGTAGGCAGTTTAGATTTTAGTGTCCACGACGCAGTGAAGGTTTGTCAAATTTTGTTGTATAGTAGGTTGTGGGTATCTAGGTAATAACAGTAGGTAGGTACCTATCCACCGTCCACGTCGCGCAAGTGATTCTCGTCCCACCTGTCCGCGCAGTAACTTTTTTTTAAAACCGCGCGAGACTGTCGCAACAAAAACGATTACTACTGAAAAACTAATATAGGTACCTACCTAACATTCAAATAAAAATATTCTCAAAAAGCTCAACGAATTCAGAATTTAATTTTGTTAAAAGAAAATTGGTCAAATAAAAAATAAAGGATGAAAATAAAGCATATGGGAATATAAAAATAAGTCGTATTTATTTGTTATTTCGAGTTTTACAAGAAAAGTGTAATATTTACTAGAGACAATTATTTTATTATTATAATAGTACATGATATTCCCTTTAAAATGACACCAATATGAATAATATCCTATATCTATATCTACAAATAAATAAAGTTGAAGTGTCTGTTTGTAATGTTAAAATAACAGCATTTTATTAAATGCATATGAAAGTACTAGTAAAAAAAACACAATTTTTAAAATTTTGTCCGTCTGTCGGTCTGTCTGTCTGTCTGTTTTTTCCAGCTAATCTCCGAAAAAGCTGGATCTATTTTGACGGGACTTTCACTGGCAGATAGCTGATGATATAAGGAATAACTTGAACTACTTTTGTTTTAGAAAAAGAATTAGGGTTCCGCGCAAAAAAATTAAAACCCATGAAATCCATATTCCACGCGGGCGAGATCGCGGGGAAAAACTAGTACTCAATATAGATAAATGTATACTTATTTTTATTTATTTATTATTTTAATAAATAAATAAAAATAAGTATTAATAATTTCTAGACACATCTCAACAGATATTTCGTTTATAAATTGCTATCAATACTGAAGCATTCTTTTATATTTAGCATCCATTTAACACAAAGCTGATAGGAATACTTTTTAAATAACATAATATAATCAATAAACGATAATCGCGTATAGTGAATTTCGAGGTAAATTATTATATGTAAACGTTTTTGAATCGTCGTAATGAAACATATTTCCTAAAGAAAATATCTTCACAATTAATTTGATGTAAAATAACATTAGAAATAACGTATAAAAACAGAAAAAATATCAAATTTTTGATCGAGTTCCTAACCAGTACACAAACAAAAATGGCGAAATGTCATTGTCACATTTTTTTCTATATAGTTATTTGTTACAGAGTACACAGATAAAATTCACTCTCACAGATGACAAATTTCAAACACCACAATCTCTAATTTTTTACTCTGCTATCTTCAGCGCTGTACACGAACGGAACGATGTCGTTGAGAGCCGTGGTAGCTCACATGGTTAGCGCTCGTTATAGGTATCACAGTACGGGAGCAACCCGGGTTCGATCCCCACTGGCACCAATGAAATTGTTGCGTGCTGATTTAGCTATCAGTTGGAAAGTCTGTTTTTCTGGGCCGTTTTGTTTTGTTACACTGACATCTCGCAAGTCACCTAGGGACCTAGGAGGTTGTCGATTGCTTATTTTTTATTTTTCTTTAAAATTTTCGTCGGTAAAATAACATATTTATAAAAGTAAAAAAAAAGTAATGTTACAGCCTATATACGTCCCACTGCTGGGCACAGGCCTCCTCTAATTTCTGAGAGGGTTTTAAGGCAAGGAAATGTTCGCCACGCTGCCTCAATGCGTGTTGACGAACTTCACATTTCTTCGAAATATATATTTTTTAATTTCTCAGACATGCAGACCCGAGTTCGATCCCCGCCGGCACCAATGAAATTGTTAATTGCAATTGTGCTGATTTACCACGTGCTCGGCGGTGAAGGAAAACATATTGAGGAAACCTGCACGTCTGAGAATAAAATTATAATCGAATGTAAATCAGATTGACATAGGTAAGTACAGATAAAATTAGCGGAATACTAATAAAATTTTGAGATCGTTTTTTTTTCAAAATTTTATTTATATTCCTCTATTTTTGTCTGTGCTTATATCAATTTGATTTAATCCAAAGTTCAAGCAGGGGTCAATGTAGCGTAGTAATTTAGAGCGCAGGTATAGCTATAGTCATACGAACGTCACAGGCCGCAGCTGACTGAGTCGAATAAAACTAGAATAAGCGCGCGTCACCGCGCATGCATGTGTGTGTAAGTGTCGTCCTCCCGCACCGCACTGGGGGAAACATTATTCAGTCAGATGCACGATAATTCATATAAACACGCGCGCGTAAAAAAATACGAAAAGGCCTTTGGAAGAAGGGGTTTTATGAAAAAACCACTGCATGAATCAATTACCAATAAAATTTATTGAATTCTTCGATAATTGAGCTGTGTCGGTACCGACTTTGTTTTGGAAATTTTACACTGCTTTTATTACTAATTTACGCCCAAAGTTGTGTTAAAATTGGCAATAAAAACGAATCTTTGGTAGCTCGTAATTTTTTAATGGCTTTTTATTTTACTATTCTGTTTGGGTACAGACAAAATTAATAATGAGACAAAACGATATCATGTTTAACTTTGGATGTACATTGTCAAACAGCGGAGTAAAACCCCTCCGAAATTTCTATGGAAATAATGTCGACTAGAGTCACCTTAAGGGTTACACCTTAAACGCATCTGCATTTTGATTCTTAATCGAGGATAAATGTTGATGTCCATGTGCCACAGCATCCACTTACCATCAGGTGGACTGTGTGCTCGTTTGTCACCCTTATTCTATATAAAAAAGTATATATGCAGAAATAGAAGAAGTTTTCGTGGGAATTATATCTCGTTTAATCACTTAATACTTTACATATTCCCGAATTCGAGTGCTTTGTAGCACCCTAAGTAATAGGGGGACTGAAGCTCTCTTGAGAGAGTTCTAAGTGTCATACGTTCTGTGGACTGAAACATTGAATTTTCAGAAGACATAATAAATTGAGGTCTACGCAGGATCATCTTACAGTTCTTACAGTGTTACAGTGGTTACATGCTCGGTGCCCAGATGTTTACTGACACAGGTCTCGCTCTATGAAACAAAAGATTTCCCGCGGTGGCTGATTGTTAAGAATGGTGGCGAGGTGTATCATATAAATATCGGATCCGTTAGTATGTGTCCTTTTTTATATACAGTATGACTTAAGGTGTAATTTATTTTAAATTACTATTAAAACGTAAGGAGTTATTTGATTCTAACTCCATTGTGAATTGTATTTTGGAATTAATGGGGTTAAGCTGATCTCTCTCTCTCTCTCTCTCTCTCTCTGATGATGAAATTGAGAAAGTCTACATTTGGTCTACGTACAGCTTGTAGAAACTTGGATGAAGAATTTAGTGAAGCTTGCATCTCAAAGTCCTTTACGAATATATCAATGACAATTGTAAAGGGTGCACACAAAATGGTAGGAAACTCGAAAACCAAAATTCGTTAAAACCGTTTATTTTAAAAAATGACAACGTAGATACACGAACAAAGCATATGAGAGCGAGAGGAGGGGTACGTGTATCGCGCGCGATAGTAAAGGCTGACTGCCTGCGTCGCCGTTCGATTTCTAGTTTTAATACAACACTGTAACGTCACACGTATCCTCGATTTTCTACCTTAAAATTTAGTATAATATTTAAACATATGAGATGATTGGGCCGTCATACCCGCCACCTTAAGCTAATAAAAATTCGTATAACGATTTTTGAGCACGTCGCTAACACACCCCACCCCAGTGCTGGCTCAGCACTACTCAGACAAAGGAATTCTAGCGACGCGCGCCGCTGAACGTCTCAGCGTCCCCGATTTGGTTCTGATTTCAACCAACCTGACCCGGCCGTCCTTGCCTGGAAACACCTGTTCCACGATCGCCTTCTGCCACACGTTGCGTGGCGCTCCAGGGTCCACGACCAGCACGAGATCACCTACCTTTAGCGGTTCGCGCTCCTCATTCCACTTCCTTCTAGGTATCAGCTCCGGTAGGTACTCTGTTACCCATCTGCGCCAATACATGTCGGCTAAGCGTTGACTCTTTCGCCACTGTTTTCGTAGGTACAGGTCAGAGTCATTGAAAACACCTGCAGCAGGTAAGTTGGAACTCTCACCCAGCAGAAAATGATTTGGCGTCAACGACTCGTTGCTACCAGGTTCTACAGACACGTGAGTAAGGGGGCGGCTGTTGACTATATTCTCGACCTCAGTCATAAAGGTGGCGAGAACTTCATCTTTGGGGACACGCTCTTTGAGTATAGCCCCTAGAGATACCTTAACGCTTCGTATTAAACGCTCCCACGCCCCACCCCAATGGGGGCTTGCCGGTGGGATAAAAGACCATTGCGTCCCATTGTTAGCAGCCTCGTTCTTCAGGGTCTCGTCGTCAATCGACTTCAGTAGCTCCGCATCAGCGCCACGTAGGTTAGTTCCGTTATCGGAGTAAAGGTAGCGTGGCCACCCTCGGCGGGCAGCCATACGCCGGAGGGCCATAATTAGTGAGTCAGTAGTAAGGGAATGCACGATCTCCAGGTGTATAGCCCGAACTGTAAGGCATGTAAATATGACTCCGTACCGTTTTTCCCTTCTCCTCCCTACCACCACCTCCATCGGTCCAAATAGATCCACACCGCAGTGTGTGAAAGCTCGCTGGTGATGTGCCACCCTAGCGGGAGGTAAATCGCCCATCACTGGCATTTCCGGTTTCGCCTTCTTTATTCTGCAGATCATACATCCGGCAGCTACATGTTTAACAGTGGGTCTCATTTTAATGATCCAGTACCTTTGCCTTAGGTTATTTACCACTGTCTCCTGGTTTCCGTGGGCAGCTTTTATGTGGAAATGTCTTACCAACAATCGCGTTACTCGATGCCGCCCGTCGAGGATACTCGGGTTTTTTGTCTCGGAAGAGACATCAAGTACCGCACCAATGCGTCCGCCGCAACGAAGGACGCCGTGCTCGTCCAAATAAGGTGACAAGTTGAGAATACGACTGCTGCGGGGCAAACATTTACCTTCTCTAATTGCGCTCACTTCCGTGCCGAAGGCCTCGCTCTGTACCCGCCGGAACAGCAAACGTTTAGCCTGTTCCATTAATTCGCAATCGTCATCGGTACGTTTCCTGCACTTACATATAAATCTAAGAACAGCGGCTGTACTTCTGAGCAACCGCAGCCACGAAGAAAACCGTTCCGGATCGGGAGTAGGCTCGACACTAGGGATGTCCGTAGTAACCACATTTGTTACCAGGTTAACACATTCAGTTGTCTCGACATCAGTGATAGGACGAATGACGTGACGCGGCCACGATGACTCATCGTCACGCAGAAACGTAGGGCCCCCCAACCATACACTCTTAAAGGTGGCGTCGTCGTAGGTTTCGCGTGTAGCTATATCCGCAACATTTAATTCAGTAGGCACGTATCGCCATTCTTTACTACTAGTGACCTCATCAATCTCGCCCAACCGGTTCGCTACAAATGTTTTATAATTTCTCGCGTCATTATTAATCCAGTGCAAAACCGTGGTCGAGTCACTCCAAAAGAATCGCTGTAACACGCTCAACTTATGTTCCTTAACAATGGTGTCGGCGAGTCTCGCCGCTAGAAGCGCTGCTTGCAATTCTAGTCGCGGCACAGTCAGTGGTTTTACCGGCGCAACTCGACATTTACTCGCTATAAATGCAACAAACACATTACCATTGCACGTCCACCGCCAATAAGCAACGGCGCACATCGCTTTAGTAGATGCATCGCAAAAAACATGCAGCTGTGTGTTGTCGTACGTCGTAGCACTCGTGGTTCGCGTAGGGGCCGTAGCGGGCTGCACGGGCGTAGGCGGACCGCGGGGCGCGGGGGAGCATTGACCTGCTACGATATCAGCTGTGTCCGTTGCCATGCGATCACCTGTCTCGCTCGCACCTAGAGGGCTTAGGTAGCACCTAGGAATGCGTACATTACTCATTTCCTTTAGCAAATCGATCCAGGTTTTCCATTTGTTAAAAATGCTATTGGGAATCTCGTCGTCCCAGCCAATGTTTGATCGCCAAAGATTTTGAAGCATTATTTTCCCTTGTATTGTGAACGGCGACAAGAAACCAAAAATATCGTAAATAGACATAATTACTCGCAGCATAACCCTTTTAGTGGGCACTTGTGCTCCGTTCACTACGTACTCTGGAATGCGCTTGAAGGATAAATCAAACCCCAGCTCGTCTTTAGCGGGAAACCAAATAAGACCGAGCGTTCGTTCTCCTTCACACTGCTGACCCATTTTGAGACTTACCGCCACTGTACCTAAGGTCTCTTTTGGTATACTGTCCAACACTACTACACTGTTACTATTCCAATTGCATATTTCGAAGCCGCCCTCTTTGTGAATGTAAACAATATCTCTTACCATTTGCGTCGCGGTGGCTTCGTCCGGGAAACTGTCCAGATAGTCGTCCATGTAGTGCTGGTTGCAGATAGCGTCGGCAGCAGCGGGAAGCGACGAAACGAAACGTTCCGCGTTCCTGTTTTTCACGTACTGTGCTATAAATGGAGAACAATTAGCACCGAATATGAGCGAAGTCATGTTAAAAGTTTTGACCGATTGTTCGGGGCGAGGTCTCCACAAAAATCTAAGGGAATTTTGATCCTCGTCCCTTATTTTAATTCTCAGGAACATATCTTTAATGTCCCCGGCTACAGCGACCCTATTCTCTCTAAAACGTACCATAATGCCGAATAGGGACGCGAGTAAGTCGGGACCTTGCAATAGGTAATCATTTAAACATTTTCCGTGACTTTTCGCTGCTGCATCGAAAACGAGACGCAACTTTTTTTTATTAGGATTATCGACCCCAAAGTGTGGTAAATACCACGTTCGCGGTGTGCGCCGAATATCAGTCGACTCTTTAGCGAAATCATTAAGTAAAAGGTGATCCACTCGTTCAGAGTAACGAGTGGCGTAGTCAGGGTTCGCCACCATTTTTTTTTCTACTCCTTTGAACCTGTTGCAAGCGTTAGCGTAGCTATCGGGCAACGCGCAGCCTTCATCGCGCCACGGAAGCCCGACGTGCCAACGGCCCGCCACGAGCGTTGCCGAGCGCTCCGCCTGAGCGCGCGCGCGCACGTCTTCGCTGTTCTCACGGGTTTTGCTACACACACCTAGGGAATCGAGCATGAATGAGCGCCTTACCTCGTCATGAAGTTCGCGAAGTAAGTCCTCGGCATCACCGGCGGCGGGCGCGGCGGGCCCCGCGCTGCAGCACAGCAGAGGGCTCGGGTTCGAGGCGCGGGCGCCGTGTGGCGGTGCGCGCGCTATTCCATGTAAGGACCAGCCTAGGGTGGTGCGAGTAGCGGACGGCTCATTACGTTTACCGATACACATTTCAATAGGAGCTAACAAATGATGATTATCCTGGCCGATTAGTACTTCAGGTTTAATATTATTATTACAAAATATTAAATCATGTTTCAAATTTTTCAAATGAGCATACTGACTACAATCGATTGAATAAAGATTTTGCTCAGGCAATTTTAAATTGTTTACGCTTCGTGCATTAATGGTAGACATATTACAATTATTTTTATCAGACACATTTATAGACAAAACAGTAGAATCAACAATAACATCGCTACCGCTCCACGCTCCGCTCACGCGCATAGTCTCAGTGCGGCCGCGCAGGCCGGCCCGCGCAGCGAGGGAACCGGTTATCAATGTTATTGTTGATCCGTCGTCGAGCAATGCAGTCGTGCTGATTACACCATTAGGTCCGTGTATGTTTATAGGTACTACTTTCAATAACACGTTTTGTGCAGAGTTAATGTGTGTCACGGTAGCAGCTGCGGCTCCGGAAGTGTGGCCGCTGTGGGCCGCGTCGCCGGTGTCGCCCGCGCCGGGCGGGGCGGGGCGCGGCTCCCGGCCGGCGTCGCGCGGCTCCCGGCTGACGTCGCGCACGTAGTGGAGCAGCCGGTGGTGTGCCTCGCCGCAACCGTCTTTGTCGCAGACGGCCGCGGGACACGTTTCTCGATCGTGGCGCGACACTAAGCACTTGTAACATACGCCGTGGCGTTTAACGTGACGCCACCTGTCTTTGCGCAACGCTTTTTTAAACATTTTGCACTCAGTTAATTTGTGTTTTGCGACGTTGCAAAATAAACACTTAATGTCACTGTGCGTTGATTGCACTAATACTGCATGAGGACGACTGTCAGGTTTACTCTTGTAGTGCTGCTGAAATCCGACGCTGCGAGCCTCTGTGGCGTGTATGTTCGCTGTAGTCGAAATTTTAACAGCTTCTTGATTTAAAAAATCGCCTAATATATTCAAACGTGATTTCTTTCCTTCCTTTATTATAGCAAAACTATAATCGGACCATTTTGATATTAATACGGTAGGCATCTTGGATAAAATAATATTTGGAATATGCATACCTTGCATGTACTCTTCTCGGCCGACGGCGTGCACAGCTGCGATGAAATTTTGAACTTTAACTGAGAAGGACACGATGTCTTTGTTGTATTCGTTCGACATTGGTGGTAGTTTCTTCAGGCCCTGGGTAATTTTGCTTAGAATGGTGTCTGCGTTACCGTATAGTAGCTCTAAAGTTTTTATCACTACGTCGGGTGATGTAGCGCTTATCATGAGAGCTGAAACTGCTTCCTTAGCTGGCCCGTGAAGACACTTCCTTAAACGCCATAAATTTTCCTTCGGGCTGAACCCGCACACTTCGGTAGACTCGTCATAAGCCTGCTTGAACTGGAGCCATTCCAACGAGTCCCCTGAGTAACTAGGTAGGTCCCGGGGGGTACACATACGACTAAGCAGGTTGTTGTTTGTCCCATTATTTGCAGAGATCGAGGATAGATTCTGTAGTGCGCTCGCGAGCATATGAACCGTTCCGTCACATGGGCCGGCAACGGGTGCCGCCGGCGGACACTGCTTGCCCGGCTGATCACCGAACTCTGGAGCGTGCAACGGGGGTTCGCGCTCGAGCTGGCTTTGTTCTAACCATTGCTCCACTTTCTTATTCTTGGTGTCGTCATGCGGGTCACTATGTGGACTGTATATTTTCTCTTCTTCATCCATAAGGTCTGCTAAATCCGCCTGAAACTGCTTATCGATAAGATCCATTTGAATTTTAGCCTTTTCTTTAGCCATCTCTAGTTCCAGTTTCTTTCTCCTGGCCATCAGAGAGGACGACGTGGACGTTGACTTAGCCCCGGTGCGCGAAGCGGGCGGCGGTTGCAAGCGGTACTCACGCTTGGCGCTGCTACCCGCAACATCATATAGTTGGCTAGCGGTCGGTGTCTGTTTATCCTTCTGTGTATTTCCATCAGTTGGCTGTGGCTGCACTTGTAACTGGACTTCCTGATTTTCGTCCTCTTTGCTCTCGAGCTCCTTGCGTGTAGTGCTTCGAGTTTTTACCATTTTTGCAGGCGGCGTGCTGAACATTAGATCCGGTTCGAAGACCACTTTGTAAAGGGTGCACACAAAATGGTAGGAAACTCGAAAACCAAAATTCGTTAAAACCGTTTATTTTAAAAAATGACAACGTAGATACACGAACAAAGCATATGAGAGCGAGAGGAGGGGTACGTGTATCGCGCGCGATAGTAAAGGCTGACTGCCTGCGTCGCCGTTCGATTTCTAGTTTTAATACAACACTGTAACGTCACACGTATCCTCGATTTTCTACCTTAAAATTTAGTATAATATTTAAACATATGAGATGATTGGGCCGTCATACCCGCCACCTTAAGCTAATAAAAATTCGTATAACGATTTTTGAGCACGTCGCTAACAACAATAGGATATTAAAGGTCGTACCTCTTCTTGCTTGTACCCTTTCATGCCATATGAAGCAGTCACTAAGTAAGTAGTAGAGTCAGAATTCCCAGCGGGTATGTGTTCTCTTCTATCTTCCTATAACTTACAACTGAAATGCAATCTTCAACGAGTGATCATGGTAAAAGGAACACGCTGAACGCTGAATCCCACATTAAGGGATATATATATCCTTGAAGTACACCGATCGCCTTTAGCCCAGGACCAAAGCAATCGTAATAAAATTAGGTGTTCTGGAAAGGTGCACGTCTCTTCACCAAGCGACAGCCTCTTACCATGTATAAAGTGCAAGTCCGGTATAGCATAGGGGTATTGCTTTAAAATAACGCCTAGTAGCATTGGACTTAGTAAATAGGTGTGCTAAAAGCCCTAAATTAGTTGAAACCAATCGTGCCAGCCTTGGGCACAAAAGTAGAGTAGCCAGCTTCTCGGTGTTTTATAAGGTATATTCCCGAGAGCTTGCGCAGGAATAGAATGATTTAATTCCTCCCTCCCCTTTCCACTATCTGACAACCAGACAGGTCCCCACCCTTTTGCTGTCGTCATTGCACGCATATGAACCGAACTGTCTATTCATCTTTTGTATTGCGTAAAAGCAACGTAATAGATTGGCCAGGGTCTGTCTTTCCGTCCGTTTACAATCTGGGCGTTTTCAAGGTAAGTATGAATAGGCTTTCTTTTTTTTATACAAGAGCGTGCAAACGAAAATATTACATTAAGCCAGTGCGAATTATCATCTCGAGCTTTGTCACCAAGTAAATTAACCCAGGCATATTACTGCAAGACTTCTAGACAATGTAAGGTCAATCTGCGTAGATCAGACCAAAAAAGGTAGTCGGGGTTATTTATGGTATCAGCCTAACAGGACATGAGTGTGGGTATAGTGCTCGAAACGTCAGGAATATAAGTTGTATAAAAATAAATGAAAAATGTGAAAAATTATCGTTTTTTTAACATGTAAGCATTTGCATAAATTTATAAAATATTTAGAAAATCCAAAAGTGCACGCCTCATGGGCGTTTCATTTAATTTTGATAAAAAATAAGTTATATTCCTGACTTTTAAATACATTATTGGCATGTTTTAAACTTAGCGGCTCATATCTGAGGTCATTGTCCGTTCTTCTCAATCGATTTGGCACATACTATATCATAGTTAAATCACAGTAGTAGCTTTTGTGTTTTAAAATTTAATTAGATCGCCGGTAGAAACAAAAGTTGGCTACATTCATATCGTAGTATGCAGTCTTATTCAAATAAATAATTTTATCATCAAAGATATTTATGTAGCAGTAAAATACATTTAAATTAATTCGAATCGGACATTTAATATCGAAGTATTTAGGGCAACCTCTTATCTGTTGTGTGGGAACCAATTGTTGGATAACTCACCGGCACGGAAACTTGGCCACTCGTGAATTTGCTGATTATTTGCACTGAAACGTTTTTTTAACAGTAAATTAAGGGTAGATGCATTCAATAAGTGTCTCTAATGGTTTTAGAACATAGAAATTTAATGTTTACTTCACCGAAATTTTTCTTTTCAAGATAACATGTTTTCACTAAAATTAACATCTTTCCATTGTCACTTTAAAAACACTACAAAGTTAAAAATTAAGTCTGTTTCTTTATTGTCTATCAGTTTTAATATCGCGTGTTTCCTCCTCTGGCCCTGATAACCGCTTGCATTCGATCTGGCATGCTTTGAATGATGTTTCTGACATGAACTTGCGGTATGCTGTCCCAAGCGGCCAGCGCTGCATTTCGGAGCTCATTTAGAGTTTGTGGCGGTTTGGAGCTGGACTTTATCTTTCTTTTGAGCATACCCCATACATGCTCAATTGGATTTAAGTCCGGGCTACGAGCTGGCCACTGTAATTTTTGTATTCCAACCTCTTCCAGATATTCCTCTACACAATGCGGGCGTGCATTATCGTGCATGAGGAGGAATTGGTCGTGTCCAATGAATCCCGAATAAGGCATTACGTGCTCCTGAAGAACTTCCTCGATGTATCGAGTAGCTGTAAGCCGATTATCGACGATGACCAACTCTGTACGTGCGTCGGAACTTACACCTCCCCATACCATTATTGAGCCTCCATGGAAACTCACAGTTTGGGTGGTGGTAATGGGTAGAAACCTCTCTCCTCTTTTTCTCCACACTCGTTCTCGACCGTCTGGAGCACGTAAAGCTATTCGACACTCATCTGTGAACAACACCATTGCTCGTGGGTCCAATTGACATGTTCTCTTGCGAACTGAAGTCGGGCTACTCGGTGCTGTCTGAGAAGTTCTGGACCTCGTGCTGGTCTACGAGCTTTTAAATTCACTTCCTCCATTCGTCTTCTCACCGTACGCTCACTAACATTAACGCCTCTTGCGATTTGGATTTGCCGCTGGCGTATCTCAACAGCGGTTAGGTAGCGGTTTCTCAAAATCTCCATAACAATAAAACGATCGTCCCGGGCCGATGTGCACCTTACGCCCCCACTGCCTGGCCTGCGGGTGTAGCGGCCTGTCTCCTGGTATCGTTTCAGTGAATACTGCATTGAGGACCGTGGTACGTTAAGCACAACAGCAACTTCACGCTGTGTCAGCCCTTGGTCAATTAATGCTACTGCTTGTGCAACTTGTGCTGGTGTTAATGGCATTTTTATTGGCTTTAAAGCACCTTTAGTTATTTAATTAAGACACAAGATCACAATAATTGAATAACCTTACAGTAAACTTTTCACAACACACAAATTTAAAATGTGAACTTAGTCGCTCAAATGACCCGATTCAACTAAAAATTAAAGAATTCGTCATGGTGCACTTAAACATAATGAATTACCCTCTTGAACTTGAGGGTAAACATTTTTTGACATACTTGCATAACAAACATTCATCAGAAACACTTAAAGCTTTTGCTATCGCGAGATAACCGCTTGGCCAAGTTTCCGTGCCGGTGAGGTATATTCAGAATCAAACTATGGATTTCGTTATTGCGATTAATTTATTGTTTATTTACTTACAATATGATACACTAGTGTACAGTTTGCCTAACTCGTTGCTTGGTTTGTTTGTGGGTTCTTTCGTTGGTCCGTTCGTTAGTTTGTCTGATTGACTGACTAACGGAATGTTTCTATCCAAATAAGCGTATTTTTAAGGTCTTCGTGGCAATTTTCAGTACAAATAAATCATCATCACAAATCATAACAAAAGTACTGATTCCACGCGAACGAAGTTGCGAGCACAGCTGGTAATATATAAAAATCAATTGCCGACCGTTAGTCTCCTTAAAAATCAAAAGCGGCTCGACCGATTAAATTTATGATTAAATTTTTTGTGTGCTTGAATGTGTCTACAGAAGGTTTAGATTCACATTTGGACCCGGTAGGTGGCGCTGTTGTTGAGATGCAGAAATCAACAGCATGAAGCCGGAGCGGATCGCTGCTATATAATTCAGCTGTTGATAGTCTTTGTGTATAAAAATTACGTGTCACATTGTTTGTCCGTGATGAACTTCTAAATTACAGAACTGATCGCTGTGTGCAGTTTGGTCCAACTTGAAAGATAAGATAGTTTTTACCCCGTTACGTGATCCTCAATATTTATTATTACGGTTTTTTTATAGGACAGAGGATCGTCCTAGAGGGCAGAACAACGTCTGCCTGGCCGGCTAGTATACAGTATAAAATTTCGTTATACGTGTGTTTGTAATTCTTCCCTTCCTAAATGATTTCATACATTTTGATAAAATTTTCGTGAGTCACCTGGATATACCCGGTAGGTAGCGCTGTTGACGAGATTCAGCAATGACCCGTACGAAGCCACGGTGAACCGCTAGTATAATATAATAAATGTAATAATATAGTTATAAATTAGGTAACAACTATATTTCAATGCCCCCAAACTATTTAGTAATATGTATTATATTTAATGTAATAATAGGTCCTTACACATGAAATTAGCGTTTTGTACGAGAGGAATATAAAGTCAATTTTTTTGTAAAATATATTCAATTAATCAAAGTATGCACCATTGTTATCTTTGCACTTTTGCCATCTCATTGGTAGTTCATTGATCCCTTTACTAAAAAAAACCATGAGGGCGAGAATCAATAAACTCTTTGAAGGCAGTTTGGACTGCCGCATCGGAGTTGAAACTTTTTCCTTGGAAGAAGTTGTCCAAATTCCGGAAAAAATGGTAATCTGTTGGAGCAAGGTCCGGGGAGTACGGTGGATGTTCGATTCACTCAATTCAACTCATGAGGTACCCCATCGTTCAAGTTTTTTTACTTCCCGATTTGCTTCAAGTAAATTAATACAGTTTTATCACTTACCCCGAAGCCACCAGCTATCTCTGAAGTGCTTTATTTATTTATTTATTTATTCTTTATTGCACCAAAGATTTTGTACAAAAGGCGAGCTTAATGCTATATGGCATTCTCTACCAGCTAACCTTGGGTAGAACAGAGAGTGAGTTATGGGCAGTAAATTCAATAATAAAACATACAATTCAAAATGTACATGCTACACATACATAAAATATATATATACACATATGTATTATATACACTTACACACACATATATATATATATATACATATATACATATATATAAATATATATCTCCATAAATTTATATACAAATAACTATAAACATATAAAGTGGACTCAAATTTGTTGGTTACGTATATAATCGTATAGTTTTCTTTTAAACACGTTTTTAGCAGGTATTATGCGCAGGTCAGCAGGCAATTTGTTCCAGAGGGAGATGGAAGTTAATGTGAAAGAATTTGACATAAACCCAGAATGGTGGAGAGGAGTAGACAGTAATAAATTGTGTGAAGACCGGAGATTGAGAGAATGAGTGTCACTACGGAATTGGAATCTTTCTTTTAGGTAAAGGGGTGAGGAAGAATCATTAAGAACTGAAAACAGAGAGGACAGCATTCGAAAATCTCTGCGCTGGCGTATAGTCAACCACTTTAATTGGGAGCGAAATTCTGATACGTGATCGTATTTGCGCAGACCAAAGATGAATCGTATGCAGTTGTTAAGTAACCTGTCCAACTTGCTTAGCAGCTCCTGAGAGATATTAGAAAGACAAACATCGGCATAGTCAAATAATGGAAGAATTAGAGATTGGATGAGTAGAAGCTTAGTTGAAGGAGGCAGAAAGAATTTAAGACGATAGATGGAACGAAGTATGCCTGTGACTTTACGACAAATCTCGGACACCTGTAACCTCCAACTAAGGGTCGGGTCAATAATTAAACCCAGATCCTTGACACTAGTGCGGAAAGGAATTAAACAGTTTTCGTAGCAAATGGATGGTAGATCAGGTATGTTAAGTTGTGACACCAATCGACGACTACCAATGATAATAGCCTGGCATTTACTGGGATTTACCGTTATACCAAATCGCTGTGACCAGTCTGAAATGCGTTGTAAGTCCTGATTAATAGCTGCAATAGCGGTAGCAATTTCAACCGAGGACGCTTGTGAGTACAACTGAAGATCGTCAGCATAGAGGTGGTAAGAACATTGAAGGTGGGTAGTTAGAAGATTGATAAACAACGAAAACAAGAGAGGAGAGAGAATGCCGCCTTGCGGTACACCTAGATATAGATCGCACCAGTCGGAAAAATCCTGACCAGCCCGAACAACCTGCTGGCGACCGCGAAGATAAGAGGAAAACCAGTTCAGTACTGACGGAGAGAAGTTTAGGCGTGAAAGTAACCCAAGGAGTAAGTCGTGATCGACACAATTAAATGCGTTTGAAAAGTCAATAAGGACCAGTACAGTCAAACATGACCTCTCCATGCCCTCTCTAAAATCTTCTGTAACTTGAAGTAACGCTGTGGTGGTACTATGTCCCGGGCGGAAGCCAGATTGATATGTACTAAGGTAGTTGCATTTCGAAATGAAAGAGGTGACTTGTTTGTGTACCAATGTTTCAAGGGCTTTGGAAAGAAATGGCAGTATAGAAATAGGTCTAAAATGGGAGGGTAGGGATGGATTGGGTACCTTCGCAAGAGGCAAGATAAAAGCTTTTAGCCATAACTTAGGGAAAATACCAGTAGAGAGGGAGAAATTGATGATGTGAGTGAGAACTGGAGTAATAATATCTAGTATGAGAAGTATCATAGGTCTACTAACCTCATCATATCCGGTTGCGGAAGATTTTATTGAAAGTATGGCTTTTCTAGTATCATCGTCAGTCACTGAACTGAAGTCGAAAGAATTACATGATAACAAAGGCATGGAATTAAGTTCCTGGAGAGTCGTAGCTTTGGTGGTCAAATGCAGACGTGATGCAGAAGAGAAGTGCTTTGTGATGGATCCGCTTCCACAATAGCCTTTAATTCTTTATTTTCCACTTTGGTCTCCGGCCGTCCACGGGGTTGGTTCTGAAAGTCGAAATTTCCAAAACGAAAACGTTGAAACCAAAAAGTACCGTGCTTTTTTTAGCGACACCAGCACCGTACACATCATTAATCCTTCGAGGTGTTTCAGCAGCATTGGTGCCACGGTGGAACTCCTACTCACTCACTCACTATTTCATGTTTTTCATTGTGCGGTAATAAGCGACGCCAAAGAAAAAAATAATGAGGAAAAAACAAATGAAAGACTGTTTTCAAAACTAAAATGTACCAGCTAAATGAATTTATAAATTTGAATTATGAATTCTTAACCAAAGAGGAGATGTTTCAGATCAAAGTGGTTAGTACGACAAAACGCTAATTTCAGATGTAAGGATAATTAAGTATAATTGTCAGTTATACTGCTTATAAAATATGAAAAAAAAAACATTATCATACATTTTCAACAATATCTATATTAAGTGCCTATTTAAATTATATATATTATTTTTCCTAGATTTTACAGTCATTGCTGCTTAATATGTATGTTAATATCCCAGATATTAACCTACTACTCTGTGTAAAAAGTATCGGGAACATGTCAATAAAAAGACCCGCGTAAAAGAGGTCGTTCTAATTTTTTTACTGCATGTTGGCGCAACTTTGCGCGCTAAATCAGTACAGTGCTACTGTACTGATTTAGCGCGCAAAGTTTGAGCGGGATCTGTCATTTAATTTGTTTTAAACTACACTTTTTGTTGGTCATAGTTTTGAGTTCTCGGCGATTTTTACAATGGAAAATATTGTTGAACAAAGAGTGTGCCTTAAATTTTGTGTTTCGAATGATATTTCATGTGGTGAATCACTAAAATTGTTGCGAAATACCTACGGCGAATCGTGTATATCGAAAACAAGGGCTTATGAATGGTATAAGGCTTTTAAAGAAGGCCGAGAAGTAGTAGTAGACTTGCCTCGTTCTGGTAGACCTTCAACCGCTACGACCAAAGAAAACATCGACAAAATCAAGAAGCTAGTGCTCCAAAATCGACGTATGAGTCTGAGAGAGTTGGCAAGTGAGGTGAACATATCTTTTAAGTCCGTCCACAACATTCTCATTGACATTTTAGACATGAATCGCGTCGCCGCTCGACTAGTTCCAAAAGAGCTCAATTTTGTTCAAAGAGCGCAGTGAAAGCATGTCGCTGAAGACATGGTTTCCCGAGCTTCTACGGATCCGACCTTTATGAAACGTATAATAACTGGCGTCGAGACATGGGTTTATGAGTACGACATGCAAACAAGCCAACAGTCTTCAGAATGGCGTCTCGAAAACGAGCCGAAACCCAAAAAGCCGCGGCAAAGTCGCTCCAAAATCAAGGTGATGCTGACAGTTTTTTTTGACTACCGTGGTGTGGTTCACTCCGAATTCCTTCCAAAGGGAGAAACAGTGAATAAAGAATATTATTTAGGCGTCATGAAGCGTTTGCGTGAGAGTATCCGCCGAAAACGTCCAGATTTGTGGCAACACAATTCATGGATGCTGCACCATGATAATGCACCATCACACACAGCCATTATAGTGAAAGAGTTTTTAGCGAAAAATTCAACAAAAGTTCTCGACCAAGCACCGTATTCACCTGATATGGCTCCGTCTGACTTTTTTTATTTCCCAAGTTAAAATTACCACTTCGAGGAAAATGTTTTGAGTCGATAGAAGCCATAACAAAAAATGCGCTGAATGGGCTAAAGGCCATACCGCAAATAGCCTATGAAAAATGTATGGAAGACTGGATGAAGCGTTGGAGATGTTGTATTGCAAGCGATGGGGCCTACTTTGACGGCGATAAAATAAATTTAGATGAATAATTTGTATTTTTTGTTTTATTGACAAATTCCCGATATTTAGTACACAGAAGGTACATACGCCACAGCCACGGTAGTGCCCCCGCCAAGACGAGAAAAAAAGTGGCACGGCCGTAACATCCTTTTCTCGAAGCAGTTCAGGCCATTTTGACTCCCTATAACTTCGTTGTGGATAAACTTAGAAGCCTGAATTTTTAGTCACCAAGCAGGCATTATATAAACACGATATATTTCAAATTTTATTCAATTTGAACCAGTACTTTAAGAATAATAACTAGTCAATGTTTCTTAATTTTGTCACTCACTCAGTCAGTAAGACCGACCGATTATCAAAACTCTAAGGCACTTCTGACAGACATAGAAGCTTTAAACTTAGAACACAATCAGTGTTTAGTGTATAAATAAATAAAAAACTAAATTATTTTTCAATTTCGGTCCAGTTTTCTAGATACACCAACTGCATAAATAACTTTGTAATCCCATATAAATATATAGGATTGCAGTTACATTTGCAGTGAATTAATCAGTGTACCTGTATTATATGTATAATTGGTGTAGATAGGTACGTTGTTGATATTCAAGAAGTAGATTTTACCGGAATGGAAAAAAGTAAGACTACCTACAAAAAGAAATGAGATGCCATCAAAAACATAACTTGTAAAAAATACTTAGTCTCGCAACTCAGTTCTTCCACCGTAAAAAGTTGTGAGATCCATGATGTAATACCAAGTCGGTTAATTTATTAAGTCACTGCTTAAGGGTCCTACTGTTTTAAGTTATTACGTAATTAGCTAACGTAACAACATCTTGTTATGACGATATCAATATTAAAAATCCTTTATGTTTTAAATAAATAGATTGACTTGGCAATCACACTAAACAATGTAATTTAATACCTATAATATGTTTTACTTATGAGATACATTGTGTTTTCATAAGATGACCTAAGTCAATCTATTAATTTAAAACATAACAGATTTTTAATATTGATATGGTCACTATAAGATGTTGTTAGGTAAGCTAATTACGTAACTTAAGACAGAAGAAATCTTAAGCAGTGACTGAATAAATTAACCGACTTGGTATTTATTACATGGATCTCACAACTTTTTACGGTAGATATACCTAAGTTGCGAGACTTGTTTTTTTTACAAGTTATGTTTTTGATGGCATAGTATCTTATTAATAGAACCTATCATCCAATGCGATTCCATTAGAAGGATTCCGCTGAATTCCATTAGAAGAGGCCATAATACGAATAAAAAAGTGATAAAATTAAAAATTTGCACACTCGACTTCTATATAAATAAAATGAGAACATCACCAATCTATTAGGAAGTCTATTAAATACGCATTATTAAGGATAACTCAAAAACTACTGGTCAGGACTACATGAAAACACCTAAAAAAGTTCTTAGGTAACACACATAAAAATACTGTCGAATTGAGAACCTCCTACTCTTTTTGTAGTCGGTTGCCGTGAGCTATTATTGCATAAAGTCGCTTGTACGTGCTTTCACTAGCCACAGTAGGTAGTTGCATTACTATAACGTGCTAGTCCCATCAAAATCCTAAACGGATGGCCAGCGCTTTACGTTCTTTACAAATATCGCAGTAATCACTCATGTTTTCTGTGAGCAAGTGCCCCAGATATTTAAACAGAGTTACTCTTTTTATAACTGAACGACATTTCGCCTGTAAATGTGTTCTGTTGTTATATTTTCTCTTAGCGTCTGCTCCAACCCATGAATCCTGGCATATGTTTCATAGATTTTAATTGAATATTCTATGAGTTCAACAACACCAGTGTCTCATACACTGGTATTGTTGAGCCCATGGCGTGGCGTATTTTAAAATCATTTAGCATAATTGATATTGTGAGGCAAAATGATACAATAACAAAAAAATTTGAATTTGAACTCTAAATACCGGTTAATCACTCACTCTTATTAAGAGCCAGTCAATTACTTCCTTTCAAATTAGGAAGCAAACGAATATTCTATCCTATATTTCCGACAGTCACAGTCAACAACTTTGTGAATAAAAGTTCAACTACTGCTTTGTCCATAAAGAACAACATAATATTATCAGATAAATATTTATTAAGTAGTAAAATTATTGTTGTAAATGTGCTTTGACTATAAAGTACGAAACGTATACTCTTTACTGGTAGCGATTTAAAGAAGGAAACGAGTGAAGTAACGAAAACTTAAAGAAGAAATAATACTATATACAAACAAAATAATTAACTAATATACAGCAGCAAAAAATGTTACTTATTTTGTTTTCAAGCTATTTCAACAATACATTTTCGTCACAATATATATATATATATATATATATATATATATATATATATATATATATATATATATATATAAATATATAATACACGATCAATATTAATTACTAACTTTATAACCCTATCAAGTGGTACCGTACCGAGTGGAACCGGATAGGCTGTAACCTAACTTTTTTACTTTTATTTACGGCGCGACCCGGATGGAACCTCGCCCTAACAGCATGATAGCGCAACTGTTTGTTTCATATGGTGAGTGTAGAAATTGGAGACACTTTTTACTGGTAACGAGGCAACGCATCTACATTTAGGTTCTTTATCCAGGATAAACGTAGGTGTCATATGGGTCATAGCTAGGGTTGTCACCCGTACTATAAAATATAGTCTCATACTGTATTTCAGTCAATTCAACTATATATATCAGAAAAATAATATATTACGAAAAAAACTACATTTTATTCCTAATTCAACTGTCGCGATTTTTTATATTAAATGTGATTGTAAGTCTGGAACAAGTAAGATTTACGGAAAGAAATGTTATTGTGATAAATGTAAAATTGAAAGAAGAAAGAAATAGAGCTTATATTAATTTTATTAAAAACTAATTGTTAATTTATTTTATTATGAATCTAAATTGCTCAGACTACTATAATTATTTTAAAGGTACAAATAAAGGAAAAATACATAACGATTAAAAATAAATGTGTACTTTTTTCGTCTGAGTTTCTCAAACTATATTTTTGCATTTTTTTTTTTTGGAAAAATACTATATTTGTTCTGCGTATTTACGACTCATTACTTGCTAGTCCGTTATAATAAACAAGACATAAGAATGATGTAAAAAATATATCAACTTGAATAAGTAAACACCGGGTCAACTTGAATAAGTAGTCGCCTGGGTGTTGTAAGAGAAAACCAAATGATGATGTTCCTAGTAACAATTTGTACGGTCTTGGTATACCACACGCCTTTTACTTGATCTGATGATGAATGATTTAAACACGATCTTGAGAAAAACAATGATTTATTGCGATTTCACAATACACGAAACTTGTTAAAAATATAAGATTGAGTCACGCGACCGTATTGGTAGGCAAACACAAACACACTAAAAAATAAAATATTAATGAATGAGGTCAGTCGCGCATAGTGTCAAAATACTAAAATGCTGACGCGGGAGAATGCACGGTGTTGCACCGTACATGCTCCGGGCCGCCAGATGAGGGCGGGATGCTGATCATGATTGCTTGAAAAAAGATGTATGAGTTGCTATGGGCGACGTAGACCTGTTTACAATTCGAACACTGTCTAGTTTATTGGTAACAGGATCACTACGATTGGTCGTTTCTTCTTAACAAATGCTGTTTCGGACGGAGGAGAGGCGAACCGCGGTGCGGTCCTCCGCCGGGGGCACTGCCGGAGAGTTGGCTTTTGCTAACCGTGTCTGTCGCACTCGCCGCCACGCCAGGCCAGCACCCACGATAATTGCTGCTCCGATCATAATGTAGATGAGAGCATAATGATGCACATCATGGTATGATACATCACTTGTCAACACCGCCTGCTCTTTCAAATCTTTTAGCTGTTTTTCTAAATCCGAAAATTGTTTTTGGCGGTCATTTATGGTTTCATCTACTATAGACGACATCGGGATCGATGCGTTGATGATATTGTTTATCGGACTGAAGTCTTCAACCTTGATGTCTGGGTTCGTCTTGATAACGCTGCGGTCAAGGTTACGAGCGTGCACCGTAAATAGGTCGGACTTGACAATGCACCCGAGTGAAATGCTGACGATGCCGGCGCGCTCCAGCTGTGGCGCGGTCACCTGATCCGCGCACATCACTCGTAACTGACACCTCTCACAACAAAAGTATAAGTACTTGTTTATATTGTTTAATTCAGTCCATTTGTAATTGCAGGAGTCCACAACAGTTTTACACTGCTGTTTAATATTATCGAAGTCACAGAATTTCTCGTCTTGTGAGAGATGGTAAACTGGTTTCTTTAAGTGACATAAATATTAGTTAGCTTGCTGACTGCATGATGAAATTTAATCCATATCCATCACAATGTACGCACCCTTTGCTAGGTTAATGGCCACGTATTCCGATATTGGTATCGTGGTAACCATCTTGCTGTTATTAATCTTGGCCGGTACTGGAATAAGATGAAATATTTCGAAGGAATTTCTACTGATGAGCGGAACCTTTATCTCGAACAGCAGGTAATCTTCACATATTCTGGCCTTTATTGTTAAAAATTGATAAATACTTTGAAGGCTTGCTTGTATGTTTTCGATTAGTAAGGCCAGCTCCTTCGATATTTGGCTTGCTATGACACCGAGTTCATTTCTAAGCTGTTCTGGAGATAATAGATGGAAATTAAATCTCCCGTGATAAATATCTGTGATCGTGTCTAGCAATGATTCTTGCACGCTTCGTAGTTCATTGATTCACTTGAGACATGTTGACAACCTCTGAATTTAATATGTTCACGACCCTTTCCATATTTAGCATCTGTTTGTTTATTAACTTATGCTGCCTGTTCATAGCTTCTTCACTCCTTTTAAGTAAGTTATACTCCGCCTCGACTATAAAGGTTTGATTTCGCCACAAGTTTGCCAGATGCTGCTGATTATCACGGATGAGCGTTATGTCTTTTTGGTATTTTTGAGCAAAATTCTCGTCTAAAATTCCAAATAATGAGTTCGCGATACTGCCGACTCCATTGATCAGTCCTCGGCGGCGGCGCGAGCGCGTGCGGGAATGTTGTGTCATCAAAATAGTATTATAATGCTGGAACTCGGAGTAACTATGACGTAGTTGCCACAGTATAATGTTACATTGGGCTTCTTGTAATTTATCGCATGTTTCTTGCAAGTAATTGGAATATTGTTCAAAGGTATTCATCCCTTGCCAGTAGGGGCTCATGTCATAATAGACGACCATGGTTCATTCGTCTCTAATTACTTGCATGTCAGAGACTTTGTCAAAATATATTCCTTGGTTCGACTTCAGAGGTGTGTTAAGAAAAGAACATGATGATGTGGTAAGTATGCTCATGAAAAATAGCATAGCCAACGCAAGTGACGAGAAATGAACTTGAGGTTTCTTAACCTATTGAGGCGCTCTTGTTTGTTGATCGTTCTTGATTGATGATGGTTTGTTTGTGTTATTATCGCTGCCATCTGACTCTTGATTTACAGGTAGTAGCGATAATTTCACGACCGGCCTTTTGAGGTAGCCATTCTTGGTTTTCCGTGTGACCACTCTCACTTGCTCATCAGAACCGGGATGAAGTTCGACGACGCGCCCCATAGCCCACCGTCCTGGAGGTAAGTTGTCTTCGTGGACGAGCACGACGTCGTTGATCTTGATATTTTTTTGTTCCCTTTGCCACTTACTGCGTACATTTAGTTGTGTCAAGTACTTTGAACGCCATCGTTTCCATATGTCGTTATACATTTTTTGGCAAAGGTACCATCTTGTTCGTAGATCTTGCTCTGTATCAAATATCGTCAACACAGGTCCACTTGCTAGGAAGTGTGCTGGCGTCAAATAGTCCAGGTTGTCTGGGTTTATTCATGGCGCACAATGGTCTTGTATTTAAGCAGCCTTCTAGTTGGTACAGTATGGTGGCGAACTCTTCGTAAGTCAGTCTCTGTTCACCAATGACGCGTTTCATGTGATATTTTAGACTTTTAACGGCCGCTTTCCGCCTGCTGAGGGCCAGGAAGGAGCGTTAAAATGCCACTGTATGTGCATTTCTGTGATCTCTTGCATTAGCTCTGGATTATCTTGGTTGATGGTCGATATAATTTCTTGGTATTCTTGTGTTAGGACTCTGCTTGCTCCGACGAAGTTGGTGCCATTGTCACTATAAATGTGACTTGGCGTTCCCCGTCTGGCCATCCTATTCAAAGCCGCTAAGAATGATGACGTCGTTAGGTCCGATACTAGTTCTAAATGCACGGCCTTGGTTGCCATGCACACGAACAACGCTACATATCTCTTCGTTCACTTGGTGCCTCGTCCTTTACTGCCTTTGATCATGATGAAGCCGGTATAATCCAATCCTGTGTGAGAAAACGGGCGAGATGGGTTACTTCTGGCACTTGGTAGGTCACCCATGAGTTGATGTTGCTTGCTTGTTCCAAACCGTCGGCATCTCACACACTGTCGTAAGCGCTTCTGAGTAGCCCTGTTGCCCCCTACTATCCAATACTGCTGACGAATAAATGATGCTGTTAATCTTGGTCCCCCGTGAAATGTAAGACTGTGGGCTTCGTCTATGATCAACTCCGTAAGATGGTTAGCGTGTGGAATGATGATTGGATGCTTCATTTCCATGCTTATCTGCACGTTTCTCAGTCTACCACCAAGAACGCCTTTTTCATCTAAATAAGGGTGTAAGTTTACTATCTTGCTCTTGGTATTCACGCTCTGTTTTGTCTTGAGATCTTCTATCTCTTGCGAAAATTATTCTTTGCTTTGCTGCTCTGACTTCTTCTAATGTTAAGTATGATGGCATCTTAATTTTTGTTCTTGTAGTGTTTATGAAACGGTATACCCAGGTACGACGCGGATTAGTTTATTGAACTTACTGTATTTCTTGATAATTTGACCCAAAATATTCATTTCTTGATCTTGGTATGTCGAAATATTTATCTGCTTTGCCTTCTTTTGTTCTTCATTGGTATCATAACTTGTTTCTTCTTGTTTATCTTGATAAGTAGGCAGCCAGCTTGGTCCCTGCCACCACAGAGAATGACTCACTAGTTGTGTAGCAGTTAGGCCTCTGCTTGCGCAGTCCGCTAGGTTGTCCTGGGACTTTACGTATCGCCAGTCTTGTGCTGGAATGACGTCGGCAACTTGCTTGACTCTGTTCGCTACGAAGGTTTTCCACCTGCTCGGATCACCCTGCAGCCACCCCAGAACTGCCGTGGAGTCAACCCAGCCATATTGCTTGATTTCGTAATTTTCTAAACTCTGTTTTACCTTGGACATTAATTTTGCTAACAAAACTGCGCCGCATATTTCAAGTCTAGGTAAACTTACAGTTTTGCTGACCGGCACTAACCTTGTTTTTGCCGCGACCAAAACCACCGTACTTTGGTCTCCACGAGTTATTTTGCAGTATATTACGCAAGCGTACGCTTTTGTTGACGAGTCGCAAAATCCATGCAACTCAATAACATCGGTTTCGTTTGTATTGAACCATCTTTTTACTTGAATTTTTTCGATGTTATGAATATCGTCCCTGATTTTCTGCCACTCCAAATTGATGTTATCGGGAAGTGTATCATTCCAGTCGATATTAGATAGCCACATAGATTGGAAAAGTAGCTTCAACTTGGTAGTCAATGGTGAAATCCAGCCCAGAGGGTCCCAAAAGGTTGATATGTCAGATAATAAGCTTCTCTTGGTGTCGCTTGTCTGACGAGCTTGAATTTTGGGTTGGAAAGTGAAGGAATCTTCTTGAGGGTTCCATCTCAACCCTAAGGTCTTTGTAGATTCAGCAGCTCTAAACTCAAAACTCCCTTCTTGACTGACATTTTCACATAATTCTGGAATATTGGATGACCACTTCCTGAGATTAAAGCCGCCTGCTTTTAATAGCTTGATGAGGTCGTCCTTCAACCTTTTTTCAAGGTCAGCGCAATGACAGCCATGAATTACATCATCAATAAACAGGCTATTCTGTAAAACTGAAGCTGCTTGAGTCTTGGTGTAGTATTTTTCTTCATCATCTGCCAACTGCTTCAGTGTCATCATTGCCAAATATGGCGCGGCCTTGGTGCCATATGTAACTGTAGTGAGTTGGTATTCCTGCAATGGGTCTGGGTCAATCTGGGTCATCTCGCCATATTATTTTTTGGTATTGTTGGTGTTCTTCTTTCAGCCAAATTTGGCGAAACATTTTTTTTATATCAGCTGTGTATGCAAACTGATATTGACGCCACTCCAAAATTAATTTTTGGAGATCTTGTTGTAGATTTGGGCCCTTGTGCATAAGATCATTAAGGCTCAACCCTGTCGAAGTTTTTGCCGAGGCATTGAATACAACCCTGATTTTTGTAGTGGTTGACTCCGGGCGCTCGACACAATGGTGCGGCATATAAAAGTCCAGTTTCTTGTTACCGGTAGCCAGTTTCATATGACCCAATGCCAAGTATTCTTGAATAAATAATTTATAATGTTCTGCGGTATTATTTTGTTTTGTGAATCGTCGTTCCAATTGTTTGAATTGCGCAATTGCTTTTTGCTTCGATGTGCCCAAGTCTTGTTCAATGTTTGACTTAAGGGGAAATTTCACTTCCATCCTCGCGTCTTGTGGTTGTTGATTTATACAAATCGATGCATGCTTGATCTTCTGACGTGAGAGTAGACTCTTGAGTAATGTCCTCGATCTCCCAAAACTGTTGGATGTTTTGTATATTATTCAGCAAAACATTGCACTGTAAAGTAACTTGATTAGCGTTTCCACTCAATATCCAACCAAATCGCGTTTGTTGGGCGATTGGCGAGTTATTGTTTTCTCTGCAAATTCCATCTAAGATGATGTTTGAGTATACTTCTGCTCCCAGAAGTATATCTACCCACCGACTTTTGTAGAATTCTGGATCTGCTAACTGTATATTTTCTAGGAATGACCATGACGGCTTGTCCAAGGTGTAGTTTGGTAAATTATTGATCAGAGTTTTCATTATGAGAGCTTCGGTATTAAGTGTGAAGTCGCTATTATTGGACTTGATTGTTAACTTGATCACCCTTTACAAATGTTTTCCTTTATGCCGATCCCCGTTATGACCCCTTTACAATGACTTCTAGGTAGTGATAGAAGTTGAGCTGCTTTCTCCGTGATAATTGAGGTCTGGGATCCTTGGTCCAGGAGTGCTCGGAGCTTGTAGTAAGAGCCATTGTTAGCTTGAACTTGAACAATAGCTGTAGCGAGCTCTCTGGCACGTCACGCTGCTGTGACACGTGCACACTGTTCTGGTTCTGCTGGACAGCATCTGCGCTGCTTGATGAGTTTCCCTGGTTAACCGCTCTTGATGAGCTAGGTTGGTTCATGGTTTTAGATGTTACGAATGCTTCGTGCAATATTGTGTTGTGCTGGCCTTGGCATTCGCGGCAGCGATTCTTAGAAATACGCTTTCCTTGGTGATGGTTTAGGCAGTTTAAGCACAGCCGTAATCTTGATATGGTACTGCGTCTCTGCTGTCATTGCTATAAGTTTTTGGCAAAAATATATTCCATGGCCATTGTTACAGAGCGGGCACGTGATTGTAAACTGATTACTTGTTTTTGCATTTGTTGGTTCTGTAACATTGTAGTTGGAAAATACTTGGTTTATTATGCTTCACCGGGACCTGACTTGATGATGGTGTTTGCGTGGTTGATTCTTGTTTTCTACGGGATGTTTCCAACGTAGTGAATTTTCCTTCCAGGAATGCCAAAAAATCTTTGAGCGTCGGTAACTCACATAGTTGTTCTAGGGATTCATTGTAATCATTGAATGTTTTATTGTCCAATTTTTGTGACAGTAAGTGCACCAGCAATGGATCCCACGTACTGATATCAACACCTAAGTTTTTCACGGCGTTGAGTGTCTCCAGAGTGGTGTCATGAAGTCGCTTGATCTGGTTGATAGCTTGATGTTGTTGTATGACAGGAATATTCAATAAGCTATTGATGTGCGAAGTAAAAATGAGTTTCTTGTTGTTGTATCTGTGGTTAAGAAGTTATAGTTTTCAGTGCTGATCGGAAGATGCTGCAAAGGCCTTGCTGCTTCGCCTTGCACCTTAAATTTAAGAAATTGCATTTTCTGTGCGTTTGATAATGATGGGTTATTATGGATAGTTTCAGTGAACAGGTCCTTGAATGATGTCCACTTATGATAATTTCCTACAAAAACAGGTATGTCCATCTGGGGGGTTGATTTTTCCCGATGGGACACTGACCACAGCTTGCTGTTGATGGATCGTTTGGTGGAATTATATAGTTGTTCATAATATGAAAAAGTGCTCTCATGTTCTTGGTTGGCTCCTTGAACTTCACTGTTGATGTCCCAGTGCAGACTGTCGATAGCTGACCATCGCGACTGCAAAGAGCGGAGGAGATCTTCCAGCTCCCATTTCTCCGTCACATCGTCAAGATTTATGTTAGAAACTGTCCTTTTAAATGCTCTGAAGTTGCTTGATTGCTTCTTGAATAATTCATCTGTCTTGCTGTTAGTTCCCTGGGACTCCGTTCTAAATGAATGTTGAGCTCCCGAAGTTGAGGGTGTACCCATTGGAGTTGCGGGTCTTATCAAGGGCGTTGAAGGTTTTGGTTGATGTTCCGACTTCGGTATGTACGCTTTTATTGTAGCTGTTATATTCTCATAATTTGCCTTGGTTTTTTCATACGTATTGTTAGTAAAATAAGCATGGGACTTGTCTGGAAACACAGTTCAATTAATACTTAATACTACATTTCATCATCATCATCATCATCATTACAGCCCTTCACAAGTCCACTGCTGAACATAGGCCTCCCCCAAGTAATGCCACAAAGCACGGTCCTGAGCCACCTGCATCCATCGACTTCCTGAATATCTTACCAGGTCGTCACTCCATCTAGTGGGGGGTCGCCCTATACCACGCCTACCGGTACGAGGCCGCCACTCGAGAACCTTTCTTCCCCATCGGTTATCGGTTCTTCGAGCTATATGGCCGGCTCATTGCCACTTCAGCTTACTAATCCGTTGGGGTATGTCGGTCACTCTGGTTTTACTGCGGATATCCTCATTTCTGAGTCTATTACGCAGAGAAACTCCGAGCATAGCCCTCTCCATAGCTCGCTGAGCGACCTTGAGCGTCCTCATACGGCCAGCAGTGAAGGCCCACGTCTCAGATCCGTAAGTCATCACTGGCAACACGCACTGGTTGTACAATCTAGTTTTTAAAGATTGAGGTATACCTGACGAGAATATATGTCGTAATTTCCCGAACGCTGCCCAGCCGAGTTGAATCCGTCGATTGACCTCTCGGTCGAAGTTGGACTTACCTAGTCGGACTATTTGTCTCAGGTAAACGTGCTCGTCAACAACTTCGAGCATAGTGCTCCCAACAACTACCGGCATATGTGTGACATGGACATTAAACATGATCTTTGTTTTGTCCATGTTCATCTTAAGACCTATCCGTTGGGAGGCACTATTGAGGTCATTGAGCATAGTGCTTAAGTCCTCCAGCGATTCTGCCATAAGGACTATATCGTCGGCAAATCGAAGGTGAGTGATGTACTCGCCATTGATGTTAATACCGTATCCTTTCCAGTCCAGTAGCTTGAAAACGTCTTCCAAAGCAGCGGTGAAGAGTTTCGGGGATATAACGTCACCCTGACTTACACCTCTCTGCAGTTGGATAGGTTTCGAGCTCTGGTTCTGTACTCGGATAGCCATCCTAGCCCTACTGTACAAACACTTCAGCACTTCGATATACCGACAGTCAACTTGGCACCGCTGAAGGGACTGCGGCACCGCCCAAATTTCGACGGAATCAAAAAGGCTTTCTCATAGTCCACATACGCCAGGCAAAGTGGCAAATTGTACTCTTCAGTCTTCTGTGCAATCTGCCGCAGGGTATGTATGTGGTCTATGGTACTGAAGCCTTTTCGGAAACCGGCTTGTTCGGGAGGCTGGAAGTCGCCGAGTCTGCGTGCGAGACGATTCGTAATGACTCTCGAAAACAGCACGTAGACGCGTCTCAGAAGGGAAATCGGTCTGTAGTTCTTCAAGAGAGCGTTGTCGCCTTTCTTAAAGAACAAGACCACCGCACTTCTGCTCCACGCCTCTGGAGTAGTGCCACCATGGAGGACGGAATTGAAGAGCTTCTGAAGGACTTCAAGTACCGGTGTTCCACCACATTTGTCTCCATGTAATTTCATTAGAAATATAAACAATGTTCCATGTCATGGAAATACATTCTTTCCTAAATTATTGTCGAGCGAATTAGTAGGTTAACCCAACGCGATACGGGTACGATCGATGACGGTGATGATCAACCGGTTATATTCATTAGTCGTTCGAGTTCCTTATCTTCTTATTCTCGTGACGAAAATGCTATTAGACGTGCTTTACAAAAAAATAGTCACGTAATTTTTCAAGCATATTTTTTTCTTTAAATCGTATGCAGTTTATTCGATCAAAATAAATAAACAACCAGTTGTATTCCGCATCTATCGCCAACAGTCCACGAACTATAAGCCGTTGGTCCTGTGCCAGATTTCTCTCTAGTCGTTTCGTATTGCCTTCCCATAGTACTATTGGAGTGAGGTAATAGAGAGTACACCTGTGCTTGCCTATACACTTGGGCACTATACTCCTGTCCTGTCCTGTTGTCGCTGGCCGCAGTGACTAGGATTCAGTTTGAAGAACTTTGTCAATGGCCTTTAACTCAATCAATTTGTTCTGGATAAATTTGGATTATCTAAATACAGTCATATAGTATTTATGTTATGTTCAGCAATATATTGATCACTTTTTAACTTTTTCACTAAATGACAACTGTGTTGTGTAGCAACTAACAGGAATTAATTCGTGTACATTGGGACAGAATGTCAAAAATATAGCGATCAATATCTATACGAAAATTTCCTACTGAACTAGTTTGCATAACCTTTTAAAAACCAAAATACATACTACAATATGCGAGGGAGAGGATTTTATTCTGAGCACGATACCCGTCGATGGTACCCCACATATAGAAGAATTCACTTTTATACAGCGAAGTTAAAATTATCACAATTTTTAAACTTACTAATGTTTTAAAATTACCATAATCAATTATGACAAAGAAGAACATCGCACAAGTGCAGCCCATATAAAGAAATTAATCAGTCCAGAAAATTTACGCAATTACACAAGGTACAGCCAACTTTGCAGTAACGTAATCATTTACTTTTACTACAAAATCGTATGGCAAAAAAACTATAACCAAAACAAGTCAACAGGGCAGTGGTAATACATTTAGAAAATTCAATTATCCTCAAGAATAATTTCCAGCAACATTTTATCACACACTTCTAACATAATATTAAAGTCGTTAGAGTTTATATCAACTGAGGTAAGCCGCAGATAGGGACAAAAAATTTGCTGTCCGGAATAACATTTTCCTATTCAGGAGCAATGTATACTCTCACGAAATACGTACTCTGTGTTGGCCTAACTACATTTCCATTACATATCTTGTTCAAAAAATAACTAGGGATGCCAGCTTTTTTCGGCTTCAAGTGACAAGCTATCATGAAGCTTAAAAATTGCGGAATTATTCTTTCATACCCGGGACATCTCTAAAAGAGGGACGTATATAGGCTGTAACTTTACTTTTTTTACTTTACCCGGGAAAAAAATTCGTTGCAATTTTAGTTAAATTTTGTATTATTTAAACTTAAAACTATACTTCATTTAGAATTATTTACTGTACTCAGAATGTTTGATGTATTTATAAAAAGAGACAAAAACAGATAAACATTGTAATCCATTTTTAGAAGGAGGGTTCTCAAGTGGATGCCTCGTATTGGTAAGCGATGTGTAGATTGGTCCTTTAATTAAATAGAGTGATGACCTGGTCAGAGATGCAGGAAGTCGATGGTTGCAGGTTGCTCAAAACTATGTTTTAGTCCTTCCATGGAGGAGGTTTATGTTCAGCTGTGGACTTGTGATGAATTATAATGAAGGAAAAATCGACAGTAAAGATACATTGCACACTGTTTTAAAACAGATGCATTGTGATTCACAGTTTTCATATATCTAGCTTAATTGCCAAGGAATATCTTAATTACTTGTTAATTATTACTATTATAAATATTGCAGCAATTATTGAAGTCAATGTTCTACTTATAATATTATCAAGGTGACTTTAATGACTTTAACTTTTAACACGGATGTCTGTTCTTCTAGAAGTGGTGTCTTTTAAAATCAGATAGTCGAAGGCGGTGACTTGAATTTGTTCTGGAAGTGGCGTATTTTAAAATCAGAAAGTCGAAGCCGAAGTATGTGAAGTAAAATACTCGTAGTTATCTTAACAATAGTAGCGATAGTGATAAGTGTTGCCACTTCAAAATAAAACGTACCGCCACGCAGTCTACAACTATGGGCGTCATGTAGTACTTAAATTGATTACCATTAATAGTAATGTTGTTCTTCAGACCAAAATTCGGTCACGGCGGCCAGTTTCGACGGAAACTAGCCATCTGCGCAGGACAGGATTATAGTGCCCCAGCGTATGCGCAAGCACAGGTGCTCTCTCTATTCCCTCACTCTCATAGTCCGATGGGACGGCCAACCCACACGACCAGAGAGGATCAGGCGCAGGACCAACTATTTTACGTGCTTTTCGAGGCATGGGAGTGAAACACCGCCAACTCCCGGACTCCGGCTTGCTTTTGAGAATTTCTTGACATAAATTCTCAATAACTGAATTTTTTGGTCTAACCCGAGGTTCCTTACGATCAGCAGTCGCGTTTACTACCACTGGACTAACACGGCAGTCTTTTAAAGTAAACCGTGTATTAGTGATGTAAAAATATCCACTCCATCATATCATCCTGTGGTTGTAGTAAGAAGCGGCAGTGGGAAATTAAAACAGGAGATGCAACAATTCAAAAGAATAAAAAATTGCGGTCGCCAACCCGCACACCAAGCGCAGCTACTATAGCAAAATCCATCCTTTAAGAGGATATTCTACACGTGGTAGAGCCACACTGCAACTATATTATGGTTGTAGAACGAATGGGTCGGCTCGACTGGGGTAGGATCATGCTCTCACAGAACACAAGCGTAAAATTGCAGCTTAAGGGCTGATCCTCATTATAATGCCGTTCACAGTTCGTTCCCGGTCCGATCTCGGTATGATAAAATATTATCAAGTAAAAAATATATGTGTGCATTCATACTATCCGAACAGTCAAGTTTCGCTCGAATCCCATTCCATGTATAGGTTAATAATTACCTATATATATGACACGCCATATTCTGGCGTGTCAAATAAGATGCGCATCTGTCAAACTCCATAATATGGCGTCGCGTGATAGCAAAGTACTATTTGTAACATATATATATATATATATATATATATATATATATATATATATATATATATATATATATATATATATATATATATATATATATATATGTATATCGTCGGTCAAAAACAGTAGTGGAACATCTCTGAAAATTTGGTTTTTAACTTTTTAAGAGTGTTACATTACTATTTCAGTGCCAATTATATATCAGTATCGGAATAAGTCAAACTCCACATAGAAGTCGATTAAAAATGAAAGTTCCACTTCTACCCTGTGCATATAGTATTATTCAGTATTGGGACACTTCGAAATGTTCCAATACGGTTCCAATCTCAAAATCAAAAGTTGAATTAAATTTATTCCACCACGCTTCTCGATCTTGCTCGAGTCTCGCGCGCGTTGTTTAAACGCGCTGCATGCTGCGCTTGGTAGACGCATGGTCAAATGTAATACAATCTGCAAAAATGTCTGTGTCTAAGTTATATGGAAGATCAATGAAAATGTTGCAAAAAGACGCCAATATTGAAAACAAAGGTGTGTATTCTATTTGTAGTAACATTTGTGTATTTTGTAAAGAATCGTTACTTTTAAAATTTTGCACGCTTTGGCTATATTTTTAACCACTTTTATTCTACAGAAAGTGATATAAAGCAAGTTGAAGAGTATTCTTTGCCACAAAATTAAGTACAAAGTCTAGATAAATAACTTATGTATTTTATAAGATATGCTTATTTATTAACTTTTGTGTTTTATATCTAATAAATGTTATTAAACACTCTGTCCTATTAACTGCTTTTATTGCTTTTAAGATGCTGAACAGACATTGAACATAGAAAAATCTCCACACTATTTTTATATCTAATAATAATGAAGTTGGTGAAATACAGCAATATGTTGAAGAGAATTCATGGCCCCTGAATGAAGTACATAATCGAACTATGTACCTATCTTCATGTATTTAAGTACATAATAGAGGTACCTACGTACCTATCTGCATATATTATTGTTGTGTTTTGGTATAGTGTGTATATTTATATAAATATGGAAAGTTGTACAGAGTATACGTTCGTAGCCAGCCAGCATGAGCCAGCAAATGAAGCTTCTAATCTAAGTATATTTTTATACTATTTTAATAAACTAGCTTGCTGCCCATCAACATGTAGGTATATCATAGTTCTAAATTATTTATGCAATAGCTTTAAACGAGGTCTTTGTTTGCTTAGGTGGCAAGCTTATTGAAATTTTAGGGGGAGGAGAAGATAAAGAAAATAATATACCAAATAACAGAGAGCCGTCACCATCAACCCCGCTTTCTAAAAATAATGCTTCGGAAGAAAAGAAGAAGTAGTGACAAGAAAAGAAATGTTTAAAAAATTCAGGTATGGCTTACACTACTGAAAAAGGAAAATTAGTTAATGCTAAACAATTAAAACCTGGTTGTGTGTAATATTCAATAATTTTTGGATATTAGGTGATTTGAATAGACAGCGAGATTTTGTCAAAATGCTATGAAAGAAGTGAAGCCGAAATATTCGCTACATAATGCTCAGAGTAAAAGATCTATTAATGCGGCTTATCATTTAACAGTAGATGGTATAATTATAAGGGTATGTAAAAAGTTCTTCAAACTCCAGCGGGTAATGACTCGCTATTTTTTTATAACAGACGCCTTAATGTTTATAATTGTACCGTATATGACATCGTTAATAAATCTGGACATTGTTATTTATGGGACGAAACTTTGGGTGGAAAAGGATGTGACGAGGTAGGATCTTGTATTTTACAGTTTTTCAAAGAGTTTTGTCATGGAAAACATGTTATATTTTATGGCGACAACTGCAAGATAGGAATTGTCATTATACTATTATGCCTTAAAAATGTTGGGTGTGAAATCTATAACACATAAATACTTTGTTGTCGGGCACACTCAGAACGAGGGCGATAGCGTTCATCCCACTATCGAAAAAGAAAAATTCCGAATATTAAAAAATGGTTCCGTGTTCGTGCCATCTCAATGGAGGACACGTATACAATGTGCTAAGAAGAAAGGTAATCCCTACCAAGTTCATGATTTAGATTATTTAGACATTTTTGATTTAAAAGAACTAATTTCACACTTTGGTAAAAATTTTACAATAAATACAGAAGGAGAGTGTGTAGTGTGGAAGTGTGTAGTGTGTATCAAGAAAATATTTATGCAAGCTACTAATCCTTTCGCTATTTATTACTTGGACACTTATCAACCTGACAGTACAATGAAATGCTTCAATGTTCGGCATAAAATGCGGGGCAAGCCTAACGAAACATTAGTTTTGACAAAATAATATCGCACTCGTCCTGGAATATCAAATCTTAAAAAGAAAGATTGATTTCATAATGTGATGGTAAAGTAATTCCAAGCGTTTATTGGGATTATTATAAAACATTGCCAGCTTCCTCAGATAGAGCTGACAATGACTAATCTTTCCCTTTTTTATATTTTCTTACTTATAAATAAAAAACGTTATAAAACTATAAAAGTATTTTATTAATTATTCTCTAAAAATGCAATTATTTGCTAAGGTTCTCTAGATTTCATTTTTATTTAGGTCATTATTTAAGAAAAATACATAATTTTTTTAATTCAGTACTGGTACATTCAAAAATAATCCATTATCAGAGGGATATTTGCAGTCAATAAATTAATTCAGTAGTGGAACATTTCAAATATTTACTTATATTTAAAAAACAAATAATAAAAAATGAATGAATTTAATAGAAATCATAAATGTAAAGTTTAACCAAAATATAACAACATTAAAAACAATCCTTTTTTCTCTAAACACTTACTAAATGGAAAAATAAGTATTTCTAATTTTTAATTGCTTAATATCTCACATTTACTCATTTTGAAATGTTCCACTACTGTTTTCGACCGACGATATATGTATATATATATATATTATGTAACGTAATTAACGCACACCCTCAGACACCCCAATTAGTATATTATGTTATAATCATAATACATACACTGAATTTTTAGTTAAACATTTTTATGCACTGATTATTAATCAAATTAGTTATACTAATTCCGGAAGGTTGTTGTGGTCACAGTACAAATCCACGAACGCAAAGACTTTAACGTGCTTGAAATAAAGTTCATTTTTCTTTATTTTTATTGAATGACGGAATTAGTAATAATACAAATATAACTGTACTCTTAAAAGTCTTATTGCCTTAAGTTACGGTAGATTTCAGTTTGTTTTGACTGTGCAGATTTAGTGTGACTGTAATTTACGTAGTTTTAATTATTTTTGGGATAAAAAATTACCTATATTAAAAATGATAGGAATCGATTCAGTAAACTATTCTGAACTAACTACTTTCTCAAAGAACATTAATTAAGTTACGTGTTGTATATATATATATATATATATATATATATATATATATATATATATATATATAACATATATATCTGCATACGTAATAATGATTGGTTTTGTTTAAATTTGATTTAATAATGTGTATTTTTTTTAGTTTGTAAACATTTCAATTTTTGTCCCGATTTCGAGTAGAGCTAAGTGAGGCTCTTCTCGACCTTGTCGTAAACAAAAAATGTATGAAAAAGTTTCTTTGATTTATTTACTTGTAGTTAAATATGCTTTTGACGTACAAGTAAAACAAACAGTACTTGGAATAAAGGCTTTAATTTATATTTATTACACCTTTGCAGAAAATTGGGAAAAACACTTTCCTACTTTCACTTTCAAATTAGTATCGCTTTTGAAGTAAACCTGTATTCAAATTGTACATAATCTGATAGCTTATTTAATAAAGTTTCCATTGATATACGATTTTATATACCTTTCATACAAAATGTCTTAGAAATAGTCATTTTAATGAACAGCAGGAAGTAGTCTGGAAGTATCAGATAGACTGTGTTCGTGACTCTTATCCCAAAAAAAGACAATCTAGAGGAGAGATCTATGTTCAGCCGTGGACTTTTAAAGGCTTTTATTGGTGGAAGGATTGAAGTAAAATAAGATGAGTTTGCTCACCGCTTACTTAGCGGTTGATCATAGCAGAGTCTATTTCTCCAGATGGTTTTCGTTTGGAGGCGAAACACGTTCACACTTTCTAATTATCGACGGCGGTGTGTATTTTCTAATACTAGACACTACTAATAGTGGTTGAGAGTAGCGTTGGCCTTAGTGGTGACAGTGATAGTGCATGCGATTGTGGAGGGGAGGGAGTTGATCTTCCATATAGGTAATGCACGCTATTTTCTTAGGTGTGTGACATAGATCCGAGTCATTTATGGAGGTTACCCTACAAGTGACCCAGTTTGCTAATTTTAATACGAAGCAGTGATGATGATACCAAACTGAAGCCGAACCCGCGGGTTAAAAGCTTGTTTTCAATATTTTTATTGAGTTAATTTAATGTTTTTTTATTTCATATATCTCTTTGAATTCATTCGATAATACGCCTTTGTCTTCAATATGCGTTTGCTCAGGTGTTTTGACACACAATAGGTCTTCTGCCCGCTATTAGTATCTTTTCGATAAATATGATAGAAATGCATATTTTAATCAGATATCAATTCCATTTTTATCCTCATACAAACCGTTTACTTGGGTTTTGTAAGGTATTTTGTACAACAAATAACGTTGGAATTTCATGTTACAAGATGACATATTTTAGCATAGGTAAGTATACTTCTATTGCCTGCAGGCTGCTACTCTCTTACGCTCTCGTACCTTCTAATCCTGTAAGTGTTAAGTTTTATTCGTGTTTTGTATTTTGTTTATTTGATGACTCCGTGGCACAGTGGCTTAATACGAATATACAACCTTCGAATCTCGTTATTCATTTGTTGAATTTGAATTTAAACTAATGGACTAAGATCGGGGTTAAACTTAGATATTATATTTGATTTATTTTTGACTCTAATCATGATTATGATGGGTATGTGTCATTTAATCAAAAGAAAAGGTAGCCGTACTTTAACGTACTGTTTCTAATATGACTAACTTCCTAGGTGCTTTCGCATTTTTAACAAATTTTACACAGTTTTCGGATTTTACTGGATATAGTTTAAGCCGAAAACATTCGACAATCTAGTTTTAGAAATGAATAAATCGAATACCGTGAATATACTATAATGCCTGCATCTGCACCAAGTTGTATCCACACTTTAGCTTTTATCTGTGTCATGTACATAGAAGGAGCAGTAAAAATTTTAATTACTAAATATATTCATGATATAAATGATGATAATAATATTTTTATAAGCTACTAAGAGCCGTGGTAGCTCAGATGGTTAACGCTCGCTGTAAATATAACAGAACGCAAGTAACCCGGGTGCGATCCCCGCCGGCACCAATGAAATTGTTAATTGCAATTTTAAGTGCTGATATACCACGTGCTCAGCGGTGAAGGAAAACATCGTGAGGAAACCTGCATGTCTGAGGAATAAGAATAACAATATTTTCGAAGACATGTGAAGTTCGCCAACACGCATTGGGGCAGCGCGGCGGTCACTTCCTTGCCCTAAAACCCTCTCAGAAATGAGGGGAGGCCTGTGCCCAGCAGTGGGACGTATATAGGCTGTAACTTTACTTTTTTTTAAGCTACTTAATTTTTAAACGTTTGTTTTGTCATAAGGTCTACATCAATTTAAGTACAAAACAGGAATATGAAACCAGTTCAATATTAGAAAGGTATTAGTGGTTTGACGACCACTTTACTTCATGGCGAGAGAAGTTGATTGCTGATTCGGAGATCCGAAGCTTGTTCGTGTCTCATGATATAAAGTTTTAGGTTAATCTACTAATTTTTAAGTCCGAATACATGTATCGATGTCTCTGTCACAGGATTAGGATTTACGCTTTTGTATATTGCAGTATCAATGGTAATATTTAAGAAGCGTATTTTTATAGTAAACAAGATCTGATTCTGGTCGTAATAGCCAGGAGAGCATTTCTAAAACTACAATTTTCAGGAAATTTTATGTTTGCATAGTGCCCTCGCTTGAATGTCGTAACTTGTTAAAAATCGACTCTTTATATCTATTAAACAGAATTCCTTTGTCTACTATGTGACCATAGTCATTTAACGCTTTTAAAATATTGCGGTACATTGGTGCCAGCAGGATTTGAAGTTTGGTCACTCAACAGGTCAATTGTATTTTATAGTTACGACGTGCCCGACAGTGAAGGGAAATATCGTGAAGAAAGAAACTTGCATGTCTAAAAAATTTCAAAGACATGTGAAGTCCGCGCATACGTTTTAGAACAGCACGGCGGTCTAGTTGGTCTATATCCCTCTCAGGAAGGAGGGCTGCAGTGGGACGTATAGCCTATAGCCTATACTACACTTTATTTGGACTTACTATTTCCGCTATAACCTATTACAAAGTCCACCGGAATATAGGCCTCCTATAGATTGTCTCATAGCAGGATATTTACCACAGTTGTCATGCGTGGCAGAAAAGTTGGCAATATTTTTAATTATTTCCTACTGTAATCCGAAATATGCCAATCCACAGTTTCAGTTTCCCTCTGTGACTTATTACGGCACCTACGAGAATATCAAAAAAATATAATGGTACAAACGTACACTTCTTATGAAAATCTACAGTCTACTAGCTTGCCAGGCAGACGTTGTTATGTCCTTTTCGACGAACCTTTGTCCTATATAAAATTCTTAAATTCGCAAAAAAAATTTGTAACTAACAACATGGGCAAAAAAACTATCCTATCTCTCAAGTTGAACCTAACTGCACACGGTGTGCAAATTTGATCATATCGTGGACAAACAACGTGGCACGTAATTTATATATAAAGATATGTCCTAGGCTATTTAAGATTACACGTTTTCTTTTCTAGTTATTTCGCCTATGCGTCGACGATGATTTAAGCTTAGTATGGACTGGCTAGCCTCGACACTTCATTGAATATATAGGTCTACATTTTTTAACGTTTTCCTAATGAGAGCAGGCATTAATGATTTATTACTTAGGCACCTAACGTTCTAAAATATATACGTTAAAGTGTGTTAGAAGTAGGATAGAGGTAAGTTTTAAAACTCTTTTGTCGAAAATATGATTTCATTGTCGGGTTAGAAAAAAGTCTCGACTTCAGACACCAGTTTTTCCCGGTATTCGGCGACGTTTGCCCAAGAAATATTGGCACGGCCGGTGTATAAAACATCACCCGTATAAAACGTCTGCATAGCAATGAATACTACCGATTTGCAACATGTCCTTGATATGCAGAAGAAACAGCGTTGGTGATAGCACGCAGCCTTGTGGAACACCAGCGTTAAGGGGAAATATAATGTCAAATGGCTTAACAAGATCCTTCGTTATGCCGAAAAATTGCAGCATTAATTTTGAAATAAATATATGGTAAAGTTGAGGATTAATGTTAGTGATTATGTCAGACGAAAACACGATTTCGTAAAATTTTCTCGATAGAAAATAAATCCAAAGTTACCTCCAAAATAAACAATAAACCGCTGTTATTCATAAAATACTTTAAATAAGATCATGAAACTTTGCATACTAACTGAACTAACTATAAAGCAGTGCTTATGTTATTTACTTTTTTTAAAATACCATTATTTTCACTGTAAAAAGAAATTACCTAAACTATCGGCCTCTTGAGCTTGAATTCTGTCGCCCCGTTAGTATCGCTTAGGCTTTTGAACGGGGAGGTTGTGTCGCTTACGATCAGAATATACATTACGCAACAAACAGTACGACGTAAAATTAAAATGGGAAATAACCGTGATAAAAATAAGAAGCGGCTGGCTTGGCGTTAACAAACAGGCATAAATATGATAAACCTAATGAAATAAGTGTATAACGACCTTTCTACTTACAGTATTAGTGATTACAAACATATCGGTACATAGCATACGACGCGCGGGGAAGTGGGGGCGAAATTAGAATTTGAGCTGACTTACTCTTCCCTCTTAATGGGCTTGTAATCGGATCATGCATCGTCTACTACGACCTTGATGCTCGCAGCGCCAGTGAATCGAGCTGATCGGAAAGCACTCGGTCGTCCACGATTCGAGCCGCTCTTCGCTGGATGCGATTAAGTGGAAGGAACTGGCACTGAGGAGCCCCAGCCCAGAGATGGGAACAGTATTTCATGTGCGGCCGAACCTGCGTCTTTTAAAGTTGCAGGTGGTGTGTCGGCATGAAATACAGTCCCGCTTTGCTGAGCAAAAATACAGAAACAAGAGAAAATTTTGTGTTTTTCGCGTCTTGACTTTCAGTTCTTGGTTTTAACTTGGTTTAAACTATTTCTATAACGGTTTATAAATACCTCTATAACTCATACTAAACATATAAGGTATTTCACCGTAGAAGATGTGTAACCGTAATACGGGCTCCAGACTCCTGTGTGATTCACGGTGTGAATTCACGCCGTAATTTTGCCGCGAACTTGTCGCGAAAAACACATCCCTCCACACTCGCAGCCGTTCACACTCACAGTTTAGTTCGCGCGCTCGTCGAGAATGGACGCTGAAATATGCTCTGCTACCGCCGTGACGCTATGCGCTTTGGCTCACGAGAATTACGTGCATATAAAAGATAAAAAAACCGTGTTTATAGTTTCTTCTTACAATTATCGCTTTCTTCTAGAAAAGCATCGATCACGTCAAAGGCAATTCAAATGGGCTTGTAAATTTTGTCGCTGCTTGCTACAGACTTCCTTTTAGAATCCTTCACCTTTTTCTTATAATTTCTATAACTGGATATTAGACTTTCTTTTTTTTCAATCAGTCACTTCAACGCTTTTTGTGGTAGAGCCATGCTGCAGTTATATTAGAAGTATAGTTGTTGCACGAATGGGTCGGCTCGACCGGGAAGGACCACGCTCTCACAGAATACCACACGTAAAATAGTAGCTTAATGCTTCTGTGTTTCGTATGGTGAGTGTAGAGAACCGGAGACCCTTTTTACTGGAAACGAGGCATTCCATTCTAGCTCTCACGGGTGACAACGCATTTGATTCGTAATCGAGGATAGATGTAGATGTCTATAGAATACAGCATCCACATACCATCAGGTGGACTTTGTGCTCTTTTGTCACCCTTTCCTATAAAATAAAATAATATTCATTATTTCCTTTATTCGTATCCAAGCGTCACGTACTTTCATTTTATTTTTATTATCTTTATGTTCAGCATTCCATAAAATGGGTTCGCCATGATAATACTCGATCAACAAGAGTTCCTGCTCGTTCGTCCAACTGACGCTCATTTTGACGCACCGTCCTCTGTAAAAAAATACAAATAAGCACAACCTCACAGCAACGAGTCTCGCTCATTACTGTTTTCACGCGCGAGTGTGGATGCGCTTGCGTTCACGGGAGGTTCACGCGTCGTAAACCTTTTGAAGCGGTCACAAAATACCGACACTGAACGGGGAACATGGCGTGAAAAGGCGCGAAGCCCGTGAACGGGCGCGAAAGCCATCCACATTCGCGGTTCACGCCTTTCGCGGGTGTTCACGGCGTGAATGTGGAGGGCGCTTAAGAGAAGAAAGCCATTGAGTAATAGCTTCGTCAAGACGATTCAATGTACAACGTTGTGTTCTAAAATCCGGGGTGCTAGCTGATTGCAGGTGGCTTTTCGTTATTGCAAGTATTAATCTACTATATTTACTAATAAGGGCAGTGCGATAGTGGTGAAGATAACGAGTAAAATTATATCACACTATTATTTGGATGTTTATTGTCCTTTTGATATATTTTTTTTAAAGAATATTAACAATGCTATAAACATTACTAATATTCCCCTTAACCACTCGTGGTAAACTTAAATTGCTTGTGTTACGAGTGGTTCACTCCAGTAGTCGAATGGTGGATTCAAACCCACGACCTTTTTGAGTTCGCGGTCCGCACCCTGCCATTAGGCTCCTGTCGCTTATCTGATCAAACAACTTGTTTAAGGTTACTTTTTTTTGGGTTGACGGGAATCTTAACGTTGCCCAAGTACGGAATGGGTCACTTCTAAGCCTATACTATAATTTTTCCATAAATGGGAAATACAGCCTGGCAGAAAATGTAAAAATACACAATGCAATATCCGAGATACAATTATGTGGTATACCCATATCGTGTACCTACATTTATCTTATATGTCCTTATGAATAGGATCTAAAGTTGAAAATGTTATTAACTTTCCGTTGTTGCCAATATTACGATAATCACGTGGACATCAACAGGATAGTATCGAAAAAACGTTAGCTAACACAAGAGACTGCTACCACGTTACAACGTGACATGTAAAATGAAGCGATGGTAGGTAATATTCACGTTTTTTTCAAATATATTAATAAGTACGACTCTTAGAATATGTACCTACTTACGTAGATATTATTTAATTACAGAATTCTCGCTGTTTGGAAAAATCGATGAATGTGACAATTATTCGTTTATCTAAATGTCGTTATTAGCGGAATGTAAACGACGGATAAACCTTATCAATGTTATTCGATGCGTATTACGAACTAAAAAGTGGGCGGATCTCCTGTGATAGCTTTTTTCCTGCGTGGAACGCTGAACGCTCTGCGTCATAGAATAATATGTAATTATAGGTACCTACTATACGCATGTATGTCTGTGTTCAAACGGTTAAAACCATGTGTACACTAAGTATATATAAGTTCAATGGACCGTAAAGAATTGTGTTTTTCTTTTTGTGGGTGACATTAATTCAAAATTTAAATAAGCGCACATTAGGATACTGAGTCGAGAGAATGCTTGGACAAACACGAAGGCTTGAAAGGAGATCTTACTAGTTTACTAGTACATACATAGCAATCCGACAGTAAGAGACGCGCCGCGGAGCGCTGCGCATGCGCCATAAACCGGCGCCAAACTGCACATATTTAAAAAAAAAACTTTATTCAATTTGCCGATTTGTGATATTATTTATAGTGCCAAAGTACTTAGTACCTTTTTTAATCGTCAATCTAGTTTTTTTTTCTGTTTACGCGGACCGGTCATACTTCTTCACATTGTTTATGTAAGTTCGTGGAAATCTACCTGTTCCTGTTTTTTGCGTTTTAACTTAATCGATTGAACATACCCAACGGCGCATACTTATATATGCGCTAGTATAATATGTATTATTGATAGTTCTATTAATTATTTTGAAACAAATTATTTTCTTATTAGAAACGATTTTATATTTATTATTTTATTTTTTATGTGAACAGTTGGGCGCTGGAGGTCACTTCGAATTTGTTTGACGTTGCCACTTTCCGGGCACGTGAATCTGAGTCGTTCTTGACCCACTTGCAATGATCCTTATGCGAATATATTAAGTCTTCAAATTATCACACACATCCGCTTAAAATTTTAATGATAAGTTGATAAGTGACCACTCGAAAACTTTAATGGAGGTACTTTCCGCGCTTATCAAACGTAGAAATTAATGATAATTGCAAATATTTCTATAATGAACTAGTGGGGGTGATTCACTACAAAAATACATTACATTGCAATAACTGCTGCATAATATTACTGTTAATTGCAATTGTAATATTTTATTATCTTATTGTTTTATAAATTTAGTAAGCAGAAGTTGTCTGCCAAATTAACACGATTTAGATAGTGTTTTAAAATCAATGGCATTGAGCGTTACTTAGTTCAGCTTTGCTAGCTGTCACTTTTGTTATAAAGTTAACAATTAATAATACTTTCATCCAAAAATTTTAAAATCTACTGAAGCAATTATTACCTAACTAACGTAACGATTTTAATTTAACAATAGAAAAGTAAACGCAACTGCTTTGTGCAAAAGATCGACTACACTATACGTACTATTATTACGTAATTATTATTTATTCTGTGGCATTCTGTTAGTACGTACTATTATTTATTCTGTGGCAGTACCTCAGTCACCTCACTAGAATTTAGGTAACATTTATATCAAAGCCGCATAAAAAAACTGCAATAGATTATGTTACAGCACCGTTAATGAATATGTTATATTTATTTATTATTTATATTTTAAATAGACACAGATGGATTGAATTATATTCTAGCAATGGCTTAAAAAGGTGTAAGACGTGGTACTGGTATTGAGACCATCAATCTGCATGCAAAGCAAGGCCGTATTGGAGAATCTTCCTCATCATCATGATCATCATTACAGCCCTTCACAAGTCCACTGCTGAACATAGGCCTCCCCCAAGTAATGCCACAAAGCACGGTCCTGAGCCACCTGCATCCATCGACTTCCTGCATATCTTACCAGGTCGTCACTCCATCTAGTGGGGGGGTCGCCCTACACTACGCCTACCGGTACGAGGCTGCCACTCAAGAACCTTTCTTCCCCATCGGTTATCGGTTCTTCGAGCTATATGGCCGGCCCATTGCCACTTCAGCTTACTAATCTGCTGGGCTATGTCGGTCACTCTGGTTTTACTGCGGATATCCTCATTTCTGAGTCTATCACGCAGAGAAACTCCGAGCATAGCCCTCTCCATAGCTCGCTGAGCGACCTTGAGCGTCCTCATACGGCCAGCAGTGAAGGACCACGTCTCAGATCCGTAAGTCATCACTGGCAACACGCACTGGTTGTACAATCTAGTTTTTAGAGATTGAGGTATACCTGACGAGAATATATGTCGTAATTTCCCGAACGCTGCCCAGCCGAGTTGAATCCGTCGATTGACCTCTCGGTCGAAGTTGGACTTACCTAGTCGGACTATTTGTCCCAGGTAAACGTACTCGTCAACAACTTCGAGCATAGTGCTTCCAACAACTACCGGCATAGGTGTGACATGGACATTGAACATGATCTTTGTTTTGTCCATGTTCATCTTAAGACCTATCCGTTGGGAGGCACTATTGAGGTCATTGAGCATAGTGCTTAAGTCCTCCAGCGATTCTGCCATAAGGACTATATCGTCGGCAAATCGAAGGTGAGTGATGTACTCGCCATTGATGTCAATACCGTATCCTTTCCAGTCCAGTAGCTTGAAAACGTCTTCCAATGCAGCGGTGAAGAGTTTCGGGGATATAACGTCACCCTGTCTTACACCTCTCTGCAGTTGGATAGGTTTCGAGCTCTGGTTCTGTACTCGGATAGCCATCGTAGCCCTACTGTACAAACACTTCAGCACTTCGATATACCGACATTCAACCTGGCACCGCTGAAGGGACTGTAGCACCGCCCAAATTTCGACGGAATCAAAGGCTTTCTCATAGTCCACATACGCCAGGCAAAGTGGCAGATTGTACTCTTCAGTTTTCTGTACAATCTGCCGCAGGGTATGTATGTGGTCTATGGTACTGAAGCCTTTTCGGAAACCGGCTTGTTCGGGAGGCTGGAAGTCGTCGAGTCTGCGTGCGAGACGATTCGAAAACAGAATCTCTCTCTCTCGAAAACAGCATATAGACGCGGCTCAGAAGGGAAATCGGTCTGTAGTTCTTTAAGAGAGCGTTGTCGCCTTTCTTAAAGAACAAGACCACCGCACTTCTGCTCCACGCCTCTGGAGTAGTGCCGCCATGGAGGACGGAATTGAAAAGCTTCTGAAGGACTTCAAGTACCGGTGTTCCACCCGCTTTCAGAAGCTCCGCTGTAATTCCATCCTCGCCTGGGGCCCTGCCGTTTTTAAGGTGCTGGAGAGCCATTCTAATCTCGCTTAGACTGTCGTCCGGGATATCATCGGAATAGTGTCGGATAAGACTTGCTCTTGGATCGTTACTCACACTTGCGTGTGGCTCCAACAATGATGTGTACAGCTGCCCATAGAACCTCTCAGTCTCACTCAAAATCTCAGGTGTCCCGGAAACGATGCTGCCACACTCAGTCTTCAGCTTTGACAGTTGGCTCTTACTAGCAGACAGATCTCTGGCAAAGACTTTGGAGCCCTGGTTCCGCTCGATCGCTTCTTTAATACGAGAAGTATTAAAGTTGCGTAAGTCTCGCCGCATGCATTTGGAGATTTGTCTGTTCAGTTGCCTGTATGCTGTCAAATCTGTTGACGATTGTAGCCTCATCTCCCGTCTAACAGCCATGAGATTAAGAGTGTGATCGGAGAGTTTTTGTGTTCTTCTGCGGCGGGTCTTGCAGAACTTAGCTCCGACCGCATGGACAGTTTCCACGAGCTTGTCATTCATATCGTCCACTGAATTGCAATCTTGTAGGCACTGAAAGCGGTTACGTAACTCGAGCTGAAAGTTTTCGGGGTTCTGGATCAGAGCACGAGGGGGACGGAGCGTAGACTTCATTAGACGAGACCTCTTCAACTTAACGTTTAGGTTCAGTGTGCCTCTAACCATTCGGTGATCGCTGCCAGTTTTCACCCTTGCGATCACTGAGACATCACTGAATCTTCCTCACTATGGAGAAAACTCATACCTCCAACAGTGAAATGTTATGGGAAGATAAAAACAATGTTCCACAAAATTTAATCAAAATAAAACACGTAAAATTTTCCGCTTTGTATTGAATAAATGTTGTCTTAATTCTTTTGATCGTAGATAAAGAAGAGAATATTATGCTGCACCTAACAACAGATAAGGGTAATTTCCCCATAAAATGATAATTAAGTATATCTTAAACTTATCTAGTTGGTTGGTTATCCAGGTGGTCAAACATTACGACATCACCTTAAAATTTTGTTCGTGATATTTTTTATTTGTTTAATCTAAGATAATGCTAAGATAAGAGTTAGAGAGAAGTGTTTCATACCGTGGTATACTTCCTTTTTGAAATATTGTTTCGGACGTTTTCAGCCCCCTAAACTTTTATGAAATGAAACAATTTTGGTCTCATTAGAGATTCAGTGTAGCTTCATCTAGGTTTATACGTTTTTCGTTTTAAATAGTTCAGTTTCTCGAGGAAATATTTAAGTCTATATATATATATATATATATATATATATATATATTTACATGCTACTATACGCAATATTTCTTTAATATAAAAACCTACTGACCTAGTTTTTATTACTTATATCTACAATATTTCCAAAAATTATAAAAAATGGACTATAGTTTACGAGGGGAAAACGACGTTTTGGGTAGGAATTTTTTGTAGCCTATTTCCTATTACTATGTCGATTTTTTTACATAATTTGACATTCTCATATCTTTAAATTACTAGCTAACTAATTTACCAGCTTTTTAACCGCGTAGACAACGGGAGTTTTTTTTATAATTTAATCGCGGGTACCTAAATCACCAAAAAAGGTCTAAATTAAAAAAAATGATCGTGGTTTCAATTTGTTAGTAGGATTACCCTCATAAGCGATATCTAGAAGGCCTTTTAATCATGTACAATAAATCACACGTCAAATTTTATCCGCCATTTCGATTTTTTTTATAGAACGATTGAGTCAAAAATGAAATCTGGTTACTACCGACCATGAAAAACATATTTGTTACCAAAACGTATAAAAAGATGTTCTAATAACAAATTTATATTCATAGACCATGTGGACATCGGAACTTTATTTTAAAGGAAATCGATCCACAACCAAAAGATTACAAAATGCTATTAAAATGGTAATTTTGCCAATTAGTTAAGACGTCGAATACTTATTCTATTTTATTCTATACTAGCCTGCCAGGCAGACGTTGTTCTGCCCTTTTCTACGACCCTGTCATGTCCTATTAAAATCCTAAAATTCGCAAAAAATAAATTGTGGGTTACTCATGGGCAAAAAAACTATCCTATCTCTCAAGTTGGACCAAACTGCACACGGTGTGCAAATTTCATTAAAATCGGTTAAGTAATTTAGGAGCCTATCGCGGACAAACAACGTGACACGTAATTTATATATATTAAGATAATCCACAAAACGGCATATTTTCGCATATCTCACTTAAGTAGCAACCATGGAGGATAGAGAGAAGGAGAATGTCCGTGGAGTTTTTATATGTTTTGTTTTTATTCTAATTTTTAAAATAATTGTAAAGAATAAAAAAGACAGATGTCACAAATAAGTAATCAAAATATTATTCCTGTAATTTTGACAAAACATGTCATCGCTAACGTATTGCAAAAATGTAAGTTGCTTTATTGAGACTTTTTTGTTTTTTAAAGGAACCGTTTCAAACGTAGCATTGACGCATGCGCAATACGGGTACGTACTGCGCATGCGTCAATGCGCTTGAAAGCGTATGTATTGTGACTGTCAAATTATATACAAATATAATTTGGAATAAAATAATATTGCGAATGTGAATTGAAATGTAAGCTATCCTATCTCTCAAGTTGGACCAAACTGCACACGTTGTGCAAATTTGATCAAAATCGGTTAAGTAGTTTAGGAGTCCATCGCGGACAAACAACGTGTCACGTACTTTATATATATATTACTGTTTTTAAAAGCAATCGTTCGAAAACAAAAGATCTCGAAATAGGCCACTTCTCACAACAAATTCATATTCCCAAACAACGTGCACTTCAGAAGTTGTTGCATACGAGTATTTAACATAGAGTTGTAAGTTTAGGCCACACAAACTCTACGAAAAAATTACAGTCCTATCATTGACTTATTATACTATTGCATACAGTCATTATATATAGGCGAGTCTAATACATCTCACTGCTGAACGAACGTCTCTGACTTTTGAGAGAGTTATGAAGCAGTCTGCTGCGTCGGCGGACTGTACCTACATGTCTTCGAATTATTTTTATTTCTCGGAAACGGAGATTTCCTCAGGGTGTTTTCCTTCACCGCCGAGCAATGACAATATTTATGGGTGTTAATAATTTCAGTTGTTGCAAGGGAGAAAGGTGCGCTTGTGTCTGAAGCGACGGGCGTCGGTAATACTTGGCCCAAGATACTGAATCACTACTTTGTTTGACAGTTAAATTAGGTAAAGTTCAGAACAATTACAGACTATACACATGCCTCTACTGAATCCTCATTTGTGTGAGGGTTATGAAGTTTCCATAGTGGTGAATGTTTCTTGTATTTCAGATAAGCGGGTTTAACTATTTATAAGTACCACATATTGTCATTTTTTTTATAGGATAGGGTGACAACGAGCACACAGTCCACCTGATGGTAAGTAGTTACTGTGGCCCATAGACATCATCTACATCTATCCTCGATTACGAATCAAAATGCAGATACGTTGTCACCCGTGAGGACTAAGATGGAATGCCTCGTTTCCAGTAAAAAGGGTCTCCGGTTCTCTACACTCACCATACGAAATACAGCAGCACTAAGCTACTATTTCACGCTGGTATTCTGTGAGAGCGTGGTCCTTCCCCGGTCGAGCCGACCCATTCGTGCTACAACTATACTACTAATATAACTGTAGCATGGCTCTACCACGTATAAATTTAAGGAGTATGAAACGTTAAACTGTTTTGACACATTTTTACAAAATTAAAAAAGTTGAGAACGTACACTGTTTTTAAGTATACTTTAAAAAAATCGTATAAAAACATGTCGCATGACTCAATAGGCTAGCGACAAAGATGTTATTATGGCATGATAACTTCTTACTTTGTTTCTCCGAACTAAAAATACAATAGCTGTCAAAGACAATGTGTTATCAGGGTAATTGTTCCGCTGTCGACTAAGACACAACAATGATTATCCTTTTTTTTATTTATCATAAGTCGTTGCTTGACTTCTATCCCTCTTGCCGGTATTGTACCATAAATGGTAGATTGTACTGTTTTAGCGTATTTAGCCCTATTTAATCTTGCTTTGAAGAATCAAGGTTGTGATCGCGCGAAAAGATATACACTGGCGAAATTATTCCACTCCTGTGCTGCATTACGAAAGGTGATTAGTTCAAATGTGTGGAATGTGTTGACAATGGGGTGGAAAATCGCCGAGTGTCTAGTTATCCAATGGCGGAGAGGAGAGGGAGGAATTAAAATATGTAATTCCTGCGCACTCTTTCCGAAATGTATACGTGACTTTGAGCGTATAAACCCGATGATTTTTTTAAGAAAAGTGATAAATTTAATCATTTAAAAAATATACTATTGACTCCATTTATATAATCTCCTTCGTATTATTTACAATTCGTATACAAGGGAAATACATATGTTATGCTTTATATATTTTCTGCTTCTCGCTGTTATCTGTAACATTTTAGTTATCTTTTATATTTACCATTATTTTGTGGACATCCCGATTTTAAAATCTAGTCCTCGGGAAAACTCGGCTCCTCACACTAAATATTTCGTCCACTTATTTCGTTGTAAGGGCGTTGTTTTCCGCGCGATAGCTATATAACGTCGTACGTCTGATACTACTATAATTCACCTGCCAAGGGTAACGACAGTGCAAGCACTAACAACAGAATAACGGAAAGAACTAATTTTAAACTAACTAATTAAAGAAAATAAATTCTTTCTATTTGAAATATATATGCTTGACCTATGAGCGTGTAGTGCCGGTGTAAGAATATCCATTAACTCATATCGTCCTGTGGATTCCATACGAGTCAACGGAGGAGACAGATCAGGAGAAGAGCAGCAACATCTTCCGAGTAACAATTAAAAAATATTTGGATGTAGGAAAATTTTACATTACTTATTTTACGGTAGATTGTTGGCGTAGTGTATGACTCATGCAAGCCGCAGCTAACGGCCGTCACAAGTGATTAAAGAAGATAAGACTGCGGTGTAAAAAGAAAATAATTATATAGTCTTTGTTTACTATGTGTTTTAATGAATATATATTTATTATATAAGTTCTTTTATACGTGGTAGAGCCATGCTGCAGCTATATTATGGTTGTAGCACGAATGGGTCGGCTCTATCGGGGAAGGACCACGCTTTCATAGAATACCAGCATAAAATAGCAACTTAATACTGCCGTGTTTCGTTTGGTGAGTGTAGAGATCCGGAGACTCCTTTTTTTACTGGGAACGAGGCATTCAATCTTAGTTCTCAGGGGTGACAATGCATCTGTATTTTGATTCTTAATCGAGAATAAATGGACTGTGTGCTCGTTTTTCGCCCTTACTCTATTAAAAAAAAAACTTTTTATACATTCATAATAACGACGCATTAACGCTTCCGGTGATAATAATAGCTTGTTTTATATCACAACTAGCTTTACGCCCCGCGGTGTTACCAACGTCTAAGTTGTAACGTCCTGAGAGTCCTGACGCATGCTTATTATGAGATCGCACAATATGTAGAGCTCAAGCTATCATAAATTAATTTTCTAATATTTTGGAATTATAATAATCGCAGAATTTAAGTTCGACTAAGGCCTTTCGACACAGTCTAACGACTACTGATATACTTACTATTAAAACGACTAAATAAAACTTTATCGCTACGCGAGAGTGTCCGTATTGCTTTGCATCTTTTCCCCTTCCTACGTTACGACGGACTTTCCGTTGTTAGGAAAGGATGTCAATAAAGAGTAACAAAATTATACATTGCAAAATCTTAATTAAGTTACTACGGTGAAATACCTATTCTGACTATGATCGACTGACCATATTTTCGCACCTATGTGTGTTCTGCGATGCCTAACTCATTCAACTTGCAAGGCCATTCGTCGGGAATCGCATTGCTTGGCTCGAAAGAAAAAGGTAGATTGTGTAAACAACAAATAAACTTGAAATACGATTCCTAACAGAAATGTAATCATATTCTACTTAGTTAAAAATTTTGTTAGCAAACAAAGTTTTAATGTCAGTGTTTTGTGTATTGTATTATAACTTAAAATATTTTAAATACAAAAGACAAGTATGTAAGTAGATACTTGGATAGTGAAGTAAATGTCAACTAAAATTTGTATATAGTTCGTAGGTATTAGATAAGTTATTACTTGATTCTTTTTTTTTCCTACTAAAATCCTTCGGTAACTTAAAAAATTATATACTTATCTGAAACATTTTGTTGGTCAATTAGCGTCTATACACGCAATAATTATAGTAGGAACGACGTTTTGTCATATTAAAATTTATCAAATAGGTACATGGTTAGGTAATATACATAGTAAGTATATATAATTTTTAAATTACATAAAAACTTTTTAACTATTTTACAGAGGCCTGCCTACATATAAGTGTGTATATATTTTATACATATATCTTTGTATATAGGTTTAATTTATCTCCGAATAAAACTCATAACCATTTATTTCAGATTACCCTAATTGAGTTATGCGGACTAGCTGGCGGATGAATTAGATCTTTCACCGCCGTCACCGTATAGTAGCGAGGTAAATGAATCCACTAAAAATTATACCTAAAAACTAAAATTACACCTCATGTAATCCCAAGGCCAGTCTATGGCTCCCCTGTGTTCGTCAGTGAACTTTTGAGTCTGTAGTATAATTTATGATTCCATTCGTTCCGTCAGTGTGGTAAATAAGACATAAGTACCCGTATTTACAAAATCCAAATAATTTTCCTAGTATGTGTCTACGTAGAAATTCTTCATTATTTTTCAGCTCTATATATTTCACGTTTTAAGTTCTGAAAAATTACGGAATCGATATATTTTTTTAATCAGCAGTGAAATCTAATTGATTAGATGCCGACTACTGTTACAAACACAAAGCCAAGTCGCCAGAGTATTATTGTTGATAAAGACTCCAAAATCAGATTCTGAGGCTTATCTATAAATCTTAATTGCTTTACGTCATAAATTATAAAATTTTCTTCGAATTGTGTTTATTAAACAATTAAAAAAAATACAGTGATAGCATAAATTTGTCGCATTATAATCTTTCATTCTTAGGATTCTGCTGTTTTAAGGCTGATGAACCCTTGTGATATCGTTCTGTCCTTATTTTTAAGCTTGAGTATCATCAGTTATAGAATATTTGACTGAATTTGATGAAAACTGAGGAACATACTCACATATTCGCCCCCATATTGCTATTTTAGGATCTTAATGAATTTATTTTATAAAAAATATATATAGTAAATTTAAGTATTAGGTACGCACTTGCCTCGGAAACAGAATAAATTATGCAATATACGCAAAAAATAACTCAGCATTCTTAGTTCACTAACTAAACTAAGAAAACTCAGGTGATGGTAGAAGTTTCGTCTTTAACTATTTCATTGTTAAAAATGGCCCCATTAAACCTTGCAGAATTTTTTAATCCTGGAAATTAGCTTTGTCTTTTAAATAAAAAAGAAAAACCTAACTAACATCTAACAGTCCACGTGTCTACTGCCGGCCATGTACGCTGAGCCACCAAAATGCGATGCTTCACAGGCTCTGTACCGCTGTTTGGTGATAGAAACGAATAAGAGCCCATTTCCAATCGTAATTTACTCCAATTTTTTAATGTTTCAGCTTTTTCAAATTATTTTAAGCGATCTGTATCTAATGGTCGGTGACAGCCTTTTGAAGCGTTATGTTGTACCGAGGAGTCTGAGAAAAACGTCTATGAGAGATGGAAAGAAAACTAGATAATTTCATAAGTGTTTAGCTACAACTAAATAAAATACAGCCACTTTAAAAACGTGGATAAAATGTACTCCTAATTACTTTTGCCTTCTTTTCGCTGCCGTTTTGGATATGTTATTCCAGAATGATATAATTTAATTTCACGTTAAAAATACAACCACATAATTCGATTACTCATATGATTACTAAGAAATATCCGTTATTCACGCAGGCACATCAGCTGACGGAAATATTATCAGTGAAAAGTAGATATGGAACAAGGAATTCAAAAAAGCGCAAGTTGGAATGATGGAGGTAAGAATATAATGATGTAAACTAGTAACGGCCTGTAACACTTTAATTTTAACAGGACTGAGATATTACTAGGGTTATTGATTAGAATAGAATTCGACACATGTTCGAAATAATAATTGCCGTGTCATGTACACTGTGAGCAAATTACTCGAAGAGGGGAAGGTCAAGAGTACTCGGATACGTGCATGTATGAAGAAGTTAATGAACCTGAAAGAAGCGAAAGAGGTATGTAAGGATCGTGACACTTGGCGATCTGTTCTCTCTGGCTACCCCGTTAGGGATTGTGGGTGAAGATAAGTAAGTAAGTAAGTATGTACACTACTATGTCTGCATAAGGGAATCTACTATTCCATATCATCCCGTGGATGTCGTAAGTGGCGACAGAGGGAAACTTAAGGCTAACTAGGCTGCCGAGCGTGCCAACAATACTGTAACTAATATTTTCGTGTTTTGCTTTATCTATTTGTTTAATTATATGTTATTGCATTCATGCTAGTATATATTATTCTATGTAAGGAATTTATGTTTTTTAATATCTTTATATTAGGGAACGTGAGGGTAATTTTGTCACGTACTATAAAACTAAAACTAGGAGGAGGACAGAGACAGAAAAACAAAGTCGTATAGGTACTATAACTAATATATTAAGAAAAAAAAATAGCAAACAAGCTTTGGCAATATTAGTAACACTTAAAAATAAACCAAAAAAATTACTATACTACACCCATAGAATACTACAATACATACATAATAGAATGGGAAGTATCACCAACATATCAAATCACATCTATAAATTTCAACACAATCAATCGTTTCCAATTTTCGTGTCAAGCGTCGCTGCGTGCAAATTATTTAAAAATGGGAAATTGTGCAATAATTACGTGTCGAATGAACAGCGAGAAATGGAATTTAAATAAAGGAGTCATATTCTACAACCAGTAAGTCGAAACTATTTATATTTTGTGAATAGGAGAAACAAAAATAAAGAAATATTTATGTGTCAAAAACATTAAACAAAAGTATAAAATGTGTTTGTAGTAGTGATAACTGATAATACGACGTTATTGCTTGAATGTGTGTTCCGGCGACTTCGATCCTAGTACAAAGTAAGGTTGACAGCCATTCTATTGTGTATTACAGTGTTATATGACTACACCGTACTAAAATCGACTAAAATATTTACTATAATGTAAATTGTCAAAATGGTGTCGATGAAGCATCGCCCTTTTGACCCTTTATTTGATTGACTGTTGAAGACAATCATATTATAGAGTTATAAGAAAGTGACCATATTAACCGAATAACCATATTCCCTTCACGTACTATACTTATAACAATAACGTGTCGTGTATCGTGTATGTTACGTGAACTCCCAAGCGGCTGACCTGATTTCAATGAAATTTTACAGTGTGTGAAATTTGGTTCAACTTGAGAGAAAGGATAGTTTATATTCCGATAAGTGACCCTCAATATTTTTTGTTACGAATTTTTGGGAATTTTTATACAACAAAGGGTCGTCAGAGAGGGCTGAACAACGTCTGCCTGGCCAGCTATCTTATATATTTCTTTATATATCTTTATATATTTTTATAAGTATTTATGTATCACATCTAAAATAGAACACAATAGAAATATCAGATAATAATAAAAGTAGTTCATCTTTTGCCCCTTCCGAAATTTTAACAAGAGGTAGTTACGACGCTATAAGGGTTAAAATTTACAGATTTATTGGATTCAACAGCTGATCCAAACATATCAATATCGACGATGCAAGAGGAGGTTCCAACTTTAAATGGGGCTGCAATATTAGGCGTGACTGTGGTCGTCATAATCGCCATAGCAGTCGTCTTTGTCTTGGGAGTACTTATCGACTGCCGGCAACAGTAAGTTAGAAGTCTACATTTTTTTGATGGCGTCCCCATCACTGTTGTCATCATCGACATCAACCAGTAAATATCCATCAGCTAGTAAAAGTCCCCTGTACTTTCATGTCTCTTTCATGTCTGATTGTCAATGTCAATACCACCCGTCTCGCACCTTTGAAGCTGCTCTAGATCACCAGTCAGGAGACGGTTATAACGCCATCTATTGGCAGTTTGGAGATCTTTTTCTTACATATGAAAAGAAAAACATGTTCTTGCGAAATACTAGTGACGTTTTTTTTTAAATTTTAACTAGCAAAGTACGTTTGTTTTGTATGAAAAATATACTTTTTTTCTAGTAATATCTTTTTATTATAAACGTTATAATTGTAGCTAGTAGTAGTGTAGTATTTTGCTGTAAATTTTATGAATGTAAATTTCACGGGGGATTGACATTCGTTACCCATAAAATAGTTATTTCCAATTTAAAGCTACATTAAAAGTACGAAAGTACGTTGAAAACCTTACAAGGAACGTCAAACTGATGGCAGGTGCTGGAATAGTTTCTAAGAAATAAGCCTTTCCTTGGTGGTTAGTCGCTCTATCAGGCAAAGGCTTATTGTTATTTTTAAAGGAAGAAATAGTGACAAACGTAAACCGACCATCGGATGGTAAATGAAACACTGATGATTAAGATGAAATGCCTCATTACCACTAAAAAGAAACACAGCAGCATTTAAGCCGGTGTTTACGCTGGTATTCTGTGAGAGTGTGCTTCTCCCCTGTTTGACTCCATCCATTCTCCGATGTAACTACAATAAAGCTTCAGCTTCCTGTAGTCTGTCCAAGTTAGGTTTTTGAAACCATCATTAAAAACTAATACATAATATGACTTAAATTTTCTACTTTTAGTGTCTTAAAACATATATCGGTATACCGTTCAAGTTAAATTAGATTTTTTTATTGTTTAAAAATATAGACACAAATAAGATTACAAAAAACAACAACTTTAATTACAAGTATTTCCATACCATTACTCTAGAAAAAGAAAATGTTTCGTTTTGACATCTGATAATAAGTTTTCAATTGAATGTCCGCTACCATATTGATGACATTCTAATTTCTATAATTATATTTATACTTTGCTTTAAAGAAACGTTTACTAATCGAGTCATCATTATAGGAGGATACTGGAGAAAAAGATCGGTGAGGTTAGAAGGAAGAAGAATCTCCGAAGGGGTAAGACACAACCACAAACTGATGTTGTCGGCATCGTAAACTGTATGGAAGATCCAGGTCTAACCGTCCCTCCCGCTGACGTCTTACGAAATATACCATAGCTTAGACGTTTTATATATAGAACGACCGTGTACATTCACATCACAATACATTTTATTTTTGTTAAGTATTTCAAATGATCTGTTTAAAAATATTATAGGTACATTCAAATGATCTGTTAAAATATTTTTGTGTCATAGAGTGGTACAGTAAATCTGTAATTGGCGTTTAATCATGTACATTTACATTATAAAAATTAAATAAACAACTTCTGTTAAAGTTATAAGATGTTTCGTATCATTTTTGGGTATATGAGTAAGAAAATTATGTTGATAAAATAATTTTTAAACATTTGCAGATAAGTATATCAAATGTCGCATTTTGATTGTTGCCAAAACCTGATTTATCTGAACTTACGAGAAATGCCTTCGTAAAAGTGTGATGTAATTTATAGTAAATAGACTGTTTTGTTTTGTATAATTTGGTAAATGTTTTAGAATTAAGCATACCTGATAGGGATCGTAATTATTAGTTGTGTAAATTATATTTTACATTTTAATTTTAATTTATTGAATATATAAATTTATATGTAGGTACCTATATAATCTTACAAAATGGAATAAAATATATGTTATGGTTTCGCAAGTTATCTTTTATTCTTTTCTTGCTAAAAATAAAAAAAGCATTTGAATTTCAATTAAGATCAGGATTTGATAGTTAGAAAATCGAAGAAAAATTTCGGAAAAATTTGGGATGTGCAAGCGGGATTTAGAAAGGGAATGGGATGTACAGATCAAGTCTTCTCCATGCGCATGATCGCGGAGAAGTTTTTGGCCAAAAACCAAAAGGTTTTTTGTGCGTTCATGGACTTGGAGAAGGCCTATGACAGAGTGGATAGGAATGTGCTATGGCAAACACTGAACTCATTTGGGTTGAGCGCTGGCTTGATACAGGCATTGGAGTCTCTTTATAGGGACTCTAGTGCTTGTGTTAGGATCAACGGGGTCTACTCGGACTGGTTTGGCATCCATAAAGGTGTCAGACAGGGCTGTGTGGCTTCCCCGTGGTTGTTCAACCTATTTATGGACAGTTGTTTGCAAAATTTGAAAGTTGAAGAATGCGGATTAAGAATGGGTGAGTTAACCATCAAATGCCTTTTGTACGCCGATGATCAAGTTATTCTTGCGTCGTCGGCGGCTGAGTTGCAAATGATGGTTACATTAATGAATAGATCATTAAAAGAAAGGGGTATGAAAGTGAACGCAAGTGTTACGGCCTCTAGTTACCCGGGCAAAGGTCGTGGAACTCGGGCCCATCAGGAGTTCCACTCGACGAGCAACAGGAGGTCGGCCTAAATGGCTTGTGGAATATTACACGTTAGCGGTAAAAGGGGGACCAAACAAAAACTTACCTATTTCTTCGAAGTAGGGTCTACCTTAGGAAGATTCAGGTGTAAGTGTGGGTGTGCTTGACTGTGTTGTGGTGGGATTGTGTTAAATTATGTAACCTGCCTTCCTGCTGGTTGCAGAACCGCCGACCCCAAGGCTTCACCTCTATTCTTTATATCGAAGTGGCAGTCCGTCACAAAAATTTAAGAATCTAGTAAATTACACTCGTTTCTCACTTGTTAATTGGAGACAAGCCAATTGTCATTAGGTTAATCCAATAAAGTCCAACAAGATTTAACCGAACGCGCGTCACATACAAACTCGACCTTTGTGAAAAAAGCAATATCACTGGACCGCGCGGCAAACTACTCAGGTTCGCGAAGTATATACGTTAAGGCAGAGGTGCGACTAAACTATTAACACAACGGGCAACTACCCAGATCCACGCTCTGCGATAAGTGAAGCGCAAAACCCGACGCCGGCGCAGCCGGGCGCCGCACCAGACTGCACCCCCCCGCGCCTCCGCCGTCAGGCGCGCCTCCCGCTCGACCCGAGCGCCGACTCAGGCCTAAACAAGCCCCCGTCCCGGACATGAGGATCTAGGTCCGCGAGTAAATTGGCAAACGGGATAGGGTAGAGACGGCACGTTGCAAAACCGAATCTCCAACCAAAACCTCGGCCACCCTAGGGATCCCATCCGGTCCATACGACAACTTGACAATGCGCCCACGGCGCCAATACAAGGGCGAGGCGTTAGGTTCTTTAACTAACACGAGGTCTCCAACCCGAGGGGGGTCCGTCTTGTCAGACCACTTAACGCGCTGCTGCAAAAGATGTAGGTACTCCAGAGACCATCGGTGCCAAAAGCTCTGAGTTATTTGTTGCAGCATGTCAAATCTGCTCAGCCGCGAAGAGACTATTTCCCGGAAGGGGTACTCGGGCAGGGCGTTAAGCGGCTGGCCTATCAGGAAGTGGCCAGGGGTTAGAACCTCTAAATCATTCGGATCGGACGAGAGGGGACAGAGGGGCCGAGAGTTGAGGACTGCTTCAATTTTACAGAATACGGTGGCAAGCTCTTCAAATGTCAAAATAGTTTCGCCAATAACGCGACGGAGATGCGTCTTTGCAACCTTCACCACCGCCTCAAAAATACCGCCCCAGTGTGGGCAAGCCGGAGGGTCGAATTTCCACTGGATGCCCTTCTTGGACATCGCAGTAGTTAAATAGGTCCTGTTGCTAGACAGAAATTCAACGACCTCCTTCAAATACCTATCAGTACCCTTATAATTAGTTCCGCAATCCGACCGGATCAGGTCCGGTAAACCGCGACGCGATACGAAGCGACCCAGTGTGGACAAAAAGGCCTCCGTGCTAAGGGCACTTACAAGTTCTAAGTGAACAGCCTTAGTGGAGAGGCACACGAAAACGCACAGATAGGCCTTATGAGCACGCGCGTTACGAAGGTTAGAGGACTTGACGAGGAAGGGGCCAGCGAAGTCAGTTCCGACTCCCGCGAATGGTCGGATGGCTCTGACGCGGTCGGGTGGTAAGTCGCCCATCATCGGCTGTGATATGGGCGCCTTCAACTTATAACAAGATATGCACTTAAAGATGACGCTCCGAATGGTGCGTCGACCCGCCAAAATCCAAACTCCCGCTGCAAAATGGCCGAAAGAGCGTTGCACCCAGCGTGGGCATTCTGAACATGGTAGTGAGCTACCAGCAACCGAACCAAGGCGCCGTCCTTGGGGAGCAGTAGAGGGTGTCGAGCCTCGTACGGCAGTTGAGAATTTTTCAAACGTCCGCCCACGCGAAGCATCCCCGAGTCATCCAGGAAGAGGTTCAGGCGGGCCAGCGCACCCTTGACAACTAAGCCCCGCTTCAAGGTATCAATCACGAGCTCGAAATGCTCCGCTTGGATCATACGGGTCCAATGCATCAAGGCTTCGCGCCGCTCGCTAGGGGACAAGGCGGAATCCGATATTCGGTTAGATGGGTCTCTCGAGTTGCGGACAAATCGACGCAACCAAGCCGTTACTCCCAAGAGCTTGTCGAGAGAGCTGTACCGTTCTAGTAAGGAGAGGTCACGAGTGGGCTTATCCTTGACCACTCCTACTCGGGCTCGTAGGCCAGGCAATTCAATTGGTTCAGAGTATTTGTTCTGGGGCCAGAACGCCTGAGACTCAGCTAACCAGCCGGGCCCCCACCACAGCGGGTGATCAACCAAGTAGGAGGCCTCACAGCCACGAGAAGCACAGTCTGCTGGATTCAACTCCCCTGGGACATGTCTCCACGTTAGACAAGTGACAGAATTCTGGATTTGGGACACGCGGTTCGACACGAAGACCTCAAGATTGTGAGGTGCCGCTCGGAGCCAACAAAGTACTATCTCACTGTCCGACCAAGCGTAGACGTCCGTAATGTCGATTACCGACTTCAAGGAGGAGTGAACGTGGTTGAGCAGTCGCGTGAGAAGAGCAGCTCCAGACAGTTCCAACTTAGGGATAGTTAAGCGGGACCTAATGGGAGCCACTTTGCTTTTAGCAAGTACGAGATGGACGGAAGTATGGCCAGAAGAGCTCACCGTCCGCAAATATACAACAGCAGCGTAACCCTTCTCAGAGGCGTCGCAAAATCCGTGCAGGGTAACCCTGCATTTCCCTGGAGGGAGGAAGCACCTTGACATGGAGACCCGGTCGATGTCTGGAAGGGAGGACACAATTGAGAGCCACTCTCGCAAGAGAGCACCGCTTATAGGGTCGTCCCAACCCAACCCGGATATCCAGAGTTTTTGAAGGAAACACTTAGCCAAAAAGATGACCGGAGTAATCCAACCATTAGGATCGAAGGTGCGAGCTACAGTTGACAACACAGAGCGCTTGGTCCATGATTTAGGGGGGGGATCGATCTTGACTCGATACGTGAAGGTATCCTGAACAGGCTGATATTGAATGCCAAGCACAGTCAACAAATTAGGATTGTCAGGGTGCTCGAATAGATGAGGGTCTTGTTGATCCTCTCCTGGGAGGTCCTCCAAAATATGAGGGGAGTTCGACAACCATTTGCGCAGCTCATAACCTCCCGACTTCAGGATGGCAATCAATTCGTCTCGCAATACGAGGGCCTCCTCGACGGTGGAGGCACCCGTACAAATATCGTCCATGTAGACCGAGGTCTCCAAAATAGAAGCCCCCCGAGCGTATCTTAGGCGCTCTCTCTCAGCTAGTTCGAGGAGGGTTCGCATGGCGACATACGGGCTGGATCGGAGTCCATAGGTGGTGGTGTTCAACTCGAACACTTGTATCGGATCGCTGGGCTTCTCGCGCCACAGGATCAGCTGATATCGACGGTCATCACGGTGGACCACTGATTGTCGAAACATCATCCGAATGTCGGCTACAAAAACAACTTGATGCCGACGGAAGTGGGTCAAAATGTCGGATATGTCCCTGATCAATTTAGGACCAGAGTGGAGACACTGGTTCAGGGACACCCCATTGGACGAGGGGGCGGAGCCGTCGAAAACCACCCGAATCTTACTCCCAGGGGACTTCAAAACCGCGTGGTGGGGGAGGAAGTAGTGTTCATGTGATCGCCAGTCGAAATGAGAAGGTGACATGTGACCCAGCTCTTGATATTCGCGCATGAACTCGACATACTTGTCGCGAAAGGCTGTGTCGCGACGCATACGGCGCTCCATAGAAAGCAACCTCTTTTCGGCCATGGTCCGAGATTGGCCCAAAGGAGGCCGTGAGTCAAGAAAGGGTAAGCGGGTGACAAAGCGACCGTCGACACGGCGGCCGGTATTGTTCTGGTAGAACAACTCGCACTCACGGTCCAGAGGGTTGACTCGAGGCGCGTGTGGCGGCTCCTCAATTTCCCAGAACCGCTGGACGACGTCCGAAAGAGACACGCCCGCCACTGGGAGCGGGTCGGCTGCCTGATGCGATGGAGACCACAGAACCGGTCCAAAGAAACTGTGCCCAAATACAGTGGACACGGCTGACAAGCCATCGGGCTGTAGGGCTCGTATCTCGCCTAACAGGATGAACCCCAGCACGTCGGCCCCCAGCAACAAATCTATCGGCCCAGGTTGGGACCATTGAGGGTCTGCCGGTCTCAAGCCAGACGTACAACAAACCGCGCTATCATTTATACGGGCATTAGGGAGAAAGCCTACAATATCATCGAGGACATTTACCTTAACTAAGATGTGGAGGTGTTCGCTTGCAGGACCAAACACCAGCCTTGCTTGTCCCCTAGGAGCAGGAGGCTCTGCACCTCCAATACCTACCATTGGACATGATTTGGAGCTCCAGGGGAGCCCTAGTCTTCCCACTAACCGAGTGGAGGCCACACAGCGTTGTGAACCTGAATCCAATAGAGCGCGAACAGTTAAGCAGTCGCCACTCGGGTTGTACACCTTCACGGCGGCCGTCGGCAATAGAACAGTTTGACAGGTGGACTGCGGACGGCTTAAAGGATCAGTGAAGGCGGCCGTGGTGGGAGCTAGGGCGGCAGTTTCCTAGCAGGAGCTGCCTTCGTCGGACCGGCACTCAAGCCGGGGGTCCGGAAAGCGGAATTCCGGCGGCATCTCAATGACCCGTGGATGAAAATCGCAGAACGGGCCGATCTGGGGGGCTTCTGGGAATCTTGGCCTGGAGGCCCTGGACAGCTTCGAGGTCTCAGGGAGCCCGTAGTAGCGGGACCGACCAAAGGGGGGGGGGGTGGTACTCCAGTCGCGGCCTCTCTGCTAATGGGGGTGAGAAGGATCTCGCTGATCGCTGAGTGGCCGCGAAGTCCCTCTCGACCCTCCGAGGGGGGTGACGAACCCCCCGCCCCTGGGGGAACGACCCCCCGACTGGTCGTGAGGGGAACCCCCTCCGAACCCAGGGGCAGGGTCGCCGGTAGGAGAGCGACGAGCGTCACCTGTCAGAGGGGGTGGCTGGGCGCCCCCGCCCGTGGGGGATGAGGGCCCAGCCGAGCCCCGGGAGAAAGAGCCGTTCGCGCCCAGGCACAAAACGGCGTGGTGCTTGCCCTGGCAGTGCGGACAGGGCCGCTGGTGCGGGCAGTCTCGTTGGAGGTGCCGTTCTAAACATGAATAGCACCAGCGGCGCTCCCTGGCGATGGTTCGTCTCGCTGAGGCAGGCTTGCCTAATAATTTAGGGCACGACGTCACCTGGTGTTCTGCTGCTCTACAATAGGAGCAAGGGGGCTCCTTCCTGGCCACTAGGCCACTATAAGATGATAGGAGGGGGCGCCCTCCCGCAGGAGCACCACTAGGTCTGAGGGGGGTTGCCAACAACTTGGCCGGGGGGTTTCGCCTTTCCCTGGTCACGGTTCGGTTAGCAGTCCGCAGATCTCCGGCGGTGCCCGCTGCGTTTTCAATCTGCCGGCACTGCTCCTCCAAGAACCGCAGCAGATCCCTGAAGGGAGGAATATAGGAGGCGCCGTCTCCGCCGTACCTCTCCTCAAAATGGAGTCGAAGATCGAGAGGTAGGCGGGACAGCACAATATGGAGCAACAAAAAGGACCATTCGTCCACCGGCAAATCCAGCCGTCTCAACGAGTTGCAGGCCACCAAGACCGGATTTACGACGTCCGGTCGTAGTCGGGCCCGGTCCTTTAGCAACGGGAGGTTTAACAGAAGTTTGACGTGCTCGTCCGCAATTCGCCGTACGTTGGCATACCTTCCGGCAAGGAGGTCCCGAGCGTTCAGGTAGGCGTCGTCCGACACCTTCAAATGGCCGACGACGCCCAAGGCCTCCCCCTCTAATGAGGCCAGGAGATACGCCATCTTCTGGCTTGGTGTTAAATCCCTCCGGGCATCCACTAGGCTGTCAAAAAGTCCCACAAATGTTAACCACTCGGAGAGGACCCCGGAGAACCTTGGCAGGTCCAGAGTGGGAAGTCGTCCCAACAGCTCCGGGTGAGTGGGCTGCTTCCGAGGGGACTCGAGCAGGACACCCAGCCGAGCTTCACGCGCGTCACTAGCCTGCTTGGCCCCTGCCTCAATCAGGTCATCCGTGAGAGCAAAAAATTGCTCATAGTCGGAAAGACAGGAGTCTAGGACTCCCTGTTCCGCTCCCGAAGCCATAATCTCGGAGCATGCCTCCTCCACTACGGCCCTTCGGGCTGTGACTTGCTCGAGCCGCTTCTCCAAGCTATGGATTCTATCGGGTCTCCCTATCAAGCTGTGAGCATTCGCAGCCCAGCGCAGTTCCGCTTGTAAGCGAAGCGTCGGTGACCGGTGTGAAGGCATCATTACAAGGTACGATTATCACCGAATTAAACTTAGTACAAATTACTTTACACAATTAGTTTAATTATCACAATAAAAATAATACAATACAAAATACTATTTATCCAATCAGTAAATTATACTACGCAATTAATTTAATTCAAACAAATTACTATTCCACGAGTAATAACTACAGTCGGTTTACGAGACAACGCTGATTGATAATTATTACATATACAATATTTGCAATTGCCACGCTTATGTAGCAACGGTAATTATAAACCCTACTCGACGCGTGTACCTAAACCTAAGGTAAATACCTAAACAGTCCGCTTACGCCCGGCCGCGGGCGTGGCACAATTCTACCTACCACTAACAAAGTAAGCGACCGAATAAAGTAAATAAAACTCAAAAAATACGGTTACTACACGGTTCTATACACCGATCCTATCCGCTAACAAATAACACGCGAACAAAACAAAATTATTAATACGTATTGCAACAAACGTTGCGTATTGAGCTGGGAGTGGTTTCAAAACCCATCAGGAAAACCACGCTCTGCTACCAAATGTTACGGCCTCTAGTTACCCGGGCAAAGGTCGTGGAACTCGGGCCCATCAGGAGTTCCACTCGACGAGCAACAGGAGGTCGGCCTAAATGGCTTGTGGAATATTACACGTTAGCGGTAAAAGGGGGACCAAACAAAAACTTACCTATTTCTTCGAAGTAGGGTCTACCTTAGGAAGATTCAGGTGTAAGTGTGGGTGTGCTTGACTGTGTTGTGGTGGGATTGTGTTAAATTATGTAACCTGCCTTCCTGCTGGTTGCAGAACCGCCGACCCCAAGGCTTCACCTCTATTCTTTATATCGAAGTGGCAGTCCGTCACTAAAATTTAAGAATCTAGTAAATTACACTCGTTTCTCACTTGTTAATTGGAGACAAGCCAATTGTCATTAGGTTAATCCAATAAAGTCCAACAAGATTTAACCGAACGCGCGTCACATACAAACTCGACCTTTGTGAAAAAAGCAATATCACCGGACCGCGCGGCAAACTACTCAGGTTCGCGAAGTATATACGTTAAGGCAGAGGTGCGACTAAACTATTAACACAACGGGCAACTACCCAGATCCACGCTCTGCGATAAGTGAAGCGCAAAACCCGACGCCGGCGCAGCCGGGCGCCGCACCAGACTGCACCCCCCCGCGCCTCCGCCGTCAGGCGCGCCTCCCGCTCGACCCGAGCGCCGACTCAGGCCTAAACAGCAAGTAAGACGAAAATTATGGTTTTTGAAAGAGATGAAAGTAAAACGATATGTGAAATAAGAATAGAAGGGGAGTTGATCGAGCAAGTAGATGAGTTTGTATATTTGGGGTGCGTATTTAGCAGGGATGGGAGATATGATAAGGATATAGAACGACGAGTGAACGCAGGAAACAGAGTAAATGGGGCCCTGCACTCTATTGTGAAGAGTCAAAATGTGTCAAAAAAGGCACGTATGGCAATTCACAATGCTGTGTTGGTCCCTACTTTAACGTATGGTAGTGAAAGTTGGGTATGGCAGAAGAAGCACGAGAGTAGAATAAATGCAGTAGAAATGCGGTCGTTAAGGAGTATGTTAGGGCTGAATCTGAATGACAGGGTGAAAAATTGTGTGATAAGAGAAGAGTGTGGTTTGCAAGATGATGTTGTGACCAGGATTAAGAAAGGAATGCTTCGGTGGTTTGGTCATGTGGAAAGAATGGATGAGGAAAGAGTGACAAAGAAAATTTATGTTGCAGAAGTGAATGGCAGAGTCGGAAAGGGACGTCCTAGGCGAAAATTTATCGACCAAATTGGCGATTTATTGAAAACGGGCCAAATTAGGAGTTTCCTTAACCGACGAGCATGCATGCGTAGGTGTATGGATGTGAAGGAGGCGAGAGAGGTGTGTCAGGATCGTGCCAAATGGAAGTCTGTAGTCTCTGCCTACCCCTCTGGGTGACAGGCGTGAGTGTTTATGTTTATTTATAAAATCGAAGAAATTGTTAAGGCAGATCGGTGTGTGACTATCCGTTATTTGGCTGAGATTTTAAAGATTCCGTTTGGGACAATTCAGTTTATTTTAAGTCATACCTTAAAATTAAAAAAGGTTCCTCCAGACTTATTAGACGTCCAAAAGAAAGCAAGAGTTGACATTGTAAAGCTAAATTTAGCAATAATTGAAGAAGATCCAGTTTATTTTTGCCCTTCTTTCATAACCGTAGATGAAACGTGGGTACACCATTTTGACCCGGAGTGAAAAACCAAGCAAAGTGTGGAAAGACATCTTCTATGCCAGCCAAGCTATTCAAGGTGTGTATTCAATGTGTCCGCTGGAAAAATATTGGCCTTTGTCGGCTGGGATATGGGAGCTGTAATAATGATCGATTATTTAAGTAAAGAAGAGACAGTAACCAGAGATTATAGCAGTTAGTTAGTACCACTGGTACAAACCAGCTCTCATCGGCTTACGGTGGGGTCGAAGGTTTTGCCATGCTCTGATCACGAATCTGCGGTCCTTTTTGCGTAAGATGCGCGGTTCCGAAGATGTGCAGATCAATTAACTAATATCTAATTGATATCCGGTTGGCCTGCACCCTCATTAGCGTTTTCCATTGTGCTCAACCTTTCTTCTTATCTATTGTTCCTAGAACACCGTTATTGCGCTCTTATCTATTACAGGTTGTACACCCTGCTTAATCAGTGCTATATACTTCTTTGTATATATCTTCTTTGTTCGCTAACTACCACGTAATTCTGAATTACCAATAAACACATTCCTTAATTTTGTTAAATTTTTTATTTCCAAAATTTTATTGCTTAATATATATAAAATAGGAGCAAAACATCACATCCACTAAAATATCGTTGTACAGTGTGTTCTCTGTAAATATGCTCGTAAAACTATGTATTGAACATTCCTGAAACTTATATAGCAAATACATTAAGCAATATTCACCACAAACTGAAGTCCACTCATTCTGAATCCTATCAATATTCCAGTCCCATCTATTACAATTCCTTTTTAAAAACTCAAGATGATATCGTGCAAGGTGATCGTCCATGTGAATCATAATATTGGCCGATGCCATTCGTATCGATATATTAAGCTATCCAATGTGAACCTGGTTTATCATCTGTATCCTAATTACATATTATATACGTTGGTACGTGGGTATACACGGGCAGTCTATTAGCAGCATAAACATTATTTTCTAGACTGGGATGAATCTTTTTCAGGTGTTGTTGTACATCTAGTGTATCCATGATATTTCTGCTACTAGTACTACTAGTAGTCGTTGAGAAAGTGAATACCAGTTCCAGAGTATAGAGTATAATATGCTGATGTAAATATATCTACTATTATCAAAAGATGATGGCAAAACTTTTGAACGTATTTATTGACCATCAATATTGAACCTGAAAGAATTAATACCATAGTTTTCAAAGTTAAATGGATTTTAATAAGGCACCATTAAATACAGAATTGTTCACAAATCCAATTATACGTCTTTTGGGTACCTGTCCTAAAAATATATTATCAAGAGTTTTTCCTTGAACACCCGATGGAATTGTTAAATTGTGCCAGCTCCTTCCACTTGACCGCATCCAGAGCAGAGCGGTTCGAATCTTCAACGACCGAGTGCTTTCTGATTTGCTCGATTCACTGGCGCTGCGCAGCGATAACGCAAAGAGATGCACCTTTGCGTTTTCTATCGCATCACCGGATGCTTGGCGAACCACCACAGTGCGTTTACTGAGAGTTTTCTTCCTCGTACAACTTCTCTTTGGAATTAATTACCACAGGCGATTTTCCGGACCGATACGACTTAGGGACCTGCAAGAAAAGAACTTATTCGTTTCTAAAAGGCCGGTAACGCACCTGTAATTCCCCCAGAGCCGCATGCTCGTTTGCTCAATCGTCTATAAAAAAATATTGGTACACATTATTGTCTTCATTAAATTAAATAATAATTACTAAAAATTATTATCTAATATTTTCATACATTTATAATTTAATTTGCATAATAAATGAACTAAGCTAAATACTAAACTTACGATAGTTTTTTTTAATAAATCCGATATAGCGATAGTTTTTCGATATACTCTGATATTGATATATTTGTAATTATCGATTTATCGAAAATCCGATATTTAAAAATACCAACAGTCCTAGTTGGAACTGATCAGTTAAACTGACTGTGTTTGTGGAACTTTCCTTGGCTTAAATCCGTTTGAACTTTGAAATGATATCGGTTCAACTGATAAGTTTAACTGACCGTGTGTGTCGTTCAATTACATATACTTTTATTGTTCAATTTAATACATTTTTCGTATCGTTTTTGGTATGAAGTTAAGGCCGTATCTATAGATGTTTTATCTCACGGAGGAGGGTGAGTATCATTCTAGTGCTTAGTAAAGGACGCATTAATTATTTTCTTACACCTCTGCGAAGAATTTTTCTCCGTTTGCTTTCCGTTCTGACGCTACTTGATAATAATTTTTGACTCTTTAGCTTACGCACACTAAAACTGTGTGCTACAAATAAGACAGTAAGACTAACCAGCCATCAAAACACCAAATGACATTATGTCATCGCAACAGGGGCTGATCCGCATCTAAAAGACTCGACTAATGTAGATATAATTGACTTCTTTGCATAGCAATCATCATTATGTTCTAATAATTGTTTTGTTTATACACACATTAAGTAATGCTCACCTGAACACAGTAACACAGGTGAACATGAGTGGGTTGACGACTGAAATAGGATACCTACCAAGATGGACTCCTAAGCCTACGAAGTCCTAACAACTAGTCTTACTATCTCTCATGCTAATGTTTAAAGCATAAAATTGAAGCAATTGCTATATTTCGCTTTTTATTGTTATATTAATCGTTTGTTTACTGTGTCATTGAGCAAAGAAAATTATTTAAAAGAGCTTAAGGTAATTTATCGAATTTCGGTCTTCAACGGTTATTCAATTCATTCATCGTCAGCTTCAATAACCCTTCACAGGTCCACTGCTGAACATATACCTCCCCAAGGAATGCCACAAAGCACGGTCCTGAGCCTCCTGCATCCATCGACTTCCTGCATCTCTCACCAGATCGTCACTCCATCAAGTTAGTGACCGCCCTACACTTCACCTACAGGTACGAGGCTGCTACTTGAGAACCTTTTTCCTCCAATCGTTTGTCGATTCGTGTTACATGGCCAAGCCACTGCTGCTTCAGCTTACCAATCTGTTGGGCTATGTTTTTTTTTATAGAAGAGGGGGCAAACGAGCATGCGGCTCACCTGATGTTAAGTGACTACCGCCGCCCATGATCAACCGCAACACCAGGGGAATTGCAGGTGCGTTGCCGCAAAAAAAAGTTGCGTCGGTCACTCTGGTTCTACTGCGGATGTCCTAAGTTTATCACGCGGAAAAACCCCGAGCATAGCCTTCTCCATAGCTCGCTGAGCGACCGTGAGCTTCCTCTTACGGCTAGCAGTGAAGGATCACGCCTCAGATCCATAAGTTATACAATCTCGTTTTGAAGTTTAGGGGTATACCTGACGAGTAGATGTGTCGTAATTTCCCTATAAAAGTTCGGGAGGCTGGAAGTCGTCGAGTCTGCATGCAAGACGATTCGTAATGACTCTTGAAAACAGCATGTTGACGTCGCTCAGATAGGAAATCGGTCTGTAGTTCTTCAAGAGAGCGTTGCCGCCTTTCATGAAGAAAAGTTTACCGCACCTCTGCTCCACGTCTTCGGATTAGTGTGTAGTGTTATGCTACTTACATATCATTTTACATTCATTTTTTCATTCTGTTTTTGATTTTCTGCATTCACCTCAAAACTGGATATTTTGCATCACCTTTATTTCCATAGGATCCTGTAACGTTTTTAAACCATAAGAACACAATAACAAATCATTCTCACTTCGTATTTTCACGCTATCAGCACTTTTTAAATCGGTGTCAATGGAGTCTACCTTTTTCGATCTTTTATTTAGTTCTCCGTAACTCTGCAATTTCGGGCTTCGTGCGCGCTGTTGCGCTACCTTTTCTCCTTTATAAATAATGTCTCATTTTTCACTTAAATCTTGCCGTTTCTCTATTACGAGCCTAAAACCAAAATTTGACATGTTTTGACATCATTGTTTATCTGGTTGTCATGGCAATTTTTATTCAAATTTGTTACCGGCCTGATGTTTTTACTTCAATACTTCCACAAAAATACACTTTTCCTCTTGGCCATTTACAAAAATTTGCTTTTAATTTAAATAATTTCCCGTTCTTATCCCAGATCCGTCAAAAAGTATAAAAGCCGAACAACCGGCTAATAAAGGGGAGTCTCACTTCAGCTTTCATACTAGAAGCACTTCCTAAAGGCCTTATCCGCACTGCCCCGGGATCCTGCAAGCCTCTGCCTTCACCTGAAGTCGTCGCCTAGCCACGCCTACACCTCCACCTACTAGTGCCCGCGCTATCTTTAGCCGCTGTGCGTGCTTGCCTCAAGCGCTGCGTGTGCCTACTCCGGGCGCTGCGCGTGCCTACTCCGAGTGCTGTGTGTGCCTACTCCAGACGCTGCGTGTGCCTATTCCGGGCGCTGTGTGTGCCTACTTCAAGCGCTGCGTGTGCCTACTCCAGACGCTGCGTGTACCTACTCCAGACGCTACGTATGCCTACTCCAGACGCTGCGTGTGCCTACTCCGGGCGCTGTGTGTGCCTACTTCAAGCGCTGCGTGTGCCTACTCCAGACGCTGCGTGTGCCTAGATCAGGCGCTGCGCACCTACCACAGGCATAGCCTGTGCATACTCCGTTTCAGTATTCATTTATCTTTGTTATTTTTTTATAAGAAAATTGTAATTCACGTCACCCATCATCATCTTCATATTTTTTTTTTATAAAAAATCTGTAAATATCTTTTCAAATTTTTAATAAATTTTTTTTGGTTGTTTCGTTGTTGTTAGGTTAGGTTCTTTAGTTTTTAACTGTCGCATCACGACATTTTGGCGCCCAACGTAAAAGTTCTTCTCTCTTAATTTTTTTTTCTCTTTTCTTCACCTTAACTACGCCTTATCTATTTCCTTTTGATTTAATTGCTTTCTCTTTCGTTCTTAATTCTTTATTTACTCATCCTTATCATATCTTCCAAATTCTAAAACAAAACTTCATCTAGTTTTTCAACTTATCTGGATTATATTTAGACCTACATATAACACTTCACTTACATTCATCACTTTAATATTTTTATTCTAGGTAACTTAAAGAGGTACAATTTTTTATTAAATTTTTATTTCTTAAACTTAACTTTGCACTTAATTATAACAATGAAAAGAGTCATTAAGTACGAATTCCTTAACAAGGCCGAACTCGAATACGAAGTGAAGATTAGATGTGAGGAACTAGCTAATACTGTTTTGCATGACACTACATTTGTATATATGTTTGTGTATTTGTATATATGTTTGTATATATGTATAAATATCACCATCATTTTCACATAATTTGTTTGTTTGGTGATCCAGTGTTCTTCAACACATCTTGCTTTAGGACCTCGAATTTTCGTTGGTTAATCTTCACTTTCTATTTTTATTTCAGACACATCTTGTTAGTGATGTTGCTGATCTCTGGCTTTGAGCCCTACCGCTCTGGCCGTTCTAAATCTTTACTTAAGTCATAGCGACTAAAGCTTGCTTAAGATTAATTTCTTTATCTTTATCTTCACTCAGGAGCGGATGACAACTCCTTAAATAAGCCTGAATGTCCTTTCGAAATGTTTTTTTTTCCACGTAGGAGCGGATGACAACTCCTTAAATAAGCCTGAATGTCCTTTCGAAAACACACTTTTAGAGTGCTAGTCATTGAATGTGAACTCCACCCTTACCTGAATGCAGATGATGAATGTAAGAGATGGTATATCTGATTTTGCCTGGTGATGTCTGTTACTGCAAAGCTGTGTTTTTATGGTTTATTTTAGAATGTACATGTCAAAATTTTTGCTGAGTCAAAAATTTTCCAGGGTCGGGGGGAAAATGTAGTGTTATGCTACTTACATATCATTTTACATTCATTTTTTCATTCTGTTTTTGATTTTCTGCATTCACCTCAAAACTGGATATTTTGCATCACCTTTATTTCCATAGGATCCTGTAACGTTTTTAAACCATAAGAACACAATAACAAATCATTTTCACTTCGTATTTTCACGCTATCAGCACTTTTTAAATCGGTGTCAATGGAGTCTACATTTTTCGATCTTTTATTTAGTTCTCCGTAACTCTGCAATTTCGGGCTTCGTGCGCGCTGTTGCGCTACTTTTTTCCTTTATAAATAATATCTCATTTTTCACTTAAATCTTGCCGTTTCTCTATTACGAGCCTAAAACCAAAATTTGACATGTTTTGACATCATTGTTTATCTGGTTGTCATGGCAATTTTTATTCAAATTTGTTACCGGCCTGATGTTTTTACTTCAATACTTCCACAAAAATACACTTTTCCTCTTGGCCATTTACAAAAATTTGCTTTTAATTTAAATAATTTCCCGTTCTTATCCCAGATCCGTCAAAAAGTATAAAAGCCGAACAATCGGCCAATAAAGGGGAGTCTCACTTCAGCTTTCATACTAGAAGCACCTCCTAAAGGCCTTATCCGCACTGCCCCGGGATCCTGCAAGCCTCTGCCTTCACCTGAAGTCGTCGCCTAGCCACGCCTACACCTCCACCTACTAGTGCCCGCGCTATCTTTAGCCGCTGTGCGTGCTTGCCTCAAGCGCTGCGTGTGCCTACTCCGGGCGCTGCGCGTGCCTACTCCGAATGCTGTGTGTGCCTACTCTGGGCGCTGTGTTTGCCTACTTCAAGCACTGCGTGTACCTACTCCAGACGCTGCGTGTACCTGCTCCAGACGCTGCGTGTACCTACTCCAGACGCTGCGTGTGCCTACTCCAGACGCTGCGTGTGCCTACTCCGGGCGCTGTGTGTGCCTACTTCAAGCGCTGCGTGTGCCTACTCCAGACGCTGCGTGTGCCTAGATCAGGCGCTGCGCACCTACCACAGGCATAGCCTGTGCATACTCCGTTTCAGTATTCATTTATCTTTGTTATTTTTTTTTATAAGAAAATTGTAATTCACGTCACCCATAATCATCTTCATATATTTTTTTTATAAAAAAACTGTAAATATCTTTTCAAATTTTTAATAAATTTTTTTTGGTTGTTTCGTTGTTGTTAGGTTAGGTTCTTTAGTTTTTAACTGTCGCATCACGACAAGTGCCACAGTGAAGGACGGAGTTAAAGAGCTTCTGAAGGACATCAAGTGACGGTTTTCCACCCGCTTTCAGAAGCTTCGCTGTAATTCCACCCTTACTGAGGGACTTGCTGCAAAAAATATCATTAACAATGTAATTAGAAAGAAACAAAAGCGTGTCGTTCACAATTCTCTGTACGCGGTTAAACCTTAATGTACTCATCGATATGTGAGCAGTTTATCCCGTTTAGGTTCCATATCTGATAAAAAAACCTAGTATTCTTCGACAGAGCGGCGTTCACGTGGCGTTTAAAACAAACAATCTAATATATGTAATAATAAAGATAAGTTAGATATTCGTCAACAAAGTGTTTACAAACTTGCTTGTGACGAATAGCCGCGTACAGGCATTGTGATTCTGATAAATTACACTTCGCTCAACATCTCTTGGATACTGAACACAACCTAGCCAATGATTATGCCTTTAAAGTCTTACATACTTGTATTAAAGGGATACGATGGCGTGTGCTGGAACAGTTCGAGATATTTAAAAAAACGATGCACTGCTAAATGAACTAACTGATGTCTCTAACTGGCCTCTCTTAAACATCTTTAATCCGTTCTTTAATAACATGCAGCCTCTCAAAGTGGTTATTTGTCACCCTCACGATGGCCAGCGATTGATTGCGTGATTGGAGGGTAGGCGGATGTTTCGCAGGTAAGTTGTTATTTTACAGCAAATGGCTGCGTACGTCAGGTGGTGTATATATAGCAGCTGTTTCGGCTTCGCGCTCACATAGCGGTCATTCACCGCAGGGTCTACTTCACCTGAGGATGCCTCGTGTAGAGGCGAAACACGTGTAGTATTATCGAGGATATTGTGGCACTCCTAGTGTGTTGGCGCTGGGATTGGTGATGACGAGGATAGTGCAGGCAATTGAGAGAGGGCGGGAGGTTCTCTTCAAAATGGGCCATAGAGATATTTTTTTCATTACGCGAAATAAACCCAATCATTCTAAAAACATTAATAGTCGTTTAATGGATTTATGGATTTTTGTTAAAGTAACGTCCTATTCTGTTAATTGTTAACATAGATAAGCCTTGCTCGTTTAAGTATTCAACATTTTTCTTGTATGAAAATGATGAAATCTTTTTACTATGTTACTTCAAAGCCATAAATCCACGATTTCATAAATGCGAGTATCTAATTTTCCTTTTTTTTTTGTCAACATAATGTAATGAGAGCCAGTGTTAAGAGCTAAAATTGCGTATTCTCGAGTTAAATACGGTTTAACACATGAAAACTGTTATCAAAGTCGCTATAGACTCAGGAAAAAGGACATGAAAAACGTGTTCGTTATTTTTTTATTATAGTATATTTATTACAGCATTAAAATAAAGTTTAGCTCGTGACGTACGCCGTACTAAAATATCATTTAGTACAACAGATTTACAAAATAAATTTTAAGAGTATGATGAAAAATATACTCGATTAATTGCTGAAAGTATCTTCTGACAATAATTTTAATTACATCAGTTATTTACTGATTGCAACTAGAATACTAAGGAGTTACAGAAAAGTATACTTTTTGCATGAGAATGCACTACCCAATAATGTAGTACGAGCGAGCGGGCGAAAGAGAGTATATTTGTCTTAATGTCAACCAGCTGATATATTCTTCCCCACCCACAGTTGTTCCTAGACATTAGATTCTACAATTATTATCTATTCTATTCTTCTAGTTCCTTATTGAAACTGTAACCTAATACTTACTTCAGATAAACATTTAAAAGAAAGTCATAGCATCAGGAGTCGTCAGTTGCATGGTGGTTTGACATATTCGTAAGGAAATAATATTGTATATTCTTTACTGAAGACTACAATATTATTTATCAAAGAAATATTAAGATTTAGTAAGTATACCTTAAAAAAGAACTTGTAGACCGCGTGAAAACAGATGGAATAATTTAGAACTTAGAACCACGCTGTAGGTGTATGGCTGTAGTGTGTATGGGTCAGCTCGATCGGGAATGTCCCACCAAACTAAAGTTGCAGCATAATGTTATAGTAACAAGGGGAATAGTAGAAGAACTCCCGCGCCGCTCGTGTTGCGGGGTTGTCACTGTCTTTTTGTTTAACAGCTAAGTCTCATTAAGTTTTATAAGTAGTTATAATATTTATAAACATAATACATACAAATACGTACTTATGCATCATATTTGTTAATCATTTCTTTAGTTTCCTCTCAAATAATCAATGTTTGTCAAAAAAAAATCCTGCTTTACATTACAACAAATGCTAAATAATTAAAATACTAGTAAATTAACACTGAGCATATGGTGTCAGCTGAGGTTTAATGTTTAAAATTAATTTGATCTGGTGTAATATTATGATAATTAATGTACTTATGAGGTATGTATCTATGTATAGATATAGTAATATAACCTATTATCATCATCATGATCATTACAGCCCTTCACAAGTCCACTGCTGAACATAGGCCTCCCCCAAGTAATGCCACAAAGCATAGTCCTGAGCCACCTGCATCCATCGACTTCCTGCATGTCTTACCAGGTCGTCACTCCATCTAGTGGGGGGTCGCCCTACACTACGTCTACCGGTACGAGGCTGCCACTCGAGAACCTTTCTTCCCCATCAGTTATCGGTTCTTCGAGCTATATGGCCAGCCCATTGCCACTTCAGCTTACTAATCCGTTGGGCTATGTCGGTCACTCTGGTTTTACTGCGGATATCCTCATTTCTGAGTCTATCACGCAGTGAAACTGCGAGCATAGCCCTCTCCATAGCACGCTGAGCGACCTTGAGCGTCCTCATACGGCCAGCAGTGAAGGACCACGTCTCTGATCCGTAAGTCATCACTGACAACACGCACTGGTTGCACACTTTAGTTTTTAGAGATTGAGGTATACCTGACGAGAAGATGTGTCGTAATTTCCCGAACGCTGCCCAGCCGAGTTGAATCCGTCGATTGACCTCTCGGTCGAAGTTGGACTTACCTAGTCGGACTATTTGTCCCAGGTAAACGTACTCGTCAACAACTTCGAGCATAGTGCTCCCAACAACTACCGGCATAGGTGAGACATGGACATTAAATATGATCTTTGTTTTGTCCATGTTCATCTTAAGACCTATCCGTTGGGAGACACCATTGAGGTCATTGAGCTTAGTGCTAAGGTCCTTCAGCGATTCTGCCATAAGTACTATATAGCCTATATAGTGCCGTGTAGTGGCGGTTGAGAATATCCACTACCCCATATCTTCCCGTGGGTGTCGTAAGAGGCGACAGAGAGAGAGACAGGCAGGAGATGGGCAGCAGCATCTTCCTGATAACAACTGTGATATAATAAAAAACTGCGGTTGCCAACTCGCTCGCTAAGCGTGGCAACTATGGCAAATATCCCCCCATGAATAACAACGCAAACAGACGGCCCCCAGTCCCCGGCGGCCCCGCTATTCCTGGCTACGGTGGCGACCATGATAACGGCGGGGCAGGGGGTGCTAAGAATCTCCAGTGGAGGTTCGGTTGCCACCTACGACGACTCGACCTGTCAACATATAACGCACGCACCCTGAGGACTGACGAGAAGATACTGGAGCTGGAAGAAGAGGTAGACAAGTTGCGCTGGCATATTATTGAATTATCCGAGGTCCGAAGAGAGGGGGAGGACACGACAATCCTCGAGTCCGGCAACTTGTTCCATCACCGGGAAGGCGACCATCTGTCCCAAGGAGGTGTCGGATTTATCGTCCACAAGTCTCTCGTCAACAACGTTGTAAAGATTGGGAGTGTGTCGACGAGGGTCGCGTACCTGGTACTCAGAATCACCAAACGGTATTCGCTGAAGGTCATACAGGTTTACGCACCAACCTCGGCACATCCCGATGAGGAGGTGGAGGAAATGTATGAGGATATTTCCAGAGTCATGCATTCCTCCAAAACCCACTACACGGTGTTGATGGGAGACTTCAACGCAAAACTAGGCACAAGAGAAAGCGGTGAGCTGAAGGTAGGGAAATTTGGAGTGGGGCAACGGAACCGAAGGGGCCAGCAGCTGGCCGACTGTATGGAGAAAGAGACTCTTTATGATGAACTCTTTCTTCCAGAAGCGACCCCACAGGAAGTGGACCTGGTCGAGCCCCGACGGTTCGACAAAAAATGAGATTGACTTCATTATGACGACCAGACGCCAACTGTTCAGTGATGTCTCAGTGATCGCAAGGGTGAAAACTGGCAGCGATCACCGAATGGTTAGAGGCACACTGAACCGTTAAGTTGGAGAGGTCTCGTCTAATGAAGTCAACGCTCCGTCCCCCTCGTGCTCTAATCCAGAATCCCGAAACCTTTCAGCTCGAGTTACGTAACCCCTTTCAGTGCCTAGAAGATTGCAATGCAGTGGACGATATGAATGACAAGCTCGTGGAAACTGTCCATGCGGTCGGAGCTAAGTTCTGTAAGACCCGCCGCAGAAGAACACAAAAACTCTCCGATCACACTCTTAATCTCATGGCTGTTAGACGGGAGATGACGCTGCAATCGTCAACAGATTTGACAGCATACAGGCAACTGAACAGACAGATCTCCAAATGCATGCGGCGAGACTTACGCAACTCTAATACTGCTCGTATTAAAGAAGCGATCGAGCGGAACTAGGGCTCCTACGTCTTTGCCAGAGATCTGTCTGCCAGAAAGAGCCAACTGTCAAAGCTGAAGACTTAGTGTGGCAACATCGTTTCCGGGACACCTGAGATTCTGAGTGAGATTGAGAGGTTCTATTGGCAGCTGTACACATCATCGTTGGAGCCACACGCAAGCGTGAGTAACGATCCAAGAGCAAGTCTTATACGACACTATTCCGATGATATCCCGGACGTCAGTCTGAGCTAGATTAGAATGGCTCTCCACCACCTTAAAAACGGCAAGGCCCCGGGCGATGATGGAATTACAGCGGAGCTTCTGAAAGCGGGTGGAACACCGGTACTTGAAGTCCTTCAGAAGCTCTTCAATTCCGTCCTCCATGGTGGCACTACTTCGGAGGCGTGGAGCAGAAGCGCGGTGGTCTTGTTCTTTAAGAAAGGCGACAACACTCTCTTAAAGAACTACAGACCGATTTCCCTTCTGAGCCGCGTCTACATGCTATTTTCGAGAGTCATTACGGATCGTCTCGCACGCAGCCTCGACGACTTCCAGCCTCCCGAACAAGCCGGTTTCCGAAAAGGCTTCAGTGCCATAGACCACATACATACCCTGCGGCAGATTGTACAGAAGACCGAAGAGTACAATCTGCCACTTTGCCTGGCATATGTGGACTATGAGAAAGCCTTTGTTTCCGTCGAAATTTGGGCGGTGCTACAGTCCCTTCAGCGGTGCCAAGTTGACTGTCGGTATATCGAAGTGCTGAAGTGTTTGTACAGTAGGGCTACGATGGCTATCCGAGTACAGAACCAGAGTTCGAAACCTATCCAATTGCAGAGAGGTGTAAGACGGCCCCAGAAAGAAGATATTATTTTCCGAAAGTACATACGAGTATTTATTTGACTATTTCTTTGGATTTTAACATATGAGGTATCGTTAGATTAGTCTTAATTGGGGAGTTACAGAGGTTACAACATTTTTCAATTATTAGTAAACATTTTTACGCAGTCATGTTACTAGTTACTAATGACTGTTTGATAGGGCTTGTTTCTAAAAAAAAATAACGAAAATTAGTCAAACTTTTAGAAGAGTATGTATTCAACGTAGTCTCGCAGTGTCGTTGAGATTTTTTTTAAATTGTTCTACTAAAGAAGCCTGAGTATGACTATATGATAGAACACTTTGGTAACTATAATCTTATTATTTAATAAGTTATCTTCCAGCACGGCTTTCAGCACTTATTACATACCTAAATTTTCCTTAGATCGTACTCTAGGTGTGGGATCTTAGTTACTAGGTTGTGTTTGTGCTCATACGCAGTATTAGAAAGCGATGAAACCGGGATGGCGACAAGCTCGACAGCAAAGCCATTTCGATAAAAACATAGACGAAACATAGCCAGTACTTGTAAAAGTAGGTAACAGTGTCAATGAAAGGCCCGTTTAGAGGGCTTCGTAGTTTTGTAGAACCTCTTTCGTGAAGTTTCCCTTCTTCTCCTACCACATGGACTTCCAGTCAAAAATGCTCTTTAGCTAAGAAGAAATGAGTAACTTCTTTTACACACCAAGTGACGACATCCGTCTAAATGGGTCATCTGATCGCTTTAGGTAGGAATTATAGAGACTGCGTACTTTACGATTATGCATGCTGAGGGCGCTTAAAAATTCACTCCCCTTGTTCTCAGACGATGCTCCCTATGAAACGCCTTAGAGGTGGGGACTTTTCTATCTAGGGCGTTAAGTTCAGTTTGAGTCCATCAGAGTATGCCTAAGGTAAACACGATGAGAGATATGATCCAATCGCTATATGCGTGTGCTTTTCGACAAACAAGTACACGGTCCACCTGATGGTAGGACGCTTTGACCCATAGCCATAATATACATTTATCCGCGATTAAGAATCAAAATGCAATTACGTTGCCACCCCTGAGAACTAAGATGAAATGCTTCGTTTCCAGTAAAAAGATTCTTCAGATATATACAATCATACGAAACACCGCAGCATTAAGCCGGTATTTTGTGCTCGTATTCTGTGAGAGCGTGATCCAATACATAGGTAGCCTCAGACCCACTCGTACTACAACCATTAGATAACTGCAGCTTGGCTCTACCACGTAAAAACGTTATTCGATTCGACCGACTAAATGCAGTTAGGCACAGCAAAAAGATTGTTTTATATCTACCTCATCGTAGGATATATTTTAATAAGAAATAGAAGTCTGCTCTGGCTTCGTACGGGTGATTTATGAATCTCGGCAACGGCGCCACCTACCTGGTCCTACTGTAAATCTAAACCATCCAGTCAAATGCCCACAATACATTTTATTAAAATCGGTCGAGCCATTTTATAGTTTCTGCGTGGCTAACGCACGTCAATAGATTTTTAAATATTTCTAAAGATCAACATCTTGTTGGGTAAGAGGAATTTTAAGTAAGTTCAGGCTGGTATGAAAACTCTTTGGGATTACGTCAGTTGCAATTCTTTAGGTATAATTTTAGCTGTATCTTCATTACTGTAGCTAAAAACTTGGTGTAATTTAAAATGCTGCAAAGATCACCGTTATCAGTCTTATTATTTAGTGCTGAAAAACATCGTGAGAAATCAGGAAAAACATTTAAATTTATTAGATAAAGTCATTAAATTATTGTGTTTTCGTTGGTCGTTTCTACAAGTGCAATAGCCGTCTACAAGATGGTAAAAATTACATTTAAATATTCCGTTACAAAGATCTACGTTTTTGTTAACTTGTATACACAAAGCTAATAAAAACGTGTTAAAAAGGCACACAAGTTGCAATAACATATTTTATATTTTATAATGGAAATTTCGATGGAATTCATTTTCATGGAAATTTCGCATTTTTCATTCACTTTTCGTCAAGCTGCCAGTTGTAATAAGGCAACTGAATAGGTGTGGATCAGCACATTCGGTGATTTTGAATATACAATAAAAAATTACATTATTAACCTATCTGGGATACGAGTAAGTACTGATAACCTTTCACCTTAGTCCTCAAAGATGGTAATTGGTAACGCTCTTTCACCGTCATTATTTATCGAAGTGCAGAAAAGATGTTTATAGGCCACAAAGATCGTTTATTATCATTGGTTTTACGGTTTGTTCAGACATTTAAACCCTCAAAAGGGACAATTGTAATTACCACTGTTTATTTTTCTCAGTATCTTTTGTTTCCGTATAAATAAAAAGTATATGTGGTCACGTTCTGCCAATTATTTTTTATCATTGAAATTAGATTTAATATCTACTATTTAGTCGTCGTGAATGGTACCACAAATTATGTGCTTGATGTGGACTCTACATTTCTGTGTTGCTTATCAAAATCGCATAATGATATCAGTTACTCGACACATCGCCCTAATCATTAGCTTAATCATTGCGATCTTAATCAACGTCGGTAGCATTTTGAATAGAATTCAAGGAGGTTCTTCAGTCAATTATTTGTGAAGTAGTTATTCTGTCACGTACTTTAAGATCGCAAATTTTTTATCACAATACTGTTAATAAAATAAGTTGACCGATATCACTGAACAGAATGTGTTACAGCGCCTATCGCTTATCGCAAACATAGAGATGCCGCACTTGTTCAAATTCACATAATTGTGTAATTTATCATATGCAAACATTATTTGTGCTGGTGTAGAACAAAACACCTACCCACCATCAATTCTCAATGTTAATGGATTCTAAGGTAACTTGTTTTCATGATTGATCATACAAAATGCAGAGCAGGTACCCCGGTAAGTAGTTGTTTTGAAAAATCGCAAAATACGTATTAATTTGTGTTTATTTACAGAGTACTTTGAAGAAGTTTTGAGTCAATCACTCTGCACAATAAAAACATTCTTAAAAATTGTACACCTTATTTCACCCTCTAAAGGATTGAATCTAAAGTACAGCCTACAAAAGAAAGGAAGGAAGCTATTGTCCCGATTTCACGCTTCTACGTCCATCGGCTTGGGCTGTGCATCTAAATATAATATTTTTCGGACAAACTGCAGACTCTCGTTTTAAAAATGGATATTTCATTATTAGATTTCAAGAATGTTTGCAACACTTTACAAAAAAATATTGATTATTATTTCTCATTACAAATTTGATCACCCTTTGTGGGGTTGTTTTGAAAAATACGTATCAATTTTTGTTTCTTTACAAAGTGTTTTCACCACCACTGCACCAGTATTCAAATATAGTGAAAAAAATATTTTTTTCACTATACAAAATTGAACATCCTCTGCAGGTTAGAGTTTGTTTTAAAAATCGCAATATACGTTCTAATTTATTTTATTGATAGTACTTCCAATAAGTTTCAAATCAACGGCTCCATAAAATAAAGAGTTTCATACGAACTGTTATACCCTATTTCTTCCTCATAGGGGCTTACTTAGTGAATACCCACGTCACAAAAGGCAGCTATTGTATTGTTAAAATTTCAGATTTCTACGACAAGCGATTTGGGCTGTACGTTGATAGATGTGTTAGTCACTCAGAAGTCCCCTTTTACCACGTTTTATATTATATTTGATTTATTCGTTATTAAATTGTCTTCGTCTACTTATATCTTTTCGGGTCAAATTTAGTAATATATTTTACTAAATTCGACCCGAACAGAAACTAACCTCCCGATGACCTAAAATCTTAACTTAAATCTCAAATTACGTTTAAGTATTGAAATACTTCAACTGTTCAAACATGTTTTATTTCTCTAAATGAAAACATGTTTTATATCGCATCTGCATTTTGATTCGTAATCGAGGATAGATGTAGATGTCTATGGGCCACAGCAACCACTTACCATCAGGTGGACTGTGTACTCGTTTGTCACCCTATCCTATAAAAAAAAACAAAAAAAACATAAATTTAAGGCGAGCACCTAAACTCTACTACCTAGAAGGTAGCTATTACCTTAACATAAAATTTCAAATTAATTATTAATATGCAATAAAACTAATTTTACGTGCTAAAACTAGTTTAATTTTAACTTATTTTAAATACGCGATAAAATCCGTAAAATAAGTTTTATTTATTGTGTAATACTCGCCCGATATAACAAATAATTTACTCGTACTATATATTAATTAATTCGAACGTCAAACTTCTATGCTCTCCCCTTATTATGAATTCTGATAAATATTTAATAATTATTAGACTCTTTAACTTCAGTGAAGCACTCGAAAAGATATTTTTAGATATTATGTATCATTACATATTTTGAAAATAATAATAATAATAAATTGCGCAAATATTATGTTACACTTAAATAGCAAACTAAAAATTACTAGGTATTGATAGTTTTCTTTAATTATTGATTGGCTACATAGCACGATATCTCTTACAAGTAATCGCTGCGTAATTGTAGCTATCTTTAAAAGCATTCCGCTTTCGGACTGACAAATAATTTGATGCCTAAGCATGCGTTTCGAGGCCAATTTTTAGTTTGCAACTGGACCGTGCACATATTGTCATAAATATGTAATATACCAGTTAAACTTGCATGTAACAACTGGATATGTGTACGTGGAATGCTGTTGTCCTAAGTGATATTTAGAATAGTATTCGCCGAGGTAACTGTGGAAGGTATAGTCACTTAGTATAGACACTTTCCAAATTCAGTCTGTCGCATTCTTACGTTTGTTACAACGTCATACAAATTCTTAGGCATAAAACATTGCAACCTTAATCAATTATCAAAACATTAATCATCGAGCCATGATAAGGATAATTATTATGAATTATATGAGCAAATTTTTTTCAGTTATACTTGGTTCTTACATCCATACGCACTTAAGTAGTGTTTTGTTCGAATAGTCCATGGTTACAGCCACATGAAAAGTGTTAGTAATTAGTTTGTCTTCTTCTTTACAACATCTTTAATGTTTTCTTCCAACTAATAAGTGTGTGTAAACAATGAAATAACAATGAACTTATACATTTTTAAGTGGTAAATTTTAAATATTGTGTGAAATGGGTAACACCAAATCGAAGAAAGTTCAGAAAGAACCCGATAAATTCTTCGAGCGAGAAAGATGGAAGGAGCAGAAAAGAGAAGAAAAGAAGAAGAGGTATGCCAATCCAGCCAACAAACGTGCGGCTGTGAAGGAGCCCGCGTTACCTCCTACGTCGGCTTTCGTGCCACCAGCACCAGTGTTGGCACCTGCACCAGCCAATGTTCGATCATATGATGACGAAGCTTTAGAACGAATGAGATATCAGCTTCACAATGATTCAGATGCTTTTTTACTTAATAACATTCTTCTGTCCGTCCAGTTTTTTGAAAACTATGAACGGTAAGGCACTAATATTTTGTATCATTTAAATCATTACTCACACACAATGCTGAAATATACGTTTTATTATTTTTGTTTTTTTTTTTTTATGATAAGAAAGATAATTTCTTAACAAAGTTCTTTCTTGGAAATCCATCCTTAGTTCCGGATTTTTATCGCATCGTATTTGCGTATTTATAATTAATTTTAATGACATTATCGAGATATTTTCAACATAATTTACTGATATATCTTTTTGATATCTGTAAGCACATAAGCTTAATATTTGTGTCAAGATGACCACTGCAGTATTAATGCGATAGCTTACAATTAATCAAGATTATAAAAAATCACTGCACGTGGATTTAGATGGATTTTCCCTCACAAGAAATATTTATTAATTTAGAAAATAAATATTCAAGGGTTTATCGCAAATTTACAACAACAGTTTTTCTAATCTAATGAATTTACAATACATGAGGCTACAGCTAAATATTACTAAATACATTGATAGATGATAGCAATAGTGAATATTGGTTTGCTTTATTGCATTTTAAATTTAAAATGTAAAAATATTTATGTAATTTTTAAACGACTTCAAAAAGGAGGCCTATTCAACTGTATGTTTTTTATGTGTGTTACCTCAGCACTTTAAACTGGCTGAATCGATTTTGATAATTCTTTTTTTTTAATTTAAAGCTGGTTCTTCTCGTGTAGTCCCATATAAATTAGATCAATATATGACCGGTAGTTTTTGAGTTATCCTTAATAATGCGTATTTAATTGACTTTAAATACGTTGATGTTCTCATTTTATTTTTAGATTTTTAATTTTACTACTTGTTATAATGAATGGTTGTACACCGAGTATTATTTGGTGGGTTTGGGTATAAAATTTGGTCAACAATCTATCGAAGAGGCAGACTAGGTAAAGTTGTTAGACAACAAATTAAATGCACGTCCCTCATAGAGTAACAGGAGTCACCGGCGGACTGGTGGGGATCATTAGTGCTCTGTGTTGTTTTCGAAGATCACGAAATCAGGATCTCCTTTACCTAATACCATTTAAGAAAAGTTTCCTACTAATAGTGTATGCATAGCACCAAACGTCATTAATAAATTGCTAAAAGAAATATAATGCATTGATCATTTTAAGAACTAGTTCTGATATTTCAATCCTCAACATAAATAGGTTAACGTTAAGAAATTGAAAGTTTCAGTTGTGCAATCTGTTGAACTTCATCATCATCACAGCCCTGCGTAAGTCCACTGTTGAGCAGTGAATTGCCACAAAGCATGTCAAAGGCGACTGGCCTGTTGGTCTAGTGGTTAGTGACCCTGACTGCTATGCCGGAGGTCGTGGGTTCGATTCCCACCCAGGACAAATGTTTGTGTGATGAGCAACGATCATTTGTTCTGTGTCTGGGTGTAATTTATTTATAATATTTATGTATTTAGAAATATATAAGTATGTTTATCAGTTGTCTAGTACCCATAACACAAGCTCTGCTTCGCTTGGGACTAGATGGCGTTGTGTGATAGTTGTGGAATATTATTATTATTATTATTATGTCCCTAAGCCACCAGCATCCATCGACTTCCCTCATCTGGGGAAGAAAGGTTCCAGAGTGGCAGCCTCGTACTAGTACTAGTACTTTAGAGAGTAATCGATGCCATCAGTATTACTTTTATATTCACACATAATTATTTTAAATAGATAACACGTAGGTATATGACGATTGAATGATCAGCACTAAAACATTACATAAAGACATATTATCTTTTTTTAAAATGTTACTAAACGATTGCATATTTTTTAGTGCGATTTAGTTAGATTTTTTAAACTGTCTATAAATTTTAGATATCTATGGGTTAAATTGCGTATATATATATTGTATTTAAAAGGAAGTTTTATATAGGAATTTATGAACACTTACATTATTACATAGTATCATTGAAAATCATTCAGTCTTAGCCCACATACAATACGATCATAACGAAAACTCTAAATAGGTAATAATGAAACTGACTAAATTTATTGATCTACTTGAATGAATGAAATAATGGCTTGCAATATTCGTTCTAAGTAATATGAGTGAAAAATATAATAAAATATCAAGAACTAAAATTAGGCTTCATTACAAATATTTTATGGAATAGAACATAGGTGAGAAACGAGCGCATAGTGCACCGCTACCTACATTTATCTTCGTTTAAGAATAAAATTGCTGATGCGTTGTCACTTTTGAGGACTAAGATGGATAAACTCGTTTCCAGAAGAAAGAGTCTCCCGTTCTCTACACTCATCATACGAAACACAGCAGCAATATACTACTGTTTTACGCTGGTATTCCTGCTACAACCACAATATAGCTGCGGCGTGACTCTACCACGTATTGCTTCAATGATAGTTATTTCGTATTTACTTATATTTATTAAACGATGTTATGCAGTTTTAATAATAATCTTCATCAGTCTAAGAAAGTATTAAAATGTTACACTTTTTATGTTCTTCACATATAATGAATGCTTTTGAAATACACGAAATGCTTTTTGTAAATTAATGAAAAGAAGCGTTCGTCAAAGTATCGGTCCATGTCATTATTGGCTTTACTAAGATTGTACATAATTTACGTTTATTTAAGAACTCATTCTATCTAGTGTAACTAATGCTGCATAGATGTCACGTAATATTGGCCACGTGCGTAGACCAGATTGACGGTGCGTTTTTAATCGCTTCCGTTCTTAAAATTTCTACTTTAACAGCAAGCTTTATAAACAAACTAGAGACTCAAGTCGATGACAAGGTGAAAGCTATACTGGAAGTGCCTTCGTCTCAAACCGCGTCGGACTTAACAGCGGTCGTCAACATATTTGACATAACAGTATTGATCTATGCATGATAAATTGCGCAAAGAAAAGAGATCGGAAAGAGACAGGAGAAAGGAGTTGACCTTTTTCTTCAACGGCGAAATGCTTAATGTTTTTTTATAAATCTAAATATAAAATATTCCGACAGATAATGACAAATGACAATTAACAGATAGGCAAAGGATAAACTCGTTATCAACGATTTCATTTCAAAAACCTATACATTTGGATATTGTTATCACGCATAACACGCCTGCGGAGATTGGTTTTTGATTTAACAAATCACATACGAGGCAGTTTATTCATTCGTGCTTATAAGAACTCTGATCAAGAACTTTATGGCTTTAGCCAACCTCTCTAAATGGGATGAGGACAGGAGCAAGCAGAGCCGATGGTTGGCTCAGGAATGCTTTGGTTCATAAATGTCTAGTATTAGATTTACCATATGTTGTAATTATGATAATAATTAAATATCTTACAAGCGTCAATAATTACTCTAATCTATATCTTATTTTAAACTTACTTTCCGTTTTCAGGGAAATTCACCATATTAAGAATAACCCTATTAATGAGCGGGAGCATACCATGGATGCAGGAATGGTGCGTCAACACAAGCACATGTTTTTTGCAGATCGCCTTCAAGAATGTGTACAGGAACATGTTAGTTATCAGAGAGAGAGGGATCATTCTGAACCCTTAATGGCACCAAGACTCTTTATTATTTATGACAATGTGGAGGCCAGCGAGCCTGGAGATACTTCCGATTACTCTGCAGTTCTTGACGCACCATTCTACAAGCTACGTATAGAAGACTGTAAGGAGCCAGGTAACAAAACAGTACATTTGATTTTTTCTTTTATTTTTATTTTTACTTTGTATTGACACAAAGTTTATACGTTCTTTTTAGGATTTGTTAAGCTGAAGAAATTGGAAGTTTTAGAAAGCAGTCTCTCGAAAGAAAATGAAACAATAAACATAGTACAAACTCATTCCGACGATAGCATTTACACCGACTCAGAAAAAGAATCAAATGCTTCAGATGACTCACCTTACGTTAGTAAAGGAGAATTATTATTACAAAATATTAAATCTAAAGTGAGTGAGTTTCAACAAACAAATATCCATATAAAAGATGATATAATGAACATACACAACTATTCACAAGAACCAACAGGGAGGAGGCCTAGCGGGCCAACAAAACAAATAAGTCTACAAGTTGAAAAAAGTAATATATCTAACCTAGAAGCTCTTAAGAAAGTGACTTCCAGATTACCAGAAGATTCAGTCTATGTAGAGGACCAAAATGAAACTGAAGATATTGCCAGTAAACCACGAAAATCAATCTTAAAAAATGTGAGAAGAGCAAGTGAAACAAATAAAGATCTCAAAAATAAGGCTCGTTTTGGCGATAACCACGCTGTTTCCATAGATAATATAGGGGCTGATGATACTGAAACTTCAGGATACAGATCTAATTCAAGTAGTCGTCACAATGAATCAAGTGAAACAGATTCCGACTATGCTTACTCTACGATTACGGAATCTACAACGCCCAAGAGAGTAGAACTTAGCTTGCAACCAAATTGCTCTACATCCACTGGGGTTTTGCCAGAAGAATGCTGGACTGCTGTAGATGTACGTACTTTAGACTGGAGTGACGAAGAAGACGAAACTGCTACAAAACCATCAAGACTGTCTATATGCAGAAATTTATTTGAAACTCATCATTATTTAAGCTCGTTAAACTTTATGGGTAATTTCGTAGATAACTTTATTATAAGTCTAGGCTCAGGGTTAGGATTTTCACAGGAGGCAATTAATGGTGCTTTAACGCAAGGAGCAAGTATTTATTGTGATACCATAAAACATGGATCAAAAGTTAGTTATGAAGTATTTCCAGCTCTACTTGCGGCTTGGCCTAATGCAGCTAATCAGTGGATCATACGTGAACGCAAGATAATACAAAATCCTAGAACGAACTTCAGTTATCAATGGCCAACTAGATATATGGTTCGAAAAGCAATCGGATTCGGTTGTCTTTTAGTGCCAATTGGGTTTCGACCTAAAAGAGGCGTCAATCCAGACCTAAAATTGCAATGGAAGATTATATTCCCGGCAGCGGAACGGTACTTAGAAAGTTGTTTAGCTCATTCCCACATGCGATGCTACTTATTTGCCCTGATTTTACATAAAACTTTTATGGAAAATGAAACTTCCAAAATAGGAATAGATGCAAGTCACATTAAGAACCATTTGTTTTGGCAATGTGAAGACAACTATGCTAAATGGCCTGAAGATCGACTGGGTGAATCACTGAGATTATTTTTACGCAGTTTTTATGTCCATTTTGGACAATCAAGATTTCCAAATTATTTTATTGAGAGTTGTAATGACTTTAAAAGTATTCCAAAGCCGTTACTTCTAAAATCGCAAAGAAAATTAGCAGACATATTGGAAGCTCCTGTAATGCATGTACTTAATGCTCTTGATAAACTTAAATATAATAAAAAAGAATTTTATCCAACATTCAATGTGCATAGACTTTACAAAATATTGACCTGCAAAAACCCTTTGCGTATTTTGAACCCACATATACCGGAAAGTATTCCCCATTACAATGACAGCTCTGAGAGTGATGATGACTATATAAATTTTTGGGATAAAGCTAAAGCCCAAGATAAACACTACCAATGGAAGAAAGAAAGGCAACGTCAACTTAAGGAAAGGCGTAAGATAAATGTGAATAACAAAAAAAAAGGCGTAAGCAAAGAAGAGCGAGAAATAAACAGAAATGTAAGTATATATCAATTATTGAGCAATTTACATTACTTGTTTGACTACTTTTACAGATTTTATTGCTCTTTAAGTTTATTTTAAAGCCCCTACTTTTCTAGTGCTTTACAGTACCCACGGTTTTGATGTCAAAGTTACTATATGAAAAAAAAAATCAAATAAATCCCTAAAACTAGTTTTATTCAATTTATACTTTTTGAATGAACAGAAAAACCACATATTAATAATTTTTTCTAGATTTCTATATAAAAGGCCATACATACTTTTAGATTGAAATATTATTCATATGCTTAGAAAGTACATAATATTATAACAAAAAGACGATAATATTTCGTGTGTTAAGTCACTCGTCTTTGGAGTGATATTTTTCCCACAAACTTTATGTTTGTAATTTAAAAGAAATTACGAGTAAATAAAAACTAAAATTTATTCTATGATATCAACAAAAGATATTTGTGTTTTTTTTCCAGATAGTACTATCGGCTAAAATGCAACCAGAACGTCGAAGATTAGTTCTTGAGTTTTTTATCCCTCATTTCATTGCAATGGCGCGATCCAGTGAGAAATTTGAAGCAATTAAACAGGCCGTTATTTATTTAGAGCAAGCTCATAGACTTTGCCGCCTTTTGTTGGAAGAACCTGCTGGAGATGTGACAGCCAATGAATATTTGGATGTTATACGCGATAAACTAACGGATTGTCAACGAAAACTAGCAAAACAGGTTGGTTACAAGTTGCCACCACGTATGGAGAGCTACTCCGAACGTTCTGTTCATTCTAACATGATTCGGAAACATCGACCTAAATATGAACATATCATCAACCAAGATTCGCCAAGTGATAGTCCTGGTATCGCCCCTTTCACATTTGTTGATGTTCACGTTGAGAGAACAAATAAAAATAAAGAAGTCAGGAAATTAACAGTTGCCATGGATCCAGAGGAATCAAAATTGTAAAATAATTTTAGTATTTATTAGTGCAGAGAAAGTATATAAGAATTACTCAAAATCGCTCACAAGTTGAGGTTTGTTTTTCTAAGAATCTCCTCTTATTTTATAAGGTTACTTTTTAATAACTATATAGGTATTTATAACAAGACTTATGACATGATCAATAAAAGTAAAGAAAATTTTGGACGTACTTTATTTGTGATTTCTTTTTCTTTATCTAGATTTAAATTATTCAAAACATTTCACCAGATATTTCAAGAAAAATTCATAAATTTAGTTAATCACTAAAAAGATACGACATATTTCACGCCTGTGGGTTTGTTTTGCCAGTTCTTAAATGTTTCAAAAAGACTACACAAGGGGATTAGCTCCACCAACCATTGCAAGTAATGCCATTCGCACATACATTCCGTATTCTGCTTGTCGGAAGTAGGCAGCACGCGGGTCTGAGTCAAATTCTGGTGAGATTTCGTCGACCCTGGGCAATGGGTGCATTACAATCATGCGACGTCGAGCACGCGTCATTAGCTGCGGTGTCACTACTAACAATCCGCGCATCTGTGGACAAATCATTTTAATAATACTAAAGATAAATTTCTAAGTTTATATAACATTTCAATTTTATGTATTTCATAACTGAAAAAATACAAGAATTAATGTCATCCAAAATAGGTTTTATCAATTTATATGGAATGTTTTGTACTAACGGTATTGTCGCTAATAATCGTTTTTATCACTTTTAATGATATTATAATTCTGGAATAGCATAAGTACAGTCACTAGTATAGAGTTTAAGGTAAATGTATGTATTTTGTATAATATTTGGGTATAAACCAAAGTGAAATAAATGACTTATTAAAAAACGAGTTTAAATTTTAACCTTTTCATATTCCTCTGTGCTTTTAAACCTTTCCCGCTGTATTCTCGTCATGTATAAAACATGTGTATCACCCAAGACATCTTCTAACCTTTCAAAAACTTTCTGTGGTATTCCTTTATATGCAATATATTCCATAATATGTTTGGGCATTCCCAGTCCTGGCGGACTAACATACTGCAATTGAACCTGGTACAACGTCAATAATTTGGCCAAGGAATGAACAGTCCGCCCATTTTTTAGATCTCCAACCATGGTTATAGTAAGACCATTAACTGTACCAATTTCTTCTCTAATTGTGAAAACGTCTAGTAACGCTTGAGTGGGATGTTCTCCTACGCCATCGCCAGCATTAATAATTGGCTTGCGACAATGGCGTGATGCGCGCTATAATCAAGGATGAAAATATTAACAAACATTCGAGTTTATTTTTTTGCTTAAAATTATTGAATTAACTAGCTTTTACCCGCGACTCATTTTTGTAAAACTTAAACAAATCCTACAGATCTATAATCGTGGTCTTCAGACACGTAGTTAAGTATCGAAAATTCACTTTAAGCTCTTTTTTGTTTAAAGTGAATTTTCGATAATTTTATTTTGTGTTATTTTCTTGAACTCTATCTGGCGATATGACATACACACCGCTATACGATTTTTAAAGATTAGTTTAATATAAAAAAGGTTTTATCGTTTTTTCTTTTAACACACATAGTTTTGATGTAAAATGGTCTATGTGATCATCTAAAACATTTATGTTATAGTTTTTAGACTTTACAAAAATCCTGAATGCCTCTATGTTTATCACCCTCTCACATATGTGATTGTGATGAAACTTTACTAATAGATAAAGTTTCGACACAATTACATCTTTTCAGCCGTTTTAAAGAAAGACAGGCAAAACAAAAACTTTGTAAATGGTTATTAATGTCTTCAAGCATGCAAATTATCTCGTAAGGTAATATAATCCGCTTATTTGATATTATAGACAGACACCTCTATTTTAAATATATCTATGGATAAACTTACCGCAACTGCCCCCGGTTCTGGGTGTCTCAATACTACTATGTCAGAATAACTGGCCATAACAGCTACACTGTCTTCTAATGTCTCTCCTTTTTTGGCTGATGAGCTAGTAGCGTCCGTGTGTATAACAGAACCTCCTAATCTCTGCATGGCGGCTGCAAAGCTGCAACTAGTTCGGGTACTTACTTCATAAAATATCGATGACATAACTTTTCCTCGTAATATGTCATCTAAATAGCGTCCTTTACTTACGCTAATTTTCATAAATTGGGCAAGATTAAAAATATCATTTAGGGTTTCTTTACTAAACGAGTCAACTGTTAATATACTTTTACCAAATAAGTCACTTCGTTGACGCTGAGATAATGAAGTATGTGGCGGATTGTTATAAGACGCACTATCACATCTTGGTCTCATAGTTGTTTGTTGAGGAAGTGGTGACATGCTTCTTAAACCCGTAACTTCATTAAAGTGGACATTTAATTTACTTTGTCCATCAGGCTTATTTGATTCAATTTGATCCAAGTCAAAGTCACTTAATCGAGTAAATTCTATTGAGGCAAGTTGATCAAGAGCAGAATTTGGTCGACTTACTTCTTTTTCAACTTTTTCGATAGCATATGTTGGGAATGATTGTTTTTTAGGAGAAGGCCATTCACGTACATTTTGTCCAAATCCTGGTGGCACAAGGATTTGACCCTCAACATAGGCGATTTCTCCACGAAGCGTGACTCGATGAATTGCTCCACAAACATTCATTCCAGCAAAAGGAGTCCACTTTGACTTTGAAAACTCCATAGCACTTGGAATAGTCCACTCGTAGTCCATATCTACTTCAACATAAGTATGTGGTTGTTCAGGTAAATTGAATATTTTCCGAGGATTTCTATGGAATTTGTTGATAATATCTTCAATTGTAAGACGCCCTTGATGCACAGCGTTAAGAAGTAGTGGTAAAATTGTCTCTAAGCCTGGAAATCCTGGGGGAGGTTTTTCAGAATTTTTCTCTTCAACTGTATGAGGGGCATGATCTGTGGAAAATACGTCAATAATATCCATGTTTTTCCAAAGTTCTGATTGGTCTTCAGGACTGCACAGGACAGGCCGAACTTCAGCACGGCCTACGCCAATATGTTCGATATCGTTAGTGCTTAAAAACAAGTGATGTGGACATACTTCGCAGGTTACTTTCAGGCCTCTCTCTTTGGCTGCTCTAATGATTAAAATTTCTTCTTTTCTAGCGACATGACATATATGGACTGGTCGATCGAGTAGTGACGCCATCAAAATAACTGCTCCTGTTTTTTCCCGTTCAGCATGGACACAAATCGGTATTTTTTTAGGCCAGTTCTGGAGATGCCGATGCCAGACAGACATATCGTCAAGTTTCAGAGTTGTGAAGGTTTCATTTAGATACATTTTTAAAGAAGCAGCTTGTGGTGCAAGTTCAAAAACTGTGTCACAATTTGCTGAAGACGCACCTACAAATAGTGCGTAATCACAACGAGCGCTAACTCGTGCTAAAGCAGATACGTAGTCATACGCTGCACGATCTACTAAAGGTGGGTTAGTATTTGGCATTGCGCAGATCATAGTTATACCACCTGCGAGAGCTGCAGCAGTACAAGATGCAAAATCTTCTTTGTATGTTGCGCCAGGTTCACGAACATGGACGTGGACGTCAATGAACCCGGGCAATTTTATTATATTACGTGAAGTCATACAATCTGTATGTGTTTTCATCATCGGGACACCACCACACTGTAGCATAGCCTGTAACATCCAGTCATTATCATCATCATTGTGTTATTTGGGAAATATATTAAAGAAGAATATTTTATTAAGTACTAGCTGGAACTCGGCGCGTTACTTCCGTAGAAGAAATAAAGAAATAAGAGTTATATTTTTTAATTAGGAATGATAATACATTCATGGAAATTGAATGATACTTTTAAATAAAGAGTCATGTCCAATTTTGACCTGAAAATTTTCTAACGCGTCTGGTGATGTAAAATATTTTATAAAATTGCCTTTATTTTGCTTATTTCGTATTACATAATTGAATTTTCCTATAAACCTAGGAAAAAAGTAATATTACTATGTTTATCATTCTAAATAGACTTTTGAAGACGGAACGCGTTTTACAATGACTTAAAAGCCCAGTAGCCTAGCCAATACATATTAAAGAAAACGTGTTTTACACTTTCATTTCACAGACTATGAAAATCTTTTCAATGTGTCCTCAGATAAAGTAAAAAAATGTAGATACAGCGCGGCCTTTGTTCACGCGTCACACGCGTTCACGCACACAAATGCATCAAACTACGCTCATTTTCGCTCAGTACTTCCCGGGTCGCCGTGCAGTAAATTTACCTACAAAATGCGGTTCTTTGTACGTAAATGGTGCAAAAACAATACTAAAGTGAACAAAAACTCTGAAACAATATCGTTTCACTCGTAAACACTCATTTAACTATATTTTAATTTGTTATTCCAACACAATTTTGAAGGTTATTCGAAGCACGAATGTCAATGTTTCGAGATTACGTAACAGGAGAATGTTGCCAGTATTTCTTATTTCTAATGGTCCAATATTGGGTAATTAATTTTAGGCTAAGTTATAAAAATACATGTAGTCAGTATATTTTTTTAAATTAGTTGTTATTATGTTACATCAAATTGAAGTCAAGGTAAATATTTAATTTTTAAGTCCCTAATGTTTCTGTTTTAATTGTTGAATACTTACGAACTATTTTACTATCAAAAAATATTTATGATTTTAGGCTACGAGTGAATATTTTAATAAGGCATGATTTTTTTACGTGGTGAGCCATGCTGCAGTTATACTATTAGTAATATAGTTATAGCACGAATGGGTCGGCCCGACCGAGGAACGACCACGTTCTCACAGAATACCAGCGTAAAATAGTAGCTTAATGCTGCTGTTTCGTATGGTGAGTGAAGAGAATCGCAGACCCTTTTTAATGGAAACGATTCGTTCCATCTTAGTGCTCACGGGTGACAACGCATCTTAATTTTGATCCGTAATTGAGGATATATGTAGATGTCTATGGGCCACAGCAACACTTATCGTCAGGTGGACTGTATGCTCGTTTGTCACCCTATCCTATAAAAAAAGAAAAGTAGCTGCTATAAGACTGAGCTGAAATGAACCAAAATGGCAGCCATCCTCTTGACTTGACTGTGGTAGAGCCACGCAGCGGCTATTGATGTCGCATGGATGAGCCAGCTTGAGCCAGGGTGGTACCACGACCTCACAGAATACCTGCGTGAAGTAGAAGTTTACCTCTACGTTTCGCTTGGGCTGGAGGCCCAATTCCCCCTCCCCCTTAACATCGTAGCGAAATCAAATAAAAACTACCCCAAGAGGGTACCCTCACTCCTGGTGACGGAGAATCTCTCGCTCAGCATCCACGACCAAGCTACTTTACTCTCCCTGAGCGTGGGTGCTTAGGCTGCTCCGCGTATTCTGAGGAGGAGTGGGGGGGTAATTTTGCTCGCGACTAAAACTGCTGGAGGAAAGAGGAGCAATAAGATCAAGGCGACCTCTATCACGCTATTCGTGAATTTTTGCAACAGCAGGACACTTCATTCCAATATTAATGCTGTTCACTACTCCCGGCCTTGCTCTTTTAAACCGAAACTCAGGTGTCCTCTCCGGCTGATACTTCATATCTCTCCTACCCGGGGTACTAATTAGAACACTCCTTTGTGCCTCCGGCTGGAGTTTGTTCTATTTTGCATTTACTAAAATGTACCTTTTTTCATTTAGAAAATTATATTTTTAATTCCATGGAAATTTATTTTTTATTCCAAATATTTTTTTTAGTATTAGTTATTTTTTATAATAAACATGTTTTACATTACATATGTTGTATATTTTATCGATGCTTACATGCTCACTGGACAATCTGTCAAGAAGTCTTTTAAAAGTATTACAGACGCCTCCTACGTGCTTCGTCTTTTTTTGAATTGTTATATTGTTGAAAATTTATTAAAACAGACGGATATACTTTCGCATTCACATCGCATATTACTCTTATAGTTGTAGTATTGTATCTTGATTTTCAGGGACTTTGAAAAAACAGTGGCAACATTCTCTGACTCACACAAAGTTATAAAATTGGTTACAGTTTCTTGTTCTAGATGCGATATCTACCGTTTTTACTTCATCTGAGAATTTGTCATGTGGTTTATGAATGTTCAAAGTAACTAATTTGAATTATTTTATTACTTATCTTATTATTTTATGATTAGATATGATTTTTTGTGGTTTTTATACTATGGCGTGGAAAATTATTTTACTTTCCACACCATAGTATACCATAGTGTACTGTTGACAGGTTATAACCTGAAAAACTTATTTACTTTATAGCAATTTTCCCTGGCCTCTAAATAAAAAGGTGATAAGTTATTATGATATTATAAACAATAATTGATTTTATGCAACAGTAGTTGTAGGTAGACGCGACCTTTAAAACGAATCAAGTAACAGGTCAATCGTATTGAAAGTGGGCGTACTTCCTTGTTGGTACGATACGCGCGCCACCTCCCGTAAGTTAACTGTACTGTGGCTATAATCTTTGCGTAAGTGCAAGCAATAATTTGGCAAAAGTTTTACTACAACCTGATGAACGGTATGACAGCAAAAAAAAAACGAACAGACAAACATTATTTTTATGTATTAAAAGATGATTAAAATATTATGAATTTCTGACATTTAACAAAAATACATTTTTTTTTGCTTCTTTAGACCTTCTATAAAACGACTATAAACATTATATTGAATTATTTTTTAGCGTTCAGCCGTTTATTATTTTTTTTTTTTATAGAATAGAGTGACAAACGAGCACACAGTCCACCTGATGGTAAGTGGTTGCTGTGGCCCATAGACATCTACATCTATCTTCCATTGCAAATCAAAATGCAGATGCGTTGTCACCCATGAGGACTGAGATGGAATGCCTCATTTCCAGTAAAAAGGGTCTCCGGTTCTCTACACTCACCATACGAAATACAGCAGCATTAAGCTACTATTTCACGCTGGTATTCTGTGAGAACGTGGTCCTTCCCCGGTCGAGCCGACCCATTCGTGCTACAACTATACTACTAATTTAACTGCAGCATGGCTCTACCACGTAAAAAATTTATATTTATATAAAATATTTCCGATGGAGATTTTTTAAGTATATTTATTTTAGAGTTAATTGCAAGAAACAAAGGAAGATAAAAATTCAAGTATTTAAAGCTTTGTCGGATGGGAGCCTAGTTCGATTTTTCTTACCCTTTATAATAAAATACATAATTTTTGTCATTAAACGATATGGTAAATTAAACGTATTGAGAAATAAATCATTTTAAATATGTCGTTAGATTTGCACAGCTTAAATCAAAAAACCTTAAATATGGCTTTATGTACCTGAACTAGAAGTTTTGCGCATTTGACATCTGTGACTAAAGGCACTGCATAATCAACAGCCAAACGCCGAGTACGATATCCATGCGTACTAAATGATGATACACGGCGTGCGCCCCCTCTCATTGGTAGATTTATAACAAGATCCAACTGACGTCTTGCCATAAAATCAGCAAGATGCATTAATTCGCCATCAGATCTGGCATCCTCCGGGTCACCAATATGATCGAATGTCCACTGTACACTTTCGACCTAAAACATGGAATTTATTTCGTCTGTTCATAAAAATAATGGCAACATTATGTACCTTTTTTATTTTATTTTTGATATTGGTTTACCTCAACGCCATGTTCAGTATAGAAATCTCCTGTTCCCATGCTAGCATACAATTTATAACCCATCTTATGTAAAATGCGAACGCTTGGTAATAATTCCATCTTGTGCTAAAATACAACAGTACATGATTATACCAAATATAAAAATACAAAAATATTGTAACAATATTTTTAAAGTTGTTAACGAAAAGTCAGTTATATAATATTTAAAGTTAAATTGATATATCTAGACAATTACAAGATTAATAGTTGACGTACGTTACAAGTTCTACAAAAAAAAACTAAAATATAAATATTTTACCCCAATACATAATCACGAAAATATGTTAAATTATTACCTTAAATGTGCCAACAGATAACAATATTGCTTTTTTTGGTATTCTAAATCCAGTGCTCATCAGAGATTTTAAGTATGCTTCATATCGGTTCTCACCAAAACATGCTACTTCACCTGTTGATGCCATCTCTACGCCTAAGGTTACATCTGCTCCAGATAACCTTGAAAAGGAAAACTGTGGCACTTTTACACCCACCTTGCCACATCCGGCCATCACGTTTACGGGTTCTACCGGAATACCCAGAATTACCTTGGTTGCTACCGCAACGAAGTCATGGTCTAAAGTTTTTGAAACAAATGGAAAAGACCTAGACACTCTCACATTACATTCAATTACTTTTAAATCGTTATCTTTTGCTATAAGTTGCATGTTAAACGGTCCGGTGACGTCTAACGTATCTGCTATAATTCTTGCAATTTCCTTTATTTTATCTAATGTTTCATCATTAATATCTTGTGGGGGTGTTACTAAAGTAGCATCACCAGAATGAACACCAGCATTCTCAACGTGTTCAGATACGGCCATGCAAAGAATTACTCCGTCTGCAGCCACTACATCGACGTCAATTTCTTTAGCATCCATAATAAATTTTGAAATCACTACTGGATGATCTTTACTAACTTTACTTGCCGATTTTAAATATACTTCCAAATCTTGATTTGAATGCGCTACATTCATAGCAGCACCGCTTAGAACGTATGAAGGTCTCACTAAACATGGAAATCCTACTTCTTCACAAAAGGATTTGGCTGATTCAAGATCTGTTAGTTCTTTCCATCTTGGTTGCATTATGCCTTTCCGATCTAGCATACGGGAAAATTTAAACCTATTTTCAGCATTATCTATCATATCAGGCGATGTTCCCAAAATAACAGCTTGTTGTCTGTGCAAATCCATTGCTATGTTATTTGGTAACTGTCCTCCCATACATAATATAACACCATCAGGTTTTTCAATGTTATAAATATCCATGACAACTTCAAACGAGATTTCTTCAAAATATAATCGATCACTCATATCATAGTCTGTACTAACAGTTTCAGGGTTGTAGTTGATCATTATAGTCTTTTTACCCTGATTTTTCAACTCCCTCAAGCATCCTACAGCGCACCAGTCAAACTCAACTGAACTTCCAATTCTGTAAACACCTGATCCAAGTACCATTACATGCCCTCCAGGAAAATCCAAATCATGTGTACTGCCGTTGTACGTAAGGTAAAGATAATTAGTGGAGGCTGGCCATTCGGCTGCTACTGTATCAATTTGTTTTACGAAAGGAATAATTTTATATTCTTCCCTTAGTTTCCGAACTGCTAATTCAGTACTTTTAACTGCAGCTGCAATCTGTTTGTCTGAAAAGCCAATTTGCTTAGCATTCTTTAAAATATCATTCGTAATAGAACCAGGAGGAGTGGCCTCAAGGCTTTTATAATAATTAATGATATTTTTAAATTTCTCTAAAAACCATCGGTCAATTTTCGTAAGATCATACAGTTTGTCCATTGTATAACCCTCCTTAAGAGCAGCAGCTAGTACGAACATCCTTTTATCAGTTGGTTCTCTCAACTCATTTTCGTTTACTCTCTCTATATTTGGATCAAAACCATTCACATTTTCATCGACCATGCGAAGTGCTTTTTGGAAAGCTTCCTCAAAATTTCTGCCAATCGACATAACCTCTCCCACACTTTTCATGGAACTTCCTATTTTAGTGCTTACTCTATTAAACTTAGCTAAATCCCATCTGGGTATCTTAACAACGCAGTAATCTAAGCTTGGTTCAAAACAGGCTGTGGTTACTCCAGTAACAGAGTTTTTTATTACAGGTAGTGGGATACCAAGTGCAAGCTTAGCTGCAACATATGCTAAAGGATATCCTGTTGCCTTACTTGCTAATGCAGAACTTCTTGATAGCCTGGCATTTACTTCTATAATGTAAAATTCTTCTGAATTTGGGTTAAGAGCGTATTGTATATTACATTCTCCCACAATACCAAAATGTCTTATTACTTTTATGGCGGTATTTCGTAACATGTAATACTCTCGGTTGGATAATGTTTGGCTTGGAGCTACTACAATTGACTCACCAGTATGAATACCTAGAGGATCAACATTTTCCATATTACACACAGTAATACAATTATCATAAGCATCTCTGACGACTTCATATTCTACTTCTTTCCATCCTTTTAATGATTTATCAATAATTAATTGTTCAGAATGTGAAAGCGCCTGATGAGCTAGTGTTTTTAATTCATCCTCATTATTTGCAAACCCTGAACCTAATCCACCGAGAGAAAAAGCCGATCGAGCCATCACAGGATATCCAATCTGATGAGCTGCTGCAAGGGCTTCATCAACTGAAGATACAGCAGCGCTTGGTGCAACTTTTTCTCCAATTAGATTTATTTTTTCTGCAAAATTTTTCCTATCTTCAGTGTCTACAATTGACTGAATTGGGGTTCCAAGAACCGTGACATTATATTTTTCAAAGACTTTTGATTTTTGTAATTCCACTCCGCAATTTAACGCAGTTTGTCCTCCAAAGGTTAGTAAAACTCCAGTCGGTCGTTCAGCTTTTATTACTTGCTCGACATATTCAGGAGTAATAGGTAAGAAGTAAACTTTATCAGCTAAGCCCTTAGATGTTTGAACTGTTGCTATGTTTGGATTTATTAATACTGTTTGAATTTTTTCTTCCTGCATAGCTTTTACACCTTGGGATCCTGAGTAATCAAATTCACCTGCTTGACCGATAGATAAGCCTCCTGAACCTAAAATTAAAACTTTTTTCGGTCTATCTGGAATAGTTGGAGTGTACTTTAATTTCTCTGTCATCATGTCATCTAGGCAGCAAACCGTGTTTTTTTTACATAGCTTCACCCCTTCTATAAAAATATCAAAAAGACATTCAAGGTCTGTTGGACCAGCCGTGTGTTCGGGATGAAATTGAACACTGAAGAATGGTGCTGATTTATGTATTATACCCTCATTAGTTTTGTCGTTTTCATTAGTGAATAATATTTTCCAATTTTCTGGGAGTGTTTTAGCATCAACGGCAAATCCGTGATTCTGTGAAGTCATAAAACACCTTTTTGTTGTGCTATGTGTGCATGGTAAGTTGTGGCCACGATTACCGTACCTAAAATGTAGAAAATTACGTTATGATAATAAAAAAACAAATTTTAGTAAGCGGACTATGGAGGAAATAAGGTATGTATTTCAATGGTATTAAATATTTTAACGTGAATATATTTGTAATGTTGTCTGATATTTATTTTATATCACAACTGTTACTAAAATATAGTGAATATATAATTTTTTTCAATAAGTCAATAGTGATCTATATATCTGAATAGAAAATTATTAATAATACAGGGAACTTAGGCGTAAAAAGTCACTTCTTCAAAAAATCACCCAGTGTCACATCAGTCACATTGCCGCAATTGCCTGGCACAGCGTTACAGCACGTGAACTCTAACGCGAGTGTTGCAAATAAATAGGTCCTGGAGTCTGTTCTGGTATATATTACTGATATTACTGCAATGACTAAATCTAAAATGTATAAAATTTGACAGCATATGTGAAATTCCGTGAAGACGTTTTAAGGTATAAAATCTATCGTTAATGTGTAGTTTAAACCTGAGACTATTAATAAACCATGTTTTTGATAAGGCGGATTAAGTAAGAAGAATTATTAATTACCTCATTTTATATGTTTTACACCCAGCAGCGGTTGCCAGTAATTGATGGCCGAGACAAATACCGAATATTGGTTTTACTTTATCTTTATTTTTAATAACTGTTTTCAAATTTTCTACAGCTACTTTACAGATTTCTGGATCACCTGGGCCGTTACTTATGAACAATCCGTCATAATCTTTTGGATCTAAATTATAGTTCCAAGGTACCAAAATCACTTTTGCGTTCCTTCTTATTAAACATCGTAATTGGTTATATTTTAAGCCACAATCAACCGCCATTATTGTGAATTCCCCACTCGGGTTAAATATTTTTGGTTCCTAAAACGTAAATAATGGTACACTATAATGCTTATTAATTAATGTCCTTATTGAGTCCGATATGACAATTGTATTACCTTTGTTGAGACCTCAGCGACTAAGTTCCTTTCATTAGGATCTGATAAAGGAGGTAGGGGTGGAAATGGTGGTACTCCTTGGATAATGCGACCCAACGTTATACCCTTTCGGAGGCGATGAGTAAGAGCACGCGTATCCACGCCACAAAGTCCAGGTATACCATGGGTTTTCAACCATGCACCCAAAGAGCGATGTGCTCGCCAGTGGCAAGCATGTGTGCTCACTTCACCTACTATTAATCCGGCTGCCCAGATGCGCTCGGACTCGAACCATCTTAAAAATAATTTATACTGATTTAATTAATATTCACGAGTTCAACGTTCACGCGAAAGAAAATATCACGAAACTAATTGCTCCATAATCTGGCCTACCAGGCCTGTGCCCAGCTTAGGCTGTAACTTCAATCAATATTGTTGGAATTTCTATTTCCATTCCTGGAATATCTCTTTACCTGAAAAAAAAGAGTCATAGATTCCCCACATTCTCACTTTATTGTTACTGTATTGTTAACGTCGGTATTCTACAAGAGCGCAGTTCTTCCCCGGTCTAGCCGATCCAGCTGTAATACGTTGCATCATGTCAATACGATGTGCTGTTGTTTCCCAGTATTCAGAACATTTTACTTTGCTAAATGGCTTTAAGCCTCAATTATATTATGTAGCGACTTGCGAAAATCCATTACACACATCTCACCCTGTTAGTAAAATGGAGCAATAAACATAAATGATTTTAATATCTATATAATATTCATTTAAATTACCTGGGCAGGCCATGCTCATCACGTTCTTTCTCATCTGGCACACCATAATTGCCGATCAATGGATAAGTGAGTACTAATAATTGTGCGTGATAGGAGGGATCAGTTAGTGCCTCAGGATATCCAACCATACCAGTCTGGAATACTGTAATTAGAATACACATGATGATGACCTTAATAAATACTGTCGATGATATTGTGAATGTACATGCTACCTAGCCTTTAAAACACAAGTGGTACAATTAAATAGTTTGTACAACTGACTTCAATATAAATAAAATGAGAACATCATCAATCAGTCAATTAAATACGCATTATTAAGGATAACTCAAAAATTACTGGTCAGATCTCGATCAAATTTATGGAGCCTCATGAGAAATATCAGCTTTCAAATAAGAAAAGAATCAGCACAATCGGTTCATCATCATCATCATCATTACAGCCCTTCACAAGTCCACTGCTGAACGTAGGCCTCCCCCAAGCAATGCCACAAAGCACGGTCCTGAGCCACATGCATCCACCGACTTCCTGCATGTCTTACCAGGTCGTCACTCCATCTAGTGGGGGGTCGCCCTACACTACGCCTACCGGTACGAGGCTGCCACTCGAGAACCTTTCTTCCCCATCAGTTATCGGTTCTTCGAGCTATATGGCCGGCCCATTACCACTTCAGCTTACAAATCCGTTGGGCTATATCGGTCACTCTGGTTTTACTACGGATATCCTCATTTCTGAGTACACATTAAAAAAAAACGAATTGATTACCTCCTCTTTTTTGAATTCTGTTAAAATGTGTAAACACTGGTTATTTATTGTTTTGTTTAAAATTAAGAGTTACACAAGTCTCCTTTTAGTTTCAAGAGGGTTGTGGAATAGTGTGTGTTGACGGTATATAGAAGCCTCGACATAATGACCGTGCCATGTGGTAGCTGCGTAAGAGATCCATAATCCAATTGCATTTCAACCGGGAATATCAAGGACTTCACGTTCGATTTAATATTAAACTAATAAAAACTTTAATTTACAGGACCAATAAATTAATGTTTGTTAAAGCAGACATGACAATCGGTATTTCTTATTCAAATTATTTAAATTGGTCGCCAATCAATGAGAGCATTCGCGACTTTTCGCCACCATTGAGGCACCACTTAAAAATTATGAGTAAATGTAATATTTGAATGATTTCATAGCGGGAAGTTAATATGTTCGAAAAATGTCATCATCATTACAGCCTCTCTAAAGTCCTCCTAAGTCACCTGCATCCATCGACTTCCCGCATGTCTTACCAGGTCGTCACTCTGTCTAGTCGGGAGTCATCCTACACTTCGCCTAACTGTACGAGGCTTGGCTGAACCATCGCCAACTCAGATTACTAATCCGCTGGGCTATGTCGGTCACTTTGTTTCTATTGCTGATATCCTCATTTCTAAGTTTATCACGCAGAGAAATTCCGAGCATAACCCTCTCCATAGCTTGCTGAGCGACCTCAATCCTCGTCATATGGCCAGCAGTGAAGGACCACGTCCCAAGAATCCATAAGTCATCACACTGGTCAAACTGGTTGTACAATCTCGTTTTGAGCGTCCCTATTGAAAAACTCTTAACTTTATAAAGGGTTTTTCAATATGGACGCAAACTTTGATAGCGTATAGCGGCCATAGCTACCAAATTTGTTAAGAATACTTATTTAGTCTTGAAATTTCACCATGGTATACTACACAATTAAACAACGCGTTGAAATTGTTAAAATTTATTATCAAAATCATTGCTCTGTTCACCTAACGTTCCGTGTTTCGCGGCCAATTTATGGCATTCATGACCTTCCTGCAGAGTCTACGATCCGTCGTTTAATTTTGAGACAACCGGATTGAAAATCGATGGAGCAGTGCCTGTACGTCCAAGAAACGTAATATTGTTGGGGAATATCGTAGCCGTTCGGGTCAGGGTGCGAGAAAACCCCCAGACTGTCTATTCCGCGTCGTGCGCAACCATAAAAAGTCCAATGAACTCAAGAGCTAAAATCTTATGATCACAGACATCGCTAATTGGATTTTAGAGCATTTTGCGGCTGACCCTGCTTTCGGTAAAAAAATTATCTTCAGTGATGAGATTAATTTCTGGGTGAGCAGTTTTGTTAACAAACAAAATTGACAGCAACGTCCCGAAAAAGTAACTATGTGGTGTAGATTTTGGTCTGGGGGTATCCTCGGTCTTTATTTCTTCGAAGATGCGCAAGGAGCCGTGTTCACTATCAACGGGAACCGATTTCTGACAATTATAACAACTTTTTTGTGGCTTAGGATAGATGGTATGGATCCCACAAGCATATGGTTCCAACAGGACGGTGCCACTTGCCATACTGCACGGAAAACATTGAATTAATTGTTCTTCGTCATCTCGCGTGGTGACGATATCAACTGGCCATCGAGATCGTGTGACAACATGCTCGAATACTTTCTGTGGAACTACGTGAAATCTTTGATCTATGTAGATAAACTACAGACAATAGCCAACATAACTCACTTTCTTCATAGAATTAATGTGAATTCTCAGTTATGCCAAAATGTCATCGAAAATTGGTCCACCAGAATACACCACTTTCAGCGGAATCGCGGTAGCCATTTGGCTGAAATTATGCTTCATACATAATATCATCAAAGGTCCTTTATAATAATTTAAAAATTGAGGCAATATCACTTACACAGGTTGTTTTATTTCATTTCAAAGTGCGAGCGCTCTTAATGAAAAACCCTTCTTGTAGTAATTGAAGAACTGTTAATACTGTGCTAGTATTTAAAAAATATTGTTATGAAGATTACACCACGTAACATATCTATTATCTATACGTATAATTATTATTAGAAAGTCATAATACTATAATACCAGCACCAGCTTACAGAATACTAGCGTAAAATAGCAGCTTAATACTGCTGTGTTTCGTACGGTGAGTGTAGAGATCCGGAGACCCTCTTTTACGTACTGGAAACGAGGCATTCCATCTTAGTCCTCTGGGGTGACAACGCATGTGCGTTTTGATTTTTAATCGAGAATAAATGTAGATGTCTGTGGGCCGCAGATCCACTTACCGTCAGGTGGACTGTGTGCTCGTTTGTCACCCTTATTCTATAAAAAAAATACTGTTTTGAAAGTTTGGCGGCCTTTATTAATATTTGGTATTAATAATAGTGATTATAATTCCTACCTAATTAGTGACTGTTAGAATGGCTGACGTGTAAGACGACTAAATATCAGTAAATTTTTGAAAAGTATGGCAGATGACGTGTTAATAATCAACAGAGGATACAATAAATATCTTCGAGAAAGAAAAGCACCTAGTGTGCGAGGCTGTCGGTGCTGTAATGGTTAGTCCCGCCGGTGTAACCGTAGCGTTACGGAAAACGCTACGGTTACCGGCGGGACTAACACCAAAAGGTAAAAGCCTTTTAGTGGGGTTTTCCATGTCATAAACTTGGAACAGCTAGACTAGTTTATTTTAGCCATTTTCGTTGCATAATGTCATATGATACTTTGCTATGGGGACACGCGACTGACACTGAAATTATACTTGTTTTACAGAAGAGGACCGTTAAAGCAATCTATGATTTAAAACGTAAAGAGTCGCTCAGACAAAAATTTAAGTAAATTAGAATGTTAACTTTGGACTTTCAATACGTTTGTGAAAATGTAATAAGTTATATACATTCTCTAAACACTAGAAACACACACAAGCTAGTAACACCACTCGACTCCACCGAGTCAGTTATTATTTCTTGGGGCGATGTATGCACTTTTACAACAAAATCCCAGAAAATATACAAAATTTTACTTGCACAAAGTTCAAAAACTTTATTAAACTAAGTTTGTATCAAAAGGGTTATTAGTATATTAGGGAATTTATGGATGATAATAACCCTGGGAAAGGTGATCGTTGCCAAGCTATTTTTAGTTTCTTTTGTGTTGTTAATTGTAACATACCTAATTGTAAGCTGTTATTGTTTTTTTTTAAAGTCCCGCTGAGTTTCTTTCTGGTTCTTTCCGGGATATAGGTTTTTTTTAGTTTTTAGTTTAGTTTTTGATAGAGGTTCCGAACCAGTGGTTAATTAAAAAAGTGACTTTCAATCAGTATTATCTTATTCTATATTAAATAAAAAGTTTCTGTTTCTTAAACTCTCACGCCTGTTACCCAGGGTGATTGGCAGAGACTAGGGACTGCTATTTGCACGATCCTGACGTACTCTCTCTTCTTTCATATATCCATGCTCATTAATTCTACGCATAAGGTCAATGTGGGCAAATCCGTCATACTTTTTTGAAAGTTGAATTTGGTTAACTAAAACTGGTACACTTACTACTTTAATATAAATTTGATGGTTCTAAGCGATACAAAATTTTGTTGTCTTGTATACACATCTATTTTAAACAAAAAAAAAAACAGCCCTCTACATGTAACTAACAAGGTTTTTTTTTAAAAGTCGGTCGTTAGACGGATTTTCCCGAGGATTGAGGCAAATCCGTCTAGTAGCAAATTTGCCTCGAGTTACGCCGTTTTATTAAGGTATGCAATTTGTAAATAAGTAAATGCAGATTGTGAAGAAGAATGTTTTGTAACGTCATAAAAATTAGGTTTGATTTACGTTTTACTCCCTAAAATCTTTTTTGGGGGTTAATCCGGCCCATTTTTATAACCAGGGACTTTAAACCTTTCTAAAAAGTTTGAAAACTAAATATTTTTATTTATCAGTTTAATTTTTCAGGTACATTGAAACAATCCTATCTTATTATGACAATGGTATTTATGGTATTAACTTAAATAAACAGAGTTATTTTTAATGAATTTGGTTAGGTTAGGTTATATTTTTAAACAACGTTGCACTTCACATGTTGTATTAAAAATTGAATTAAGGTGATTGCACCTTAAAGGTGGCGGTTCGTGCCGCGACAGAGACAGGAGACCACGACCGGAGACCGCGACAGGAAATTGCGACTTTTACTATATGAGCGGCAGTTCGCGAGCGAGACACAGACAGGAGACAGACATGCGAGAGACGAGACAGCGACACAGTCGCTGCCCCGGACGAGTAGTGTCTCGTGTCTAGTTCAAAAAGCACATGACTTTATTGTTTAAAAATACTTTTTATGACGAAAACTGTGCAACGCCTTGATTTATAAGTATTATTAATTCATTAATTCATATAGGTAAGTTCTCTCCAGACAGGTAAGACTCACCAGAGCCAGGGCTCTGTAGTATAGACTAACTTCTGTCTGAGCTAGTCTATACTACAGAAGTTTGCTACGATGAGTAAAAATTGCCAAAGTGACGTCACACCCGATCGGATTTTGTTCGGGATCTGTCGACATGTTTTTGGTTCGAAGTACAAATAATGATTTTGAATTTAACATAAATTCTTAGGTAGACCGAAAAAAACTAAGAACAGTTTGTTATGAAATAAATACCTAATCTTCATAAAAATACATAATCTTCCTAATCAATTAAACACAAAAAATAATATTTCATAGACCCAATTGTTAGTTACCAGTGGACTTTCAAAGTAGGTATAAAACTAAAAATAGGAAGGATGAAAAAGGTTGACTACATCTGCAATGGGGAAATTCCGGTATATGACGATTTAGCCCCTTCGAAATTAGACGGATTTCCCCACTTAAACATTTTGAGGTTACGTATTTTTTATAAAAAATATTTCTGTATCTACTGGTTTATATTCAAAACAAATAAAAAAATCCGTTGAAACACTTATTAAACTACATGTTATGCATAGCCAGAAAGTCGTAACTTGTAAAATTGAATATTTACGTTATAAGAAACGGCGGCACGCAACACTTGAGCTTCGAGTTCGTAGCACAACTAAATTTCGAATGCATTTTTTGATAATTGTAGACAACCCTGCTCCATCTATGAATCATAGTTAGAACTAAAAACTAATCCTGTTTTATCGACCGAATCAGTAACAGCGTAACTATTCTGGAATGAATAGTAAACGCATGTGTACGGAATAGCCCCGCAGACGGATTTGCCCACATTGACCTTACATGTTTATTAATCACTTATTTTGTTATAAATATAAGCAACCTACCCAGCTTCGCAGGGGTGCAATTTAGATACTAATGTGGTGTCAGTGTGGAGTGATTAATAATAATATGCATGTGTTATATACATATAAACCTTCCTCTTGGCTCATTCTCTTTATTGATGAAAACCGCATCAAAATCTGTTGCATAGTTTTGATTAAGCGTACAGCGGGAAGCGCTTTGTTTTATTATAATAAGTAGATAATTAATTTTGGATGTTAGTGTTAAATATTTACGAATCGTAATAGTAAGACTAAAATCAAGCCCTTCTTAAATATTTCTTTGGCTAATGAAGCTATAATACGGAGGAATGGACGTAAAAAGTCCAGGTTCGTTTTAAAAAGATAACTATTTTCAGCCAACGGCAAAAAAAGGAGGAGAGAAGAATTGATTCGATTCGAATCTTTGTGCATTCTGGTCTTCTTTAATTGTGAACTGATTTAGATAATTCTTCTTTTTATTAAATAGGTTATAATTCAGGGATGATCTCATACAGATGGACAAAAAATTCCACCCCTAAGGTGGCCAAATAGGGGATGATATTTTTAATAGAACTATTGAGACGACATTGAGATTGGATATTCCTTATCTACAAAAGGGTAAAAGTAACTTATTATAAAAATTAAATTCCGAATTCAAAAATTAAGAAAAAAGCATAAAATGATTTTACATTATAAAGTCGGGGTTAATTCTTTTACACATATGTATTGGCACCGACTACTGAATATGTAATTATTTTATTAGATTTTAAGTTGTTTGAAGTCGGCTCTCCTTTTTTATAAAGTTAATTTTTACAGAAAAAATGACATTGCTTTATTATATTAGATACATTTCTATGTGTGTACGTTATTATATATCAGACATTGTGTAACGTTTGCGTGATGTGTGTTATCAATACCTAACCACAAACATTAAAAAAACAATTTGAAATGGAAAAGTTATTTACCGACTTCCCCCTCGATTGGAACTTGTGCTCCAAAACTTCGGCCCTGATACACCGATCCATCGGCTAGTACGAGGCTGCATGGCGGACCCAACTCACAGGTTAATTCTTTTTTATCCATTACTCTGAAATATTTCAAATTTAACAAGTTAATACTTGGTACACAAATTATATCAACCGGTAAGGAAATCCTAGTTCTTCCCGTGGGAGTGATGAGAAGCGGCTATGGGAATAACAGGAACATTTTAAGACTTTCGATCGATTGCGGTATAAGTATCAAAGTACATATTACAGAACGTCGACATGAAGCAGCTTTAATGGTGCAAGACGTCTGACAATTGTCAATTCGCCTTCCAAGTATGTAATGATTCAAAGTATGATGTATGACCCGTGGTAGCTCAGATGGTTAACGCTCGCTGTAAATATAACAGAACGCGAGTAACCAGGGTTCGATCCCCGCCGGCACCAAGGAAATTGTTAATTGAATTTTAAGTGCCGATTGACCACGTGCTCGGCGGTGAAGGAAAACATCGTGAGGAAACCTGCATGTCTGAGGAATAAGAAAAAAGACATGTGAAGTTCGCCAACACGCATTGGGGCAGCGCGGCGGACACTTCCTTGCCCTAAAACCCTCTCAGAAATGAGGGTAGGCCTCTGCCCAGCAGTGGTTCGTATATAGGCTGTAACTTTACTTTACTTTACTTCCAAGTATTACAATTAATCCTGCCTATAACGGGAGAGAGTAGTAAGCGCCCTGCAGTAAGCGGGATTATAAACAGAAGAAAAAGTAAATTTTATTCAATGTCTTTTCCAACCCTATCTTTTATAAAAGAAAAAGATTAACAAGAGCTATCATTCCTTTAAGACTATATTTATTGTGAAGGGATTATGTATTATGTATTCCCGTTTTATGTTGTTTTCTATAAAAGCGCGGTTCTAATCCAGTCAAACTGACCCATTCATTCTACAGTTATAACTCATAATACAGGTAGTAGTAGTAGTAGTAATAGTAGTAGTAGGTAGTCTCCGGTTCTCTACACTCACCATACGAAACACAGCAGCGTTAAGCTGCTATTTTACGCTGGTATTCTGTGAGAGCGTGGTCCTTCCCCGGTCGAGCCGACCCATTCGTGCTACAAATATACCAATAATATAGCTGTAGCATGGCTCTACCACGTAGAAAATATAACTATTTACGGTGTTCTTGTTTTTGGTACCTAATAATTTATTTATAAACCAAGATAACATTAGCTATGCGGAAATGATAATGAACTTTTTAAAACAACATTTTGTTTGGCTTATCTTCGTTAATTATATACTTAAATATAGTTTATGACAAAAAACAACTTTGATTTGTATTTAAGCACTAAAATTCTAAATGACAGACACAGTAAATAAAGCTCAACAAAACTGGATTTCTTTATGTTATTTTTTCCCATATACGATAGATACTTCTTGTGAATATTTTAATATGAGTATAACGCATCAGTTTAATCCACAGACTATGTGGTCTGTGGTTTAATCTTAATGATTGGATAAAATCTCCAAATAATGCAGTTTAATGGTCTTAAGATACAAGGTTTGAAAAAGACTTAAGCACTACTTTGATTAATAAATGATAATTATTATTTGAACTATACGTACATGTTTTATTCCCATAAATATCAAATATTAAAATGAAGGAATTGAAAGCTGCCTTTAAAATTCATGCAATAAATTTTAATGTATCAATTGCTATGAAAATAAATAACGGTATACATCAGGGTAATCGGCAAAAACATAATTTTTTACTTACGACTATTCTGCCATTACAATATCACATAGAAGATTAGTCTATGCATAGAAGATTGAATTGTAAAGTGAATCTAAACTTTTAACAGATCGCAATATACTTACTAAGTTTTTAGGTTCTTTTAGCCGGCCACGTGTTTTTTTGCGATATCCGCTATGTACGTCCACACAGTCGCGGTCTCCGCAACGACTGGAAAAAAAACCATGCCAGTGCTCCGAGAACACGTTATCACAAAGCGCGTCGTTCGTATAGCGGCATTCTCTCCCTTACACACTCAAAAGAGGGAATAGGTTTGTCCCATTCGCGTTGTAATGAATGGGATACCATAGAACTTGATGCTTTATAATCAGAAGTTAGTTGCGCATTACTACTGTTTGACAATTGTGGGTTAAGTTACTTACTGTTTTGACTTTCAATATCTTTGAAATACCTGGCTCTGGCTTCAATATATATGTCTTTTGTTAGTCGTAAATATTCAACAATTTGCCAACTTCAGGTTGTTTTCCATTTAGTTTTGATTTACTTTATGGTAGATTCATTCTGATTACATGTAATCATGTAAGATAAGTATGTTTTTTTTATTTCAACATACACCTCCTACCAAGACCCGTTTGATGTTGACATACCCAAGGAACATACAGCACTCTCCCGGCAAGACTAATTAATTTATGCGTAATTCTTTTTTTTTTTGTCAGCCTGTTAAAGGTCATAACTAGAATTGGGTCTCGGCAAATGTATGGAGGATTTAACTTAACATAATCACTAAGTCTGGCAGGCAGCACGGCGATTGTAATAATAGACGCCTCGAATTTTGACGCTGCAGTGTCGCCAGTCTGGGTATTTTTTATATCTGATGTGGTTATCTATCAAAGCCATGAGATCTTTTTAGAATTTTTATTAGTCGCCTCTTACGACATTTCTGGAACGAAAAAGGGGTGATTTTCACACGCGACACTTTGAGAATGATATAAAAATATGTGAATTCGTAGTGACAAAAAATTGATATTCTGCGAACCTATTAAGTGTGAATAATCTGCTTTTAGCGCCCACTTCACCTTAAAAAATTATTTCATTAGTTAAGTTCTGGCCTGTATATGTTTGGAAAGTATATTATGGATATTCATACTAGATCTAAATACTTCTTTTCTTTTAGTTTCAACTTTTAAGAACTATTTAGGTATTTATTTTAATTAATAACTTTTGGATCATATGTGCTTTCTTTTTGGTTTAGGAGTATATATACTCCTATATACGTCTTATATAGGAGTATATATACTCTTTACATACTCCTACTTTACATACCTACTTCTTTTCTTTTAGTTACAACTTTTAAGAACTGTTTAGGTATCTATTTTAGTTAATAACTTTTGGATCATATGTGCTTTCTTTTTGGTTTAGGAGTATATATACTCCTATATATGTCTTGATAACTTATCAAGTGATTCACAAGCTGTTTGACGATGTAAACGAGATGTTTATACTGCTATCAATTGGAAGAAATAAGATCTGTTTGGCATATCCCAAAGCCCCATCCAGGTGACGAAATGACGATGATTTTATACGCGGTAGAGCAATGTTGCAACTATATATTATGGTTATACCACGACTAGGTCGGCTCGACCGAGGAAGGACCACGATCTCCCAGAATACCAGCTTAAAATGGTGAGTGTACATTTATTCTAAAAAATGTAGGAGAGGCACACGACTCCACACACGCCGTGCGCGGTGAGCGCCAACCATTTTGATGCACTCCCCCCGAAGGGAACTCTAATTTGGGAACTGGACCGTAGTCCACAGCAAAATAACTGGCGAAACAGTAAAAGAGGGCTTGGCCCCTTGATAGTGCGTAAGGCACAAACATTGACCGAAGTCGCGTATGTCAATGCGTGTAAACGCCATACAGAATGCGGACCAATCCAGCCACAGTGAATGTACGTCACACGGTTTAGGCAAATAGGCACATTGGCCGTAAATCACCCGTGAGCGCCACCACCTGCCAGACCGCTGCTCCCGCAGACGTGATGTAAGTGTATGGCATCACCACCAATTGCGTGATCAGCACTAGCCGTGCTAGCCGCAGAGCGTGTCATGACTCTACCGCTCACCTCAAGGGAATGGGTTCCCACGTTGTGCGGCTTTCAGCCGCAGCCTTTAGAGTCTCCTCAGATCCTCCCTCCAATTAAACAAAGAGAATCGCTGCTATAAGAGTTCACGTTGAAAGAAGCATAGGGAAGTTGAGAGACTTTAAAATGATCGGACCCCACGCGTATCGTATGTCGATATTTCATACATAGGTACATTTTGTGGGTAATATGGTAACAATAGCCTGTGGTTCAGTTCATTAACGGAATTGTCTATTTAGCAATCAAGTTTAAAAATAAAAATGTTTTCGTTTCTTTTATAGTTTTATTTCGACAACCTCGTAACATCAAAAGCACATGTCATATTATTAATAAAGGAGTAATTTTAACTCTCAACCAGTTTCGGAAACACTTATGTTTTCTTAAAAATGCGTGGACTTCTCTAAAAGATCAGTACAATAGTTTTCATCATAATCTTTTTTGAATATTTCCACTTTTTTATTGCTTTCAAATTTTCATTAGCTACAAAAAACATTCCCTTAACTTTATTGCAAAAAATATTTGTAGCTAAATTTGAGCTTTAAATTTGCTGCCGAGAACATTATTCTTTGCAAAACTTTTCTTTGCTTTCTTTGTCGAGGGAAATTTTATTTCTACTACGTATTCACTTGGCAATCCATCTAGAGAAGTACCTAAATGAGGCCTATCGGGTTTTAAAAAGAAACCACCATTTTCGATAACTATTTTCCTTGTTTTGGCTACTTCTGCCGTAGTACGAACGTCGTACGTTCTGTCGTGTGCCTCTTTTCACAGACAGAGTCTCTGGTACAGAGGTATCAGGAGTCTTGCGATGTGCAGCTTCGTGAACTTTAGATGCGGTTATTCTACAATACCTTAACTCATGCCATGCTCATGAACTAGCTTGACAAACTGTTGTTTTGTGACATTCTTTTATGTTGATATTAGCAGAACAATAATCAACGAAATTTGCACTATTTATACTATTCCCTTTCTTTTTGTATTGATGAACGAGATTATGTAAAGACATACAACTATTTAAACTCATTATATACTGGTAACTGATTTTTAATATGCAACATTTTCCTTTGGGCTTTGCACCACTGCTGGGAAAAACTGGTCTCCATTGGTGTTATCAGTGTTTTTATCTTCAGTAGTAACTGAGCTGGGAGTAAAATTAGTACTTGATGTAGCCAGCTTTGATTTGGTCTAGCAACATTTTTCAGTGGGAAACGCCTCCTCGCTGCGTCTATGGAGTCATATCAAAAGTGTTCCGCTATTTTTGTAGCCTCCCTTTTGAGCAGCGCTTTTTTATTCTATTTTCAGGCGTTATTTTTGTTTTTACCCTACAAACATGTGCCGACCTCTGGACTTGGACAAATTCTACAGCATCGTCTCCGTAGGTTTCACGTGCCGATCTGTGATAAATAAATAAAACGGAATAAAAATATACAGATAACAAAATCTTATCCTATCCTACTTCGTACCAATATTATAAATGTGAAGGGTTGGATGGTCTAAAGTTTGTGAGGATGGATGGAACTTTGTTCCTCTTTCAAGCAAAAACTGCTGAACGGATATGGATGAAATTTGGCAAAAAGGTAGATTATAGTTCGGATTAACACTTAGGTACACAGAAACGATGCATTTTTCCGGTATAAAATACTTTTTATTCACGGAAAAACTCAAGGCTCCTGTAGGATAAATAAATAGTGGTCTATGCGGGTGAAGCCGCGGGCGTTTGCTAGTATTATATATACTTCTTATTTATTTAATGCAAGTCATCCTAATTAAATACATACTGATCGAATGATTTGTAACAATGAGAAAAATGGCAAAACAGCCATTGACAACCAATATTAAGGTTTCTGTCATATCAGCAAGTGAATGGAACCATGAACTAAATAAAGAGTAAGTAAGGTTAAAAAGCCATCCGCAAAATGATCTACATATGAATGAACGAAAAAAAAACATTCCTTTTATCAAGATACTATTATAAAACTTTATTCATAAGTTATGAATACGTCCCTGTACTTATACTTACATTCATTCTTTCTTACACCTACCACTAACAGCTTAGATAGGGTTGCCAGATCGGAAGACCAAAATACCTGGACAAAATTTAAAAATGTCGGGATTTTGGGGCTGTTGTCCGGAGAAACAAATATGAAATAATATAAGAATGTAAAATATTTTTTTAATTAATAGACATTAATGGAAATAATTAATACACAAAAATAGTTAACATTGTTGACATACCAATTTAAGTAATTTGAGTAGGTTGTCACATCTATTTGGCATTAGACACACATTTAGTGAGTCCACCGATTTGGATCCTTTAGTAGTATTCAAAAATGATTTAAAATTGAAACAATTTACTTGAAGTCATAGGTTATACAATTTTTTGTACATAAATTGGTATATAAATTATTAAGCAAACTAACACCCTATTAGTAAGCATTGTTTACAGGAATAGGCAACACAAATAATGATATGTATTAATTTTTAATTTTTGAGGTTATATTGGTTGAATTAAAAAAATATGCACAAATTTTGTCACTTGACATGTCCTCGACTTTTAGAAGATGTTCAAGTATTTCTTGAAGACCACAGTAACTTGGTCAATAATACCTAATCAATATCGATTGAAATATTAAGTTCGTCAGTCAAGAGAGAGAGAGAGAGAGAGACGTAGAATATACAGCGAATTTATTGTATAGGGTACTTAGCAAAATCATAGTATTCCTGCAAGTATTGAATAGCTCGTTTAAAAAACTGTTCAGCTTCGACGCAAAAAAAGATTTTCTCACAATCAGCAACATACCTTAATAAGGTTCTATTTCTACTACCGAATAATTTGTCATACAACGACGGTGCATGCAGCACTTACCAATGCTAAAGTTACTGCTTGGAAATCCAACATTACGTTGTGTACAAAGTGTAAATAAGCTTCTGAAATCCCTTCTTAATATAGCTTAGACTTTTTTTTACAAACACCCATAAGTATTAAAATCTTAATATATCCTTTCGATATTCGTTTTCCCCTTTCAACAAAAAATACTGCTTTACACCAGATTATCAATACAGTAAACGATCTAAAGCGGGCAAAAGAGATAACCATTTGTTACTAATTTGTATAGAACTTTACTAGATTCTGTTTGTCTGGAGATTTTGAGTTTTGTCGGGAGTCTCGAGATCACTTAAAATGTCGGGAGAATCCAGACGAACCCCGACCATCTGACAACCCTAAGCTTAGACCTAAAGATTACTACGTACGTAGAAAAATAAGCAGCTGGTGAACTTAGAATAATTACCTAAGTAATCAAATACGATGAAAGAATCCGCTTTTATTTCCGGTTATCTAATTAAGCTTGCACAAAATCAGCTTCTACTTTGTTAGTATTCATATTATTTACGTTTAATATTTAAGCAATCACAAAATTACACTCTAACAACACTTTATTCAAATAAATTGCCAAATATAGTGCCCAACCGCGTCTTCGCACTCCGTCAAATCGTGAACTACGAGCGCCGTCGCGCTCGCGCTCGGTTCGTTCCAGTGACGTCACACGGACCTGTGTACATTGACTTTTAGCGCCAGAAACGGCCTATGTTCATTACCTAATATCTTCGTAAGTAATGGTCCGATTTGAATAAGTTAAAAAGATAAATAACATAAATAATAACGTGGATATTAGTATTTTATTTTATTTTATTTTATTCATTGAATTTTCTATAACTTTACTGATTCTCATTGCAGCCATTAATGCGGATTTGAGCCGCATCTGTGAATGTTCTGCATCCTTCGGACTATTATATAGTTAATCAAATCAAATCAAATAATAATAGGCAGCATGCATTTGCGTAATAAATTAGAATTTACATCACTACCTCTTGTCTGTTTTAGTGGCGTTCCTATACCCTTTACCAATACAGTCAAAAACTTAGGCGTCATATTTGATCACCATTTATCTTGGACCACGCAAATCCAGGACAAGCAAACCTGGATTTGCTTGCCACTTTACCATGCATTCTCTTAAATGTCTACAAAATTTCTTACACCTCAAAGCTAAAATATAACTCGTGCTTACTCTTATCCTACCTCTCCTTGATTATGCGAATGCCTGTTATTGGATGCTACAGAGGAGCTCCTTAATAAACTTGAGCTCTTGCAAAATCAGTGTATCCGTTTTATATTTGGGCTCAAGAAATTTGACCATCTCAGATTTGAATATCTCAGTTTCGCAAGCAACTCAAGTGGCTCCCAATTCGACTTCGAAGGAACATTCGATTGTTATGTCTCCTCTATAACATCTTGCACAACCCTTCCTCTCCCACATACCTCAGAAGCCGACTTTCCTTCACCCAACCTCCGGATAAACCATGCAGATCCCTCGTTAAAAGTGTTCTTAACTTTCCCGTCTATAATTCCGTTTTTAATTCCATTTCAGTTCATGCGGTAAGGTTATGGAACTCACTGCCGTTAATATAAGAAATTCCGAAACCTTATTGATATATTATGATATTTATTATGATAAATATTGATATTTATGAAAAGTCTTAGAGATAACTTCTTTTCATCTATATCATATATATATATATATATAGTACCCGGTTGACCGAGCTTTGCTCGGTATTTTTCGCTCGGTTTTTTTAATTCATGTATTTTGGAAATTATATTTAGATACAAATTACATACTGATGAAATACGAAAAAAAAAAACTGAACTGGTTATTTGAATAAAAAATCATGAGTGCAATAAGTTTCATTTAAATTTTCGTGTTTTTAAAAAATACTAAAAAAGGGCTCGAAAAAATAGATTTTCTCAATAAAGAAAGGACTTAAAAAAATTTAAAAAGTCGGTCGGTCGGTCTGGGCTCGAACCATGGTTTTACGATTTTGTGACCGCCCAATATACCAATTAAGCTATTTGTAACCATTAACAAACTGTCAAAATTTACGTTCTTATTCTAACGATATTGTAGCAGTTTTTCATTGCCTATATATAAGCTAAGTCGATAAATCGATCTAGCTAGATCGATTTATCGACCCCGAAACTCCCTGCACACAAAATTTTGTGAAAATCGTTGGAGCCGTTCCCGAGATTCCGATTATATATATATATATATATATATATATATATATATATATATATATATATATATATATATATATATATATATATATATATATATATATATATATATATATATATATATATATACAAGAATTGCTCGTTTAAAGGTATAGGATAGGATAAGATAAGTATAGATGAAATAATGAAAACAATGAAAAGCATGAAAGTAGGTAAGGCAGCCGGATATGATAGAATTTCACTCGAAATGCTAAGGGCTGGAGAGGACGTGGTATCAGGCCTGCTGTACACCTTGTTTAATTTATGTTGGGAACTCAAGCGGGTACCGGGAGACTGGTGCAAAGCCGTGATAGTCCCAATATATAAGGGAAAAGGGTCACAGCAGGACTGTAAAAACTACCGTGGTATCAGCCTTCTTAGCATTGTGGGAAAACTGTATGCTAAGGTACTAATTGAAAGAGTTATGAAAGAAACTGATGAAAAAATTTGGGATGTGCAAGCGGGATTTAGAAAGGGAATGGGGTGTATAGATCAAGTCTTTTCCATGCGCATGATCGCGGAGAAATTTTTGGCGAAAACCCAAGAAGTATTTTGTGCGTTCACGGACTTGGAAAAGGCTTATGACAGAGTGGACAGGGATGTGTTATGGCAAACGCTGAACGCATTTAGGTTGCGCGCTGGTTTAATACAGGCATTAAAGTCTCTGTATAGGGACTCGAGTGCTTGTGTCAGAATCAACGGGGTCTACTCGGACTGGTTTGGTATCCATAAAGGTGTCAGACAGGGCTGTGTCGCTTCCCCGTGGCTGTTCAACCTATTTATGGACAGTTGTTTGGAGAATTTGAAAAATGGGGGTTAAGAATGGGTGAGTTAACCATCAAATGCCTTTTGTACGCCGATGATCAAGTCATACTTGAGTCGTCGGCGGCCGAGTTGCAAATGATGGTTACATTAATGAACAGGTCATTAAAAGAAAGAGGAATGAAAGTGAACGCAAGTAATACGAAAGTGATGGTTTTTGAAAGAGAAGAAAGCAAAACGGTATGTGAAATAAGAATAGAAGGAGAGTTAACTGAGCAAGTGGATGAGTTCGTATATTTGGGATGTGTATTCAGCGGGGATGGGAGATATGATAAGGATATTGAACGACGAGTGAATGCAGGAAATAAAGTAATGGGGCTCTAGACTCTATTGTGAAAAGTCAGAATGTGTCAAAAAAGGCACGTATGGCAATTCACAATGTTGTATTAGTCCCTACTTTGACATATGGTGGTGAAAGTTGGGTGTGGCAGAAGAAGCACGAGAGTAGAATAAATGCAGTAGAAAGGAGAATTGAGAAAGGAATGCTTCGGTGGTTTGGTCATGTAGAAATAATGAATGCGGAAAGACTGATAAAGCAAATATATTTGCAGAAGTGAATGGAAGAGTCGGAAAGGGACGTCCTAGGCGGAAGTTTGTCAACCAAATTGGCGATATACTAAAAATGGGCCAAATTAAGAGTACCCTTAACCGACGAGCATGTATGCGTAGGTATATAGATGTGGAAGAGGTGAGAGAGGTACGTCAGGATCGTGCTAAATGGAAGTCTGTAGTCTCTGCCTACCCCTCTGGGTGACAGGCGTGAGTGTTTATGTTTTATATATATATATATATATATATATATATATATATATATATATATATATATATATATATATATATAAACGCCTCTAAACTACGCTTATTGAGATGTGTTGCACTTTTTACTATTTCCCATATCTTTTTACTGTTATTGCCGGCTTTTTGAAGTTCACTGCTTTGATACTATATTTTAAGTTTTTTAAGAATATCATTACTTAGTGTTAGTTTAAGTCTCTTATGTAGTTTATCACGATTTCTCATGCATCTTAAGATAACAGGGGTATACATGGCTTTAATGTGGCTTTACGATGGAACAATCTTATATTTTTAGTATTCCAGTGCTTTTGATAAAGTTTCTATTAAGAAATTTGCTACTTCTTCAGGATTATTATTGTCATATATTTGACCAAAATTTGCGTCTACTAAAAACTGGTGATCAATTTTTCGAATAATTCTGTTAAAATAGCATTTATTTTCATGCTGGCACACCGCTTACAACTTTACAAGACGCGGGTTTGGCCTCACATGGAATACTGTTCTCATCTCTGGGTCGGGGCTACCCAGTGCATACCTCTTCCGCTTCACCGCATTCAGCGTAGAGCGGCTCGAATCTTCGACGACCGAGTCTCTGATCGGCTAAATTGCTCGATTCACTGGCGCTGCGATAAGATGTTGCATCTATTTGCATATTCTATCGCATTTACCACTGAAAGTGCTGTATGGCGGTCCATTACGTATAATTTTACTAGGAGTTTTCTTTCTTGCACGATTTATTTGTGTAATTGTTTACTACCGGCCAAATAAAAAAATAATTTTTCCGAACCAACACGACTTAGGGATCTTCAAGAAATGAGCTGACGTGTTTTAAAAGGCCTCAACGCACCTGCATTTCTGGTGTTTGTTGTATTAGTAGTGTTATTAGCGACGGTTGACATTTACCATCAGGTGAGCCTCATAATCATTTGCCCCCTCTTCTATGAATAAAACACAATAAAACCAAGAAGAACCCGCCTAGCCCTACGGTAGTTACGCCACTGCACATAATCTAGTAGTAACGAGGAGATAAGTTTGATATAATCACCACGCTTGGATGGCGAGTTGATGATGGCAGGATTAGATATTATATTTATGCTTAGGGTGCGCTAATTTTGTGGATTGCTATCCTTTTTTTCTTACAAGGGGAAATGCATACCCGCTTTGCGAGGGCAAGGACGGGTTATGTCAGACTCGCATCGACGGAAACCCCATGGTGTTCACCCTCGTCGCATTTTGGCAGGGCCACGGGAGCGCTTTCGCACACATCCGCGGTCCCACTAGCGCCGGCTGCTCCATGGTGGCGCCTCCTCGGAAGAGGACTACTCTCCCCTTTCTCCTTCTGAAGTACCTAAGATGCACCAGAACACATGGCGCGCCTTCCTCCACGGTCTCCAACCACATGATTGGCGTATGGCAGAATCGATGGATGAACGAAACGAAAGGACGTGAGTTACATCGATTTTTCCCAGAGGTGGCGTTGAGACTCCGGGTTCCACCGGACTATCAAACATCCCAGATTCTCACTGGACATGGTTGTTTTCGGAAGAGTGTGAAACCAGTATGTGTGAGTGATGAGTTGTGAGTTGATGAGTGTGATAAGTATGTGAGAGGATGTTCACCATGTTCTACGGGAATGTCCTCTCTATGACGATCTAAGAGCGAAAGCATTAGATGGGTTGGTTCAAACGGTTCAGGGACCGATTTACTACACGGATCTCGTCAGCGATGGGGTGAACTACGGGTTGTTGCGTGAGTTTGCGCATAGGTGGCACTATCGCAGGACAAGACAGGATAGGATGCTGGTACTAACACAAAAGGCCCGACGACGTAGGCGTTATTGTGCCGTCAGCCCCAGAAGGGGGAGAATGACGTTAAACTGGGACAAGGAACAGAATAAATATTTGGCGGGAGTCAAGAAAGTGCGCGCGGGAAAGAGCAAGGTGCAAGTACCGCGCGCATCTCCCGAGATTCGGCCCGTATGACCTAAGGGTCGGTGGGGCCATGGGAGGTGGTGGGTCTCCAACCACACCTTCGCAACGGACGCCCTCGTGTCCGATGCGCGAAGGCCATGGGGCCAGGAAAAACGAGCACTCAGAAGTACTAGCCTTCCTAACCCCAGCAACGGATCTGGTCTATGGCTCCGCCACCAAACAAGATTCGGCTGCGGAGGGTAGGGAGAGCGGCGCCTCGCAATACCGACACTCCTTTCCCCCCACAGCCCCACCCACCGCATCAAGGCCAAGTGTAGTCACCACGGGCGGGCCCTTCACCTCGGGCCAGCCATGTGGGTTCCTCTTTGTTCACCGCGGCTGATTAAGCCACGGCTACTAAGCCACGACACGACAAGGCGGGAATCAGTTCGGAATGGGTGGATGGCTATCCTGCTAATCCATTTGAAACCAAGGCTGTTTAACAGATGAACGGATCTGTTAATTCGAAGTACATATGGTGAAATTTAATATCTTTTTTTGTTATAAAGGAAAATAAAATAGGTGGAATTCCAAACGACACTTTAATCACAATTTTATAAGTATATCAACTAACACAAAATGTTGAGATGAACATGATGTTATGTAAGTTTACACAATATTCCTTTCCTGTTCAGAACTGGTGAATCAATTAATTGCATCGTGAGTTCCTTAGGCGCTTCTTCTAGTTCCAGTACAAATATGCTGTTATTTTCCGGACGAAGCCATACACCTGGTACATAAAGTGTAACTTGAGGTCCCACCCTAGGCCAGTAGCGACCCAAGTTATGACCGTTAATCCACACGTAACCCTGGAAGAATAAGGACATGAGTTAACTCAAAGAAACGCTTTGTTTTCTTCCTCCTATTTAATAACTGATCTAGTTTCTGGGCGGTAATTTATAGTAACTTACTCCTTAATGTCTAAAACAATAAGCAAGAAATGTCATTCTAATACCATGTAGTGGCGGTGTGCCATGAATGTCCACTACCCCATATCCTCCCATGAGTGTTATAAGAGGCGCCAGTGCAATTCACACCAGGAGACAGGCTTCAGCGTACAAAAAAAACGTAACGGTTGTTCCAATATTCAAATGTGTACAAAAATAAAAAAGATCACAGAGCCTTTTTTTTATAGAATAAGGGTGACGAACGAGTACACAGTCCACCTGATGGTAAGTGGATGCTGTGGCCCATAGACATCTACATTCCATTAAGAATCAAAATGTAGATGCGTTGTCACCCCTGAGGACTAAGATGGAATGCCTCGATCCCAGTAAATCATTTTTTCCATTTTATTCCATTTAATCAAATAATTTTTATACGTGGTAGAGTCACGCTGCAGCTATATTATGGTTGTAGCACGAATGCGTCGGCTCGACCGGGGAAGGACACCGCTCTCACAAAATACCAGCGTAAAACAGCAGATTGATAATGCTGTGTTTCGTATGGTGAGTGTAGAGAACCGGAGACCCGCTTTTTACTGGAAACGAGGCATTCCATCTTAGTCCTCACGGGTGACAACGCATCTACATTTTTGAGTCGTAATCGAGGATAGATGTAGATGTCTATGGGCCACAGCAACCACTTAACATCGAGTGGACTGTGTGCTTGTTTGTCACCCAATCCTATAAAAAAATATGGGGTATCATTGGATCTAGTAGTTTCTAGTTAGTTATGGAAGTGAGATAGGGAATTTTTACTTTTCAGTAAACTTTTTAAGCAATTTAAGCTTGTTTGTGCTGTTGATTTTAAAGCATATTTTTATAATCTAAAGGTTACCTACATAGTCTATTTTTCCACCACGTAAGTTCTTTTTCGGCACAGATACTAAGCCTTATTTAAGATGACATTACACTACAGACAACGTTTTCGTCGTTACTGTAAAAAATATGTCTATTTCGTTCGATTGTAAATTATGAAATATATATATATATATATATATATATATATATATATATATATATATATATATATATATATATATATATATATATATATATATAGGGTGTTGCATTGAATACCTTATTCCAACCGGTGGTATCCAAATAGGTGTCTAGAAGATTTTCGGCACTTGAGACCGTAAAGGACCCTTCGAATAAAACTGGACCTCGTTTAAGTCCAACTTCATTAACTAGAGGTTTTTCTGGTGAAGTGTTGAAAACTAAAGGAAAACCTGTAACTGTCCATTTGCCATCCAGAACAGTGTTGTTGTGTTCCACTGTGCTAAGAATACCCTGAAACAAAGTTGTTTTGATATTTTTTTTATAATTTGTGAAATAATCCGATTTTATATAGTTTCAAAATTTAACTACTATATTATTTCTTCTTTATTAACTTTAAATTAATATTATCTAAGTTACATTTCAGCATACTCATTTATATATACGTCCCACGATTGGGCAGAGGCTTCCTCTCCATTCCGAGAGGTTTTTAGTGCAAGAAAAATTCCACAGCAAAGCCTCAATGTAGGCTTCACTTGTTCAAGAAATACTTTTAAAAATAAGTATAGATTTCCGCATAAGTTTTTCCTTTAAAGACCGAATACATAGTAAATCAGAGCCAGAATCACCACAACTTACTATTACTTATAGAGCTCAATTATAATAAACTAAATTGATGTATACTGTCTTCCGAATTTAGACGGTGCTGGTATCTGTACTATGCTGTTTTAAGTCATTTTTTTTTAAATATACTGCATGACCTTTTTTGCCTTCTGGAAAAAATTAACCTAAACAAAAAACAAAAATTTTGAATTGAAAAAATTTATTAAAATTTATCGCAATTCAAATCATATATTCAAAATTTTTATTTTTATTTTTTCTAAAATATCAGTACCATAGGCTTCTACTCCGTTCACATATTTTACCCTATTTTTTCCAGACGGTAAAAACGGCCGTCCAATATATTCTCCCATCCAACCACAAGATTGTACTTAGCCAGTTTTAAAGACAAACAGGCTTTAAAAATGTTTTGATGTATTTTCCATCACACATCCACCTCTGATTCTATTCTGCTTGTTTGACTGCAATAGGTGTTTACTGGGTTCTAGGACTCCTTTACTGCCCATCAGTTCATCCGACTAGGAACCACTGTCTTGCCTATTTTTGTCGCCAATTAAAAGTGCCTGCACTGCCGTGTTCTTGTCTGAAGTATATAGATAGCCAGGTAATTTTGTCTTTTTTTAAAATACTAGTAATGCTTTTAACGTTACCAACATTACTTTTAACCTCTCCGGTAAGCTTAAAATGCTTGCGTTAAGAGTGGTTCACCACAGTAATCGAACGCCGATTCGAACCCACGACCTTTTGAGTTCGCGGTCCGCACCCTGCCATGAGGCTACTGTCGCTAAAAATTACTGTAATTACAGGCTATGAGGCGTTCCATTTTAGTTTTCAGGCGTGACAACGCATCTGCAACCATCTTCAGTATCAATTTCATAGTGCGCAATCAACTCGGTTGATCCCGATAGGCACTGTTAACAGTTTAACCGCAATTTTATGTGCCTACTGAAGTACTACGCACTCGAAGGTAAACATCGTAAGGAAAACCGCATAATATATGAGAAAGTTGAAATATTTCGGGGATTTTTAAAGTTTTCTATTTCACACTTAGGCCTGTGCCCAACGGAGAGGTAAACGAAAATGGTTCCTTAGTTTATAGCTCGTAACGTGTTCGGCGGTGAAGAAAAACATCGTGGGGAAACCTGTACGCCTGATGAATAAGGATCGAAGTCATGTGAAGTTCGTAAACACGCATTGGGGCATCACGGCGGACATTTCCTTGCCCTAACACCCTCTCAGAAATGAGAGGTCTGTGCCCAGCAGTGAGACGCATATAGCCCGTATAACTCTTTCTTAGTTTACAAATGAGATAGATGGAGATCGATTTTACTATCAGAGTATGTAACACTTAAAAAACACAGTGCTTAATATTTAAATTCTTAAAACAATTTCAAACTATACTGGTAGCGAAACTTACGTTACTTTTTTACCATATAGTAAAAAGTAAAGTTACAGCCTTTATACGTCCCACTGCTGGGCACAGGCCTCTTCTCATTGCTGAGAGGGTTTTAGGGCAAGGAATAGTTTGCCGCGCTGCCCCAATGCGTTTAAATGGTATGTAGGTCAAAACCAAACTAATTTCGGCAGAAGATAGGAAGATTTAGGGTGTGTACTGACGAGGACGTAAAGTCGTGTATTTTAATGCGAACCACGAATATGTCTGTCGTCCACGTGTTGAAATTTTTCCACAAAAGATAATCTTTGCTGGTTAGAATCATCGCCAATCAGTACGCATCTAATAGTATTTAGCATGCTTTAGAACACAAAATTGCACAATTTTAATTTAGTGCTTAAATTGAATTGTGGATGCAATGTAATGTAGTAGTATTTTTATTACTTACCTTGTAGTCATGAAGGTGGCTGCCAAAATTGATACGCCCCTGGTTTTCCACCAGTAACGAAAGGGTGGAACCAGGTTTACATTTGATACTTAGGGTGTATTGTTTACACATTCTGTACAAGATGCCTTGCAGCTCCTGACAAAACATGAAATATGCATACATATAGTTTTAATTGTGGTAATAACAATAGTTCTCGACTTTCATTTAGATTTTAAACCACGGCAGTTTTTTTATACATGCAAAACTACATATAAGAATAAAATAAAATTTTGAATAAATAAGTTAGAAGTAGAGTATCAAGCATAGTAGTGTATTATCTTCTAATCAGAAGAACTAATATGAAGCGTTTTTACGTGGTAGAGCTACCCTACAGCTATATTATGGTTGTAGCATAAATGGTCGGCTCGACCGGATCAGGAACACGCTCTCACAGAGTACCAGCGTTCCTGTGTCTCTGCGTGTAGAGCTGAGCGTGTGTCCGAGCTGAGCGTGAGGATTGGTGTCGTAAGGTGAATGTAGAGGACCGGTGATCCTTTTTACTGGAAACGAGGCATTCCTCCTTAATCCTCAAGGTTGACAATGCATCTGTATTTTGATTCTTAATTCAGTATGAATGTAGATGTCTATGGGCCACAGTATCCACTTACTCAGGAGACCGTGTGCTTTTTTGTCACTCTTATTTTATAGAAAAAAAAAACTATGATTCATATTAATAAAAAATATAAGTTAAAAAAATTAAGCGATAAATTTTTAAGAAGTACTTACGCCGTCAACATAAACATACACATTGTCCCGAGGCCTGGCAATTTTCAATTGTCCATCCGTATCATTGAGTGTTGTCTCATAAAGAAGCAACCCAGCTCGCTGTCTTAAAGACTCGAAGGTTGGAAGTTTAGAACCTATGACATCTTCGTATTTCTTTCCTAAGTGATTCCGTCCCTCGGTACTTAAAATACTGCCTCTGGGTTGTAAAGTAATTTCTCCGTAGGCTGCTTTCTTAGACGGTTCTGGTGCTGTGATATTTTTAATTTCTGGATAATACTGTAAGCAAACCGCACACATTGCACTTTTAGTGACACATGCTGATAACTGATTATAACAATGTGAAATTACTGACCTCGGATAAAAGATTTCTTATAAGGTAATATTTTTCGGTTGGATCCCCAGCTTCACTTAAAGGAGCATCGTAGTCATATGACGTTATGTCAGGTAAATAAGTGTTTTCATAATTCGCCCCTGGAATAAAATTCAACTTCGTAATACAAATATGTGCATATTCAAAAGTTACGATAATTTGCTTTTTTGTAACTTTTAACTTCTTTCAGTCATATTGTTAAAAACTTACCGGCACTAAATTCGAAATTAGAACCTCCGAAGAACATATAGAAGTTAACGTTGAAATTATTATTCAACATGATACGTAGCGTGTCTACAACATCATTCCCCGAAATTTGTTGTAAAGACTCATTCCAGTGAGTGAGCCAGCCTGAGTAGTATTCGGAATTCATTAACGGCCCACGAGGAAAATAGCGACGGAAAGTTTGGATTATATTCGTTACATTATATAGACTCTGTAAACAAAACAATATTTTTGTAACAATATTACTTCGAACATTTTTTCCAATAAAATATTTTTTTTAAATTTATTAAAAAAATATTTTATTGAAATTTTAACCGTGTACTGCTGAACATAGGCCCCACCTTAGATTGCCTCATGGACATTACTGTGTAAATTTGACTACCTATGTATATTTACAAATAGATTTAATTATTACATACAACCCACTGTAAAGTTATATTCTATACACTACATTTTAGGACAGAGGTTTTTTTCGCGGACCAGTGGTAAATTTAATTATTAATAAAGTCTATGTTAATTTAAATGCATGTTATGCCAGTGTAAAACTCCTTTGTTTGTTTGCCTGTCTTCTATCTGCATATCATTTAAAAAAATACAACAGCAAAGTTTGACTCGTTTAATAAATATTTCTGCCTAATTTGTGTCGTTTACTTGAAAAGCCAGAGGCAGACAGTGAGATGACTAGATCTCGCCTGCACGTACGAGTTCGATGACTTATAAACCTCACGTGAATAAATCACATCTCCCTCAATGGGGTGGTGTATTGAAAACGCATATCCCCATGTATAAAAGATTAATGGGTATTTTCTCTCATATGGAGTAGACGATGTTTGTATTGTAGTGTAACTTATAACCTCATAAGGCAAATAATACATATGGACCCAAATATACATATGGACAAATTTAACGGAACGCAAACAAAAGTGTGTATAAACAAAATATCATTGGATATTTGTTACAATTAATTATATTAATTTGGATTTTGCTTATTTTTCGTTCATTTAAAGTTGAAATCTTCGAAAAAACATACGTTCAAATGACAAAAATTAACTAAATTAAGAAAATAAGAAAAAAAATTACAGTAAGGTAGCATTTTCGTACTTAAAATTTTATTCATTTTTCTTCATAAATGCTTAAGAAAGGCTATAACGTGGGCTATAAACAGTACTTAGTGTTCATTGTCTGCCCATTCTAGCTTTTCAAACTGCTTCCAGTCTCCTTAGCTTACTCCTAATCAAGTTATCAATATAATCTTGAGATATTGCGTTCTATTCTTTCTGTAATGCGTTAAAAAAATTAAATTAGCAGAGGCAGCGTTTCTTTTCTTTTCAGTGTTACCTTCGAGTTAGAGAAGGTATTCGATTTATCATGCATAAAAACAAATCTATCTTCTATAAAACGGGCAAATGGCACCACAATTTCTTCCAAAATCTCAGTCACATATCGTTGTCACTATTAGTGATCCATTATTTTTGATGATTGACGCGGAGTTCCGTACGTACCCCCATACAAATACCTCCCCGTACCATAACTGACCCTCCACCATACGCCTCTTTTTCAATGATGTTCTATTGAGCCTACACCTCTCCCGAGCGTATCCACATTTTAATATTTTTTTATTTATTTTTATTTAACTGGCTTTACGGCTCTGGATTCTAGCCCTTCTGAGCCTATCATTTCTTTCAGAATCTTCATTTTATATATTTTTCTTCACAATACGCTGATGCGTCACAATGCGAAATTTTTGGGAAATTTTGACGACTGCTAACTCAGCGGACTGTTGATGACGACAACCACTCAAGTTTATAAGGCGCCCAAGCGATCAAACTAACTTTAACTTTTAACATCAACATCAAAGCACTTGTTTCGTCGTTTTCTCTAATAGTTCACAGGCGCAGACACTTAATTCACAAAATCACATCACTGTTACGAATTAACTACAAACTACCACTTCAAATCTTTATTCAAGCGACAAATCACGAGCGACAGTCCGTCGACGGCCAAGTTCCCGGCAAAACTTACCCACATTTTAATCCTTCCATAATCTGTATAGCTATCATCAATGAATATAACTTGACTCAAGCTTCGTCATTCCAATTATTGTAATTGCGAGCAAAATTAACTCGAGCTACTCGATGCCGGTCTGCCGATACCTCTTGACAACTCAGTTATCACAGATTTTGATACTCGTGATGTTTGGGTCACATGTTTAGATCTGGCATTCTCAGTTTATTTGCAATTAAATTATTCACACTTAACACGATAAACAAGGCAGTCAAGGCAAACATTTAAACAAAACCTAAATTTAACACTATCCAACCAAATTCACTTTGAAATTTTTTCGCGTTATGGAAGAACTTAATATTACGCAATACATAAAAACAAATGAATTTCAAAAAGAATTCCTAATTTTCTTTTTTTTAACACCATTTACTAACGATTTCTTATATATTTACGCGTGCAGTACACATTGAATAAAACTACTTTTACAGATTTTGTCGCATTTATTACTATTTATTTTTAATTCCCGACGTTTCGGGTGCTTCCACAGAAATCGTAATAATAAGACAATGGGTGCGTTTGGCAGAAAAAAGCGCTTGTAAGCAAAATGGCGATCGTAAGCGGTAAGCGCTGTCAAATCGTAAGTAGCTATTTTCCTCCAGGACACGATGTTAGTTTTAACCAGGGAACCTAACCTAATTTAAATATATGTTTGTAAAGTATTCATATTAAAAACGTACCAATCATGAATTTTTAATAACATGTATATGTCTATTCATGTCATTATATTACTTAAAACTAATATTGCACAAAACAACTTATAATTTTTACTTCTAAGCAAACAAATTAAATAAGCAAAATGGCGGATTGTGTCAGCGCTACTGAAGTAGCAATCGTGTCCTGGCCGAAAACTATTTTAGCGCTTGTAAGCGCTTGCTAGCGCTTTTTTCTGCCAAACGCACCAAATGATCACGAGCTGTCATGGGGACTGAGGTGATTGACGTCCCGATGTCATAGATAACGCGGATTACCTTTAGCTTTATAATTATTACTTTTGGTGCATTTACTAATGTTTGTGGCCAGTACGCACTATAATAATTAATAACCTTTTTTTTTGCGTTCCTTTAAATATGTCCATGAGTGTATATGGCGAACGAGCTTCGTTTGGCAAGAATATATATATACATACATGATCGATAAATATTATTGTCTAGCTTCCTCGTGGTTTTTTAATCTATTTAAGTTAAGAATATGGGTTAAGAATGGGTGAGTTAACCTTCAATTACATCTTGTACTCCGACGATCAAGTCATATTTGCGTCATCGGCGGCCGAGTTGTAAGCGATGGTTACAATAATGACCAAGTCATTAAAAGAAAGGGGATTGAATGTGAATGCAAATAAAACGCTAAGTCAATTAAGAATGGAAAAGGAATAGAAAGGGAGTCGATTGTGCAAATGGATGAGTTTGTGTATTTAGGATGTGTGTGTAGCAGGAATGTCACGTCTACAAAAAGTACATAGAACAACGAGTGAATACAGGACGATGAGTAAATAACTCTTCACTCTATTGTGAAATGACAGAATATTATGACAATTCACAGCATTGTGTACACAGCATAATATGTACATTTTAGTACATAGTTAGTATTATGTATGGTAGTAAAAGTTGGGTGTGGCAGAAGAAGCACGAGAGTAGAATAAATGCAGTAGAAATGCGGTAACTAAGGAGTATGTTGGGTGTAACTCTTAATGACAGGGTGAGTAATTGTGTGTTTTGAGAAAAGTGCGGATTGCAAGACAATGTTGTAACCAGGATTAAGAAAAGAATGCTTCGTCGGTTTGGTAATGTAGAAAGAACGAATGAGGAAGGAGTGACGAAGCAAATTAATGTTGCAGAAGTGAACGAAAGAGTCGGCAAGGGACGTCATTTACCAAAGTTTATCGATCAAATTGACGATATATTGAAGATGGGCAAAATTAACAGTACCCTTAAACGACGAGCATAATATGTGCGTATATGGACGTGAAGGATGCGAGAGAGGTGTGTCAGGATCATGCCAAATGGAATTAATCCCGTAGTCTCTGCCTAACACTCTTTTGGATGACAGACCTGTGTATTTAAGTTAAATATCATGTTATGTAAAACATATCGAAATACAAAATTTTATCTAAATTATTACAACCTTTTCCGAGAAACCAACTACATCTCATACAAGTGGGTGAATTTTTTACCATCTGGAAAAATAGGGTGTAAAAGGTGAACGGAATAGAAGCCAGTGGCACTGATAATTTAATTTTTTTTTATTTTACATTAATATAATATTATGAAAGTGATCTATCAATAAATATTACTAATTTTTGAACTAATCAATTAAAAACTATCAAAATTAAATTAATACGTACCTACCCAATTAGTAGTACTTTTTGATAGATCAATTTTTTTAAATGAAAGAATATTAACAATGCTATAAACAATACTAATATTCCCCTTAACCACTCGTGGTAGGCTTAAATTGCTTGTGTTACGAGTGGTTCACGCCAGTAGTTGAACGGCGGATTCGAACCCACGACCTTTTTTGAGTTCGTGGTCCGCGCCCTGCCATTAGGCTACTGTCGCTTTATAAGTTAATGTAAAATAAAATAAAAATTGTAAAATATCAGTGCCGTAGGCTTCCATTCCTTTCACTATTACGTCCTATTTTTTCCAGACGTTAAAAAATCATCCATTATTAAACTCTCGTGTCACAGTGTATGTGGTCGTACTCCTCCGGAACGGATCGACCAATTTTTATGAGTTTCTTTTAAGTATGGTAGATATGAGAATAGGTCGTAAAGTATATTTAGACCCGGTAGGTGGCGGTGTTGTGAAAATCATCAAAAAGCGGAACGATGGTACACCTATAATAACATACAAGAATTGCTCGCTTGGAGCATAAAATTAATGTCATATATTACGTACTAACACCAAAATCAATTGTAGCGACGGCACCGTCAATTGAACCGTCCGTGAACATGCTTGGGTAAGTCCCGTCCGTTGTATACAACAAAGCTTTGTTTCCGACGTGTTTCAGTAATATATCACGAATTTCCGCCATGTATTTTTTATCGCCCCCATAGCTTCCGTACTCGTTTTCAACCTAGAAGTTAATGATTATATAGTTCTTTTGTATCTGTACAATCGCATTTAAAAGAAAAAAATATAACTACCTGAACTAAAATAATCGGACCACCGTTTCCTATCAATAGAGGGTTCAAATACGAAAACAGTTTTTCCATCCATACTTTAGTTTCTCGAATAAAATCTGAAGAAATACATATTTTAGTATAATGTAATTTTTCATAAAGATATTTACCTAATTTTTAACACATGCAATGCTTAATACTACCTTTGTTAAGAGTACGCAGCCTAATATTGGGATATTTGCCAAGCAGCCAATATGGAAATCCACCCTGGAAATAAAATAATAACAAATACATGCGTTAATTAAATAGTTTGCAGTTATGCTAAACAATCATATTAATTCTTAAAATATTAAAAGTAAAGCTATATATACTTCCCACAACTGGGCATAAAATTCCTATAATTTTTGAGAAGGTTATAAAATATATCCCTCAGACATGAAGATTTCCCATGCCTTCCTTCACCGTCGAGCACGTGGTAAATCAGCACTTATATTTGCAATTAATCTTAAGATCTTAATATTTATCTTCCGTATATGGAAGAGCCCAAAGTATGCATCTACATTATTTTTATTAATTTTTTTGAAAAAGTGTGATAAACGTGCACATAATTAAGGTAAGTAAAGTAAAGTAAAGTTACAGCCTATATACGTCCCACTGCTGGGCACAGGCCTCCCCTCATTTCTGAGAGGGTTTTAGGGCAAGGAAGTGTCCGCCGCGCTGCTCCAATGCGTGTTGGCGAACTTCACATGTCTTCGAAATATTTTTTTTATTATTCCTCAGACATGCAGGTTTACTCACGATGTTTTCCTTCACCGCCGAGGACGTGGTAAATCTGCACTCAAAATTTATTAATTAAGATAATAGAACCTACGTAAATTTTGTTTAAGAATAAAGATGTTGAAAGATAGATAGATCAGATTACTAGTAATTAGGGTTCAGTTCTCTACACTCACCACAAAGCAGCACCAGCAGCATTTAGCTGATGTTTTACCGTGGTATTATGTGAGAGCGCGGTCCTTCCCAGTTCGAACCAAACCATTCTTGCTGCAACCATAACACAGCTGTAGCGTGTAAGCACGTTACAAAAAATCGACAAGAACCAAACTACTTATGTATGTATATTAGTTTGATAATACACACCAAATCTCTTTCAGCGCATATATATGGCCCGGGTCGCAGCAAAACGTAGAGCCCTTCTTCAGCCGCAATTTGTATGAAACGAGCAACGTCGTGGTCGCCCTCAAACATATACTGTCTTTCTTCTGGTTCATGATAGCTCCATTCCACATACCTAAAAACGTGGTTAATAAGTGTCATACGTGGTTCTTTACGCCTGGCCATATGAGGAAACTCATTGAGTGCTGGAAAGGGCTATGCCCGGAATTTTCGGTTTTTTTCTAATAAAACGTAACGAGGATATCCGCGGTTCAACAAACGTAGTAATACTGATAGTGAAATGTTTCGCTTTCAAGTCAATTTGGAAATTGAAAAAAGCGGCCAAGAGCGTGTCGGGCCACGCTCAGTGTAGGGTTCCGTAGTTTCCCGTCCGTCACAGTAAGTGTTCCCACTTATGAGTTTGTACAAAAACTGTTGTTTCCATCCAAGTTCAAAATGATTTTCCTAGAAAGTCCTTATAAAGTTCTACTTTTCAGATTTTTTTTCATATTTTCTAAACTTATGGTTCAAAAGTTAGAGGGGGGGGGACACATTGTTTTTACTTTTGGAGCGATTATTTCCGAAATAAATTATTGACATTATCAAAAAATGATTTTAGTAAACCCGTATTCATTTTTTCCAACAATATATCACACGTTAGGGTTGAAATTAAAAAAAAATCACTTCCCACTTTACATGTAGGGGGGCTACCCTAATAAAACATTTATTCCAATTTTTATTTTACCACTTTGTCGGCGTGATTGATACACATATTGGTAATTTCAGCGTTCTAGTGCTAACGGTCACAGAGATTAAGCGAGGACGGACAGACGGACAGACAGACATGGCGAAACTATAAGGGTTCCTAGTTGACTACGGAACCCTAAAAAGGAGAGTTCCGCACTGCTCAAATATTTGCCAGATTTTTTAATTCATGGCATATGATATTAAAATGTTATGATGTAGGTAGATGGAAATGAAATATTTTATTTCACAAACGTGTTCTCCTCCTCGTGTCTTACTTCACTGTTAACTATTGTAGAGATTGGTAGCGATCTTATAGTTCACATATGGATTTAACGAAATCAAGAATATAATTCAAGTTATAAGTAAAAAGACGCTCATTAACTTATTTAATTATCTATCTTGGTTATTTTTAATACTGACTGATAAACGAACTGATCAAAGTAAGCGATCGTCTTTGTCTTTGTTCTGAGATGTTAATGTTGTTAACCTTTTAATTATTACAGCTTCATCTGGATCAGGTAATGTTTCATCTGCTTGAGGAGGTTTGCGGGTTCGAGGTGGTCCTCTTTAACCGGGCATAATCGCGGGGGGACACGGCTCCCCGGTATTGGGTGCTGCCACGCAGCTCGTTTGTAGGAATGTTGCGCACTTCACGCCATCAGGCTAGGTGTCGGGAACGCTCATTCGTCCCCGGCGTCTCAAGCGTAGGAATTCATGTGGGAGTGGCCGCCCATCAGGTGGGCGCGCATGTAATGGTGCCAGGTATTGCAGGTGGGGATGTGGCCCGTTGTCTGCGCGGTCGAACAACCGTCTCGCAGTACGAGCCGCAAATTCGTGTATAGACTCGATTTTAAGGTCCCTGTCTATGAGGTCATTTCTGACATAGCAACCTGCCCACGGAGTCGCAAGGTTGGTCGGGTGCGTCTCAGCCTGGTCGCAAAGGTGGCGTCTTCAGAAGTGACAATCAAGTGGACTGTGACCTAGCGGTCTTCCAGACGTTGACCGCTATCCTCCATCCGTCCAGCCAATCTGGCAAGAAGTCCAGCAGTCTCTGCAGCTTCTTTGCCGCGAGTTCTACCCGACGATATGACGTGAAGTACGCACTGTCGTCTGCACATAACGCGGGCACAACATCGTCTTCCCACTCCTCCAGGTGACCTTGGAGTGTGGGGATGTCGTTGGTGTACACCGCGTACAGGTGGGGTCATAGGCAGCTGCCCTGCGGCACTCCCGCTTCAACGATCGTGCTACCGAGACAGCCTCCTCAATATTTACATAGAAGCTCCACCCCTCCACTACGCTATTAGCCGCACAAGCATTGGCGGCAAGGTGGTGTTATCAATTAATTTGTTGAGTAGCCCTGCGTGCCACACTCTGTTGAAGGCCTGTCCAAGAAGATCCCCACACATGCGGACGCGGTTGTGCTCGGCCGCAATATAGTGCAGCACGCGGGCTAGTTGGGCTGTGGTGGAATGTGCTCTGCGGAAGCCAAATTGTTCCTACCGCTAAGCAATATGCGGCAGTAGTCTATGGAGTGTGATTTTTTCAAAGAGCTTTGCTATGTGCGGTAATAGCGTTATGGGGCGGTAGCTAGCCGGGTACCTCCTGTCCTTACCCGGCTTTGGTAGCACGACAATCTTGCCCCGTTTCCAGTTTGTTGGGAAGTGGCCAGTTCTTAACACGCCGTTAAAAAGTCTGGCCACATCCACAACTCCCCTTCTGGGCAGCTGCTTTAAGGACATGGTGGTAATGCCGTTGCAACCAGGCACTTTGCGGTTAGGTAGGCGCATGATGGCGCGCCTTACCTGCGCTGGCGAGATAAAGTCCTCGCCTCGCAGTGGTGGTGCTGGGTGCGACAGGTATTCCCGTACGCGGTTCACCACCCTCACAGTGTGCTCCGCGTACCTTTCTGCAATAGGGTTTGGTGTAAACTGTAGTTGGAGGTGCTGTGCCATCATTTCCGCCCTCTGCTGGGCGTCATAGACTCTTTTTCCCGTGTTGTCCACTAGTAGCCAAACAGAAGGTGGTGTTCTAGTGAGCTGCCGGTTGAGGAGGTGCAGGGAGGCGGGTGTCTCCGAGGCTTCGTCGACTCGCCTCTCCCATGCCTCTCCCCTGTGCGCTCTGATCGCCACCGACAGTTCTTCTGTTATTTTATTGAGTTTGGTTTTGATTTGTGGGCACCGTGTTCGTGCCCAGATCTTTCTCAGCTTCCGCTTTTTAAAAAGGTGCAGCTGTATGCTACGTGCTCATTAACTTATTTAATTATCTATCTTGGTTTTTTTTAATACTGACCGATAAACGAACTGATCAAACTAAACGATCGTCTTTGTCTTTGTTCTGCTGTTAACCTTTTAATTATTACAGCTTCATCTGAATCAGGGTCCGCTGCCAGCAGCTATATGATGGCGGCATAACCATCTAGAGCGTTGTAAACTGAAGGTGAAAGACAATATTATAATATAAAAGATCGACATAATATTATAAAACTGTAGGTACTTAGTTTTAGACTTTTATTTACGTGTCAGTGAAGGATAAATAACAAGCTTATAGCACTAGCTTATAGTCAAATCAGGTATATATTTATGTACGAATGTAATAATTGTGAATTTCAGTTTTTACCCTTTCCCAGACGGTCACGGAGTGGGCTGAGTACCTACTGTAAAACATCTGAAAAGTCGGGAATTAAAAATAAGTAAAGTAAACTCGATAAAATCCGTAAAAATAGTTGTATTTAACGTGTAACATTCGCGTAAATATATGAAATCGCTATGTCAACTTAATACATGTCAGATATTAAATATCTAGATTGCTACATCTGATCTCCGTGGGTCGGCTTTGCGATGAATCGTTCCTAACAAAGACCCATAACACGCTAATTATTATTTATCATTACGCCAACACGAAACAGGTTTAATAAAGCAACTTAGATAATGGCTGACATCCCTAATCGGGTCCAAGTGGGCAAAAGAAAAAAAAACTTACGTTGACACTGCATTGAGCCCTCCCGCTTTTAATTTTCGTAGCCGATCTCTCCAATATAAAGAAGGTAATCTGAAGTAGTGAAGCGATCCTGATATAATTCGGAGCACTTTACCATCCAATACGAAGTCGTCCCCAACCACACTGATGTTACGGCCGGCCTGTGGACGACATTTTTTTTAAAACATGAGGGGTGACAAACAAGCACACGGTCCACCTGATGGTGTATGGATGCTAGAAAAATATTAGACACGTAAATATATTCTCGATTAAATATCAAGATGCAGATACGTTGTCAGTCCTCTCGAAGATCGAATACCTTTAACAGCAAAAAAACTCTGGTTTCACTCACCATCATCACCACTACCATTACAGCCCTTCACAAGTTCACTGCTGAACATAGGCCTCCCTCAAAGAATGCCACAAAGCACGGTCCTGAGCCACTTGCATCCATCGACTTCCTGCGTGTCTTACTAGGTCGTCACTCCATCTAGTGGGGGGTCGCTCAAGACTTCGCCTACCTGTCGGACCTACCTCTAGAACATATTTTCCCCATCGGTTGTCGGTTCTTCGAGCCATATAGTCGGCCCATTGCCACTTCAGCTTACTAATCCGTTGGGCTATGTCGGTCACTCTGGTTCTACTGCGGATATCCTCATTTCTAAGTTTATCACGCAGAGAAACCCCGAGCATAGCCATCTCCATAGCTCACTGAGCGACCGTGAGCGTCCTCATACGGCCAGCATTGAAGGACCACGTCCGTAAGTCATCACTGACAACACACACTGGTTGTATAATCTCGTTTTCAGGTAAACGTGACGAGAAGAAACACTCACCATGCTAAATAATAAGTAGTATTTATACATTAAATAAGTTGATTATACATAATGCATTATTTTTTACCAAATGTCAACTTCATCTGCACCTCGTCATAATTTATGTCATTTCCTTTAATAGTGATTTTTGATTTCTGCATTGAGTACAAAGAAATTAAGAAGGATTTGTGCCTGGTAAAAATAAAGTACATAATATATAAATGTGCCAGTGCTAAACAGTAGTCAAGCAATCGTAAGTATATTCGTAGTACGTGAGTTGATTACTTGGATAAGTATAGATATCAAATCATATAAATGTGAATAATAATTACTGATTACAATGGAGTTTCTTACAATAGCAATGACTAAATACAAACAACACAAAGGCAAATGTCGTAAATTGAAAACCTTGGGAAAGAGCAGCCTTCGGCCAGGTGTGTTTTGAACGTTTTTTGATATACGTCTTGTTTTTATGCCGTCGAAATTCTATTGTGTGTCCATATTTTAAGATGCAAAGATATAATTTATATAATTATTTAAATGATAATTAATTTCATGAATTGTCTACATGTGGGAATTGTCTAAATTAGATACTAATATTATTACCTAAACATAATTAAATTACTTATTATTATATTTATATTATTTATTATTCCTCCGGAAAGGAGTACTCATAGCTACGAACTCAAATAGTTTTTAGAGTTCGTTGATTCACAGTATTTTATTTTCTAGATAAAATAGTAAATCTTAATTACATCTTCATCTCGATATTAAAATAAAATCAATAAACATCATTCTTATTTAAAATGCTCAGGCCAAGTAACATTTCAAGTGAAACCAAGCCGAAACTACGCTTAAGGGTTTATCCACACGTACCACAACCAGAACACGTGGGCTGACGCATTTTGTATTGGAAATGAATAGTACAATTTACATGTAAGTTCACCTGAGGCAAGTATGACAAATAAAACTATAATTACATTAAAATACTTCTACTCTGTAAGGATTTAATGTAGGGAATTCAGGTTCATAATATCAATTATTATGTGGTAGTTGCAAGTATTTTTGTATCTAAAAGCAGCATTTTGTAATTTGAGATAATTAAAACTAATTGAGTTGGAAGAGTAGTATAGTACGCTTCTCCTTGTACTTACTTTGTTATTATCTGTGGTTTTCGACAAAATTGATGAAATGATAATAACGTCAACATATTTTATGATCTATGAAAACGATTTGAACGTCCATTTTTGTGTAACAATGAATTTTCCCCAACATGGGGCAAGTGTGACTTTTTAACCGATATAGTGATGTGCCTTTAAATAGATTTACTACACTAGCTCAGAATGTTTTGTAAGTTTAATAAAAACAATGCTAAACAACTAGCGACAACGCAACCACATCGACATTTTGTCGCATAACCACAACGCAACTGCAAAAAGCTGCAGCGACACGATTCACACGTGACGTGACCACATTTTGTCGACCCTAACTTATAGAACATAATCACGCACTATACGCATACAATTCTCAAATTATTTGCAACCAACAACATGTTTTGTATGTATGTGTGCGCGGCCAGCAGTGCACTCATAGAATACTATAATACTTGTGTATTATAGTATTCTATGAGTGCACTTTTACAAGTTGATAAAAATAAATACGTATGTGAGGTGATAGAGTCATTAATAAAAATAAAATACATTGAATACATTTGAAATTGAATGTTATCTAAATCCAACTTTTTCATTTCATTTCAATCCTATATATAATTGTTAATGGAACTTTAATCGTCAGGGCCATGTGGCAAATGACAGATGGTGAATATTATTCAGAAGTTAAACTTCATATAACTATCAGCATTCCATATACTTACGACATTCAATGTGTAAGTTGTATCGCCTATAGTTAAAATCAGACCCTAAACCCAAACTACAGAACAATACACTAATTACTCTCTAGCTCTCTACACCCAATATTTAAACCACATTCGACACGTGGCTATATTATGGTTGTAGCACGAATGGGTCGGCCGACTGGGGAAAGACCCCGATCTCACAGAATACCTGCGTAAAATAGCAGCTCAATACTGCTGTGTTTCGTATGGTGAGTGTGGAAGATCAGGAGATCCTTTTTACTGGACATGAGGCATTCGTTCATCTTAGTCAGCCATCTTAGTCCTCAGGGCTGACAACGCATCTGCATTTTGATTCTCAATCGAGGATAAATGTAAATGTCTATGGGCCACTGCATTAACTTACCATCAAGTGAACTGTGTGCTCGTTTGTCGTCACTCTTATTCTATAAAAAAAACTTATTTCATACTTTTTATTGTAGATGTCACATGTTTATTTTTTTCCACGCCTTAACAGCGATATACATACTTATTTTTATTTTTGTGCACATTTATGGCACTAACTTTAAAATATAAGTTCCATTCATTTTTATTAAATATTTAAACATGTAAATTATTAATAAAAAATATAGTACCCGACTGCAGGGTCCCAACGAAACTTGTGATATTATAATTATTTGCGACAGTAGTAGCCTAATGGCAGGGCGCGGATCGCGAACTGAAAAGGTCGTGGGTTCAAATCCGCCATTTGACTACTGTCGTGAACCACTCCTAACACAAGCGTTTCAAGCTTACCAGGAATGTTTAAAAGGAATATTAGTAATGTTAATGTTAATATGTTAATTATATGGAGTCATTAAGATAAGATACAATCTGTTACATAATCACTAAAAATAATTTATTTCAACCGATTTTTTTCCAAAAAAATCCCTTTCTTCGTTCTAAATCACTCCTGGCATTCATCTCTTTCTATTGGCGGTGTTTCATCACTAGTTCTTCCATTTGGAACATTAGCCCGGACAGGCACACAGACAAAAAAACATTTTATTTCTATATAAATACAAAAATAATAATCCACGTAACCCCTGAGCTTTAAAGAAGCCTTTTATTTCTATATTAGGAACATACACTGCTATTTTTTAGCAAACAAGATATATGTCTCAGAGGCCTTACCTACATAACTTTTAAGTTATGTACCTAATTCTTAACCGACTTCAAAAAGGAGGAGGTTCTCAATTCGAGTGTATGTTACGATATCTTCGCAGATTGAGAACCAATTTTGATGTTTTTTTTTTATAAAATAGGTATATACTTCCAGAGTGTTTCCATATAAATTTGGAGGAAAAATTCCACCCCTAAAGAAGCAAATATATAAATTAATTTTTAGATTAATTAATTTATTTGCTTTTAGAATTTGAAGTCGGTTTTTAATTTTCGTTAAAAGTTATAATTTATTTAACGTAGCTCATGGCTGTAAAATAGTCTAAGAATCATTATTATAATTTTGAAAGATCATGATAATATTTCAAAAACCACTTAATATGGTACGCATTTTTTTTTCGTTTCTACTACTAATTTTGTATATTTTATAGAATAATTTTAAATAATAATCTCATCTTCTTCTTTATATATCCTAGATTTAGAATAAAAATTCAGATGCGTTGTCACCCTTGATGACTAAGATGGAATGCATTGTTTTCAGTAAAAAAGGAGCGCCGGTTCTCTACACTCTACATACAGTCGAGCTGACCGACCCATTCGTGCTGCATCCATAATATTTAACTGCAGCGTGGCTCTATCATGTCTAGATATAATTATATTTTAATTATTGGCTACTATTTTTGGTTTTATCAAAATAATACATAGACTAACCATAGCACGGTTTAGGCAAATTCATAGAGACCCCATTGAATAAGATCCTTTCAACCATTGGGATGCGTAGAGGGTATAAAAAATTCCATTTACAAGTAAACAGGGTTATTTTGCAATAACAGGCCAAGTTTGCAGAGAAGGTTCAGAATGAATAATATAGGCAAATAGTGAAGAAAAGTTAATTAAAAAAAATCTTAAAAGTTTTGGCGTTAAAAAATGCATTATTTTAACTAATTTTACTGCGTACACACATATCCATAAAAGTCAATAAATCACATTCATTTTGGGATATTTTCAAATGAAAGAAAAAGCCTTTTTTACTCGTATTTACAAAAACACCACAAACGGTATATCATTATTTATACATTTTAATTTAAGTTTAAAATTTGGCTACTCTTTGAAAAATAACCTCGTTTACCCAACGAACATAAACGTGAAAATAATTACCATATTTTAGCAGTCGCACAATCGGATATTTTATTTTCGCTATTCTATTATTTTAATTATTTTAATGTAATGATATATTATGTTGATATAATGATATATGTGGATATAAAATCAATTATTGAGTTTTTCTCTCATGAAATTCTCAGTAGCTGCCCGCAGTCAGGAAGTTCGCAGTATCTCACCCCCGTGCCTCGGTAAGCACGTAAAGCCGTTGACCCTGCGCCTGATCTCTCTGCGGTCGTGTCGGTTTACCGTCCCATCGGATTATGGGAGTGAGGGAATAGAGAGTGCACCTGTGCTTGCGCATACACTTGGGCACTATAATCCTGTCCTGCGCCGATGGCTAGCCTCCGTTGAGGCTGGCCGCCGTGACCGAAATTCAGTCTGGAGGACATTATTACTATATGTTGATATAGGCTAACATTAGTGTCAGTAATAAATTTAACATTAAGCGGCTAAACCGAAATTGGAATAAATGTCATCATTTTGGAACATTACCGAACATCATAAAGATAACAATTTTTATGATGTTCTGTACTTGTTGCTGGTGCTATTATTTATTTTTTGGTTCAATAAATTTATCCTTCGGCTTTGGAATCGGCCGTCGGACAGCCAGAAACAGACCTTTTTTTCAGAAAGTACCTACTTGTGATTTTAGTTTCAGGTAACAATATTATCTATTTGAAGTAAATGCTCAACCATCTCTACATACTCGTAGTATAAAACAGAGTCGCTTCCCGTCGTCTATACGCTTAGATCTTTTAAACTACGCAACGAATTTCGATGCGCTTTTTATCAATAGACACTAGACAGAATGATTCAAGAGAATATTCAAGAAGGCTCATATGTAATAACATGTATATGTTGTCGAGATCCAAAAGTCACCCGTGCAAAGCCAGGGCACTAGTAATAATATACTAATATACCTGATATATGCATATTAGTGTTGACTAAGTGGTTAAGTTCCAGTTCGCTAATTGTAAGCTACAAAAATACTTCAAGTTTTCAAGTTTTGCCTTTCGCAAAACTCTCGCATCAAAACAATTTTCGCTGGCAAACTTGATTATTCACACTTGCGAATCTGTAGTATCCTCTTGATAATGAAGTTAAATGCATAATATACATTTGATAATAAACAATAACAATGTTAGTAGAAGTTATTGTGTTGGCTTTTTGTTGTGCCTTATTCCTAAATGTAAACAGTTTAATTTATTTTTAAATTTTTTATAAGTGTGTTTTTATGTTGGAGTCTATGTTTAGTATGATTAGTTTTATTTTATTTTGTTTGACCTACTATGTCACTGGCGTTTACAGAAAATCAGTAGTTGTAGTTACAACTATGTGGTTTCTATAACATTTCTGCTGAGCCCTTTTAGTTCCGTTCCATTAAATTATATTGTTATGGTAATTTGTGTGTATGTTTGGAACTAAATAAATTATATTATTAATATTATTATAATAACAATAAATAACGCTCGCAAAAAAGCAATATTGTTATACGCTCATTCTGACGAAACATTTGTCACTGCATTTAGGTTTTTCTGTATTTTTTATTTTTTTAGACCTCTGCTTACGCGGGAAGAGGAGGTACTATTATCGCCACAACAGGTACATTGACTATATCAGTGCCATTTTTCCATTGACTATATGCATCGCATCTTTGGCGGAGTTCCCGCCACTTATCTTTATCTTATATTTGTAAAAAAATAATTTTAGTACTAATTTGGTGTATTCTCCAGACATTTTTTACTCATAAAATGGACAGATTTTACACATAGAATGAAATGAAGTGATTCGTCCTATACGAACCCACCACGTAACGCACTCATTAATTTAGTAAAATTATTTAAAAAATATATTCAATAATTTTACCTGCTGCAGTGAAAGTTCGCTATTCACAGCACTTATGATTACTGGCTCACTTAACCCAGCTTGAACACTTCTCAAGTCATTTATGTTCAACCAGCACCAACAGAGCACAGCCAAATGTAGTTTTAAGTTCAGTGCCGACATCATCGATTAATCTGTAAATAAAAATACCATAGTATACATCGATCACAAATAAAAAACTATAGGCAATGTATTTAAGGTTGAATTTACATAAATGTATATTTATTTCAACTAGAGTTACGTCACAACAATTGGGGACAGTTTTAGAGAACTTTTGTATGAATGATCGATGATAGTATATACTATTTGTTTTTTTTTAAATACAATTTATAAGACGAGCATACAGTTTACCTGTTAGTAAATGGATGCTAGTATGTTAAGTTGCAAAGGATGGAAGGCAAGTACCTAAAAATTCAGCATGGATGTAAGCTAGGAATAAATGTAAGAGTCATACAATATCAACAAATACAATCTCAACAAACAATTCTCCTATTCGTTCAACCTCTCCCGACAAACAGAACCGTCACGGTGTCTCCCATTGTCAGAGAAGCCTGAAGCGTCACGTTTGGCAGGCGAATTGAACTTTGACGCTCTAGATGTTTTGCTCATTTCGGTTTTTTTTGTTGAATCTTATGGCTCCCACGGCTCGAAAGTGATGGCGACGGGTCACTTATGCCGACACTCTAACTAGACCCCAATTAAGCAATTTTCGTTTTTGTAGAATTGCCTCCGTCTGGAATTCGAATCCTGGGTGACTGTAATCATGCTATATTAGTATACCACTTATTTATGGCCGCTTAAGGTACAATAGTAATGTCTAAATGTAAAGTAGGATACGATGCTCATTATATTCACATGAGTACGTACTCAAACTCAGGTCGTATTAATTGACCCAGTAACGTGTTCAAGTGAATCTTAGTAGGTCAGTAGATGTTATGTTTACTAATGAGAATGGAATGAAATCTGTTTTTTTATACAGGATTTTTGAAGTGAGTTTTTGGGAAAGGGAAAAAGCATTGAACTCACATAACCATCACGATCAGATACATAAAATTGGTGAAAGCTATGTTGAAAGTCCAATTGATAAAATTTTATAAAATTGATATGTATGTATGTATAAATTTGCTTGCATTATATAAAGTACCTGGATTAACGAGCTTTGCTCGGTTTTAATTAAAAAAAATATGCAATTAGTTTAATTAAAATTTTCGTATTTTTAAAAAATACTGAAAAAAAGAGCTTGAAACAATAGATTTTCTCACAAAAGAAGGGAACTTGAAAAAAAAAGGAAAAAAGTCGGAACGAAAACAGGATCCGAACCAAGGCATCACGATATCGCGACCGCTCGATATCCACTTGAGCTATTGCGATCATTAACACAATGTCAAAATTTTCCTTCTTATATTGTAGCTGTTTTTCATTGCCTGAAAACACGAACAAAAAGACATTTTCTAAAAATAAATCCTAGCTAGATCGATTTATTGCCCCCGAAACTACCTGGACACAAAATTGATTGATGATGATTGAACAAAATGAAAATCGTTGAAGCCGTTTCCGAGATTACGATTATTTTATATGTATATATATATATATATATATATATATATATATATATATATATATATATATATATATATATATATATATATATACATACAAGAATTGATCGTTTAAAGTTATAGGATAATAATTATTCTTATTCATGTAAAACACCACAATAAATTATATTTTTAATACTATGTTAATACGTTGATAAAAGAAGTGGATCAATAATGCAAAAGACCGATTGATGAGTCGGGATTGTTCTTTCGTAGTTCTTTACTATAGACATCTGCTGTTATTGGCACACCGGATCGCAAAAAGCTTATACACAATGAATTACAGCATGAAGTCACAACCAAGCACTTACCTTTATTTTTCTATGTGTAAGTTTCGCATTAGGATAGGAGCATTGTTCTGGTGTTTCACCTGGGTTCAGCAATTGCGTTTTCGCTTGCGACTATAGTTAATTTCACTTTTTATCACATGTCACAGTTATATTTAAAATCTTCAGTTCTGTTCTCATTAAAGCAAGCTCCAACGTGCATGAACATCAGTTAATTTATGAGGCCCACATTTCTCGGGTTCCTTAATCCTCTTTAACTAATTTGGTGCAAATGGGACAATGTTGTGGGTAAATTGACGTCAAACGCTAATTCCTTATTTTTGAAGTGAAACTTTCTTAGAGTCACTGGGTCGCTTGGCACTTTTAAGATGGATAAAAAACTAAACTCTAACTAAACACTAAACTCGTTTGAACATCACGCCATATACATAAAATTGATGAAATTAATGTTAATGTATTTATAAATTAATTCGATAAATTAAAAACAGTCGTTGATAAAAATAATTTCTAAGAAAAATATTTCTTAACAACACAAATGTATTGATTAAAACTACTTTTACGGGTTCGGGGTGCTGGAAAGCACCCGAAACGTCGGGTATTAAAAATAAAATAAATAAAACGCGATAAAATCCGTAAAAGTAGTTTTAATCAATGTATAGTTTTCGCGTAAATATAAGAAATCATTAACACAAATGTAATGTTTACAAGTTTATGAAGCTAAGTACTTTTCACTTGTGCAGTCTTACGACTGTAAGGATTTTTTTGTTTTTATACCTTTAAATCGATCGATCGATCGTTGTCTACTTATACTAAATTATGTCTAAAACTTGAAAGAGAATTAATTTGATTGTAATAAAAAAAATCGATCGATCGATCGTTGTCTACTTATACTAAATTATGTCAAAAACTAGAAAGAGTATTAATTTGATTGGAATAAAAAAAATCGATCGATGGATCGTTTTCTACTTATACTAAACTATGTCAAAACTTGAAGGAGAATTAATTTGAACACTAATTGGAACATCCATAGTTGCTTAACGAAATACGAGTAGCTCGAATGGAGTCCCTGGTGTTGGCCAGTTGAGTTTACATACAATGCGTTGACGAAGGAACGTAAGCAAGGAGATTTTAGGGATTCTTTTACCTATATAAGTTTACTCGTGTTGTAAGTTTCATTACTTTGCCCGTTTGCACGAAAATAAAACTATTGTTAACACGTTAGAAATACCTATGTAAAGTGATCTTCTACGTGTTCTATGTGCCTATGTTAGTGCAGACAACACTATATCTTCTATCATTTCTGTTTGGCTGTTCTGAGCACGTAATTGAGATTAAATCCTTTTCTCAATTTGAATTCAATATTTGAGCCTTTGCATGACTTAATTATTGATGTAAAATAAATGTTTCGATGACAGTCTCAGATGACTAACTCAGAAAACATAGAAGATAAAAAAATCGAATACAACTTTTTATGATTGCAAAAAGGCCATGACTTTTCTTGTATTTCTTAAAGTTTCAGTGAAAATCGGTTTTTAAAATTTTTAACTACAACACTATTTTATGACATAAACAATGAGTGTTAAGAGATAAGGTAATATGTCGTATTTTACGTGATATTAATAGCTCTTCATTTTTAATTTTAAACACTAGGTAAAATATCGTACATAATTTTCGCAATAATAGCAAAAACTGAGTTTAAATAGTTTTTTCTATAATCGAATTACTTCCCCAGTAAACAGTTTTATTAGTAATTAAGTTAAAACAAAAGTTAAACCGAAATGAAAAAGAATGTCGGGCATAAGATTTAAATAAAAATAATTTTGTCCAAATGGCCATTCTAATGAGCTATATACGAGTAAAAGTTATTATCATCATCACCATTACTGCTAAATATATCCCACCACCAAGTAGTGCCTCAGTGTACGGTCCTATGTTACCTGCATACATCGACTTCCTACATATCTCACCAGGTCTTTTCACGTCATATATTATGGAAAGATACACTTCGCTTACCAGTTCGAGGTTGCCACTCTAAAACTTTCCGTCCCCGTCGGTTGTCTATTCTTCGAAAATTTTCGACTTCGTTAATTCGTAATAAAGATATCCGCAATTAGATAGTTATAATAATAAAGATAGTTGCAAGTTTCGAGAATGATGTAGCAATAAGTTCGAAACTGTAGATGATTTGATTAATGGATGGATGAAAGGATGTCTTGTAGACTAATAGAATAGTAATAAGAGAACGCTTTCTACATAGAATTACACCCAATAATTCTATGACTTTCTATTTCTACCTATACGGAAATACGCAGAGCAGAGAGTTTAGGTAAAAAAAATTGTGCCTAAATACTACTTATTTATATATATATATATATATATATATATATATATATATATATATATATATATATATATATATATATATATACGCAGGTTCAGACCGACAAAGAAAGAAATTTTAAAAACCCTTGATACAAAAAGAGCCGATTATCTTTAAATGGTAACTCATAAAGAACTCTGAAAGATACAACTACTCTGAAAGATCTCGAACAAGTCGCCTTTCAAACAAAATAAATAAATTTAAGTTGGTTAGCCGTTTGGGAACTAGGATGCACACGTTAAACCAATACCTTTGTTTTTCGTCTGGGGTTGTTTTCACATTTAGCCACTGCTGGGCGCAAACTTAAGCACCTAAAACCATTTCGTTGATTACAAAGCGTGGGTGCGTGTTCGTACAATAAGTTCAGCACGGTTTTGACTTGCTTTCAGTGTCACTTGAAATACATGCAAAGCTCCGTCTATGTTTTATTGTCGGTCTGAGTACGAAGTTATAAAATTACCGTTATTTAGTTAAAAGTACAGTTAAGTGTTTTCTCTTTATTATATTACGCTTATGCATGCTTTCTTATATATAGCTTAACTTAACTTAACTGAAAACTTAACCGTGACTAACTTAAGATAGGTAGACCAAATGACTACATTTTAGACTTGCTACAGAACTAAACGAATATTATTTTCGGCCATACGTCGAATACCGAATATCTGCAGTCTTTCTTGCCGAATAGCCGAATATTAGATTTTTTAATTCGGCCGGGAACGGAAGTAAGTAGTGTTTATTCTTCAGAGCATCTATTCTTTAAAGCTGGGATTATCTACGAGAAGAAAAGAAGAAAGCTACTGCCTGAAACTGAAGAATAATTATACTTGGTGCACCATTATCTTCCACTTTAATTACGATAGTTCGAGTGCATTAGACATTTATTTGGTAGTGTTTTTATATACGGAATGTTTATAATATGGAAGTTGACAATGTACCTATGACTATGATATACTTTAATAATAACAAGAAAAAAAAATAATGAAATAAATAAATAATTTAATTTTACCAATTATCTGACTAAAATAAAACCTCTTACTTAAGTATTCGGTATTTGGTCGAATAGTACTTAGGTATTCGGTATTCGACCGAAAAGGATAAAACTAGCCGAATAGACTGAATACCGAATAATAGCCGTACATTCTTTGCAAGTCTACTATATTTGACAAGAGGTAGGTACTTAACATTTTGCTTTAGTTTTATCAATATCAAATAAATCATAAACTCCTAAATAAATTTCATATTCCTTATATAGACATATTTTTGAATTTATTTACGTAAACATACTTTCCTCTTTTTTTTAAATACCTTACCCGGACACAAGGAATTACTGCAGTATTGTGGATGCATTTTACATTCGTAAATTGAACTGCAAGCCATACAAATACTTGTTTCTTGCAAGAATCGTACCCGCAGCACGCATCGCCGCTGCCGAACATGCGCTATCTAGCTGTCATACTCACACATACATAATTACGAAGGTACACATTAACTATATTATGCCTATTATTTATTCACTGGTTATGCTGACGCTGAATTGTATTTTTGATGACATATTTGTATAAATATTTATTTAAATATTCTTGCTTGCTTTTATTTGCTTGCTAGATACTATTAAGATACGTGAGGGTAATATGGTCACCGTCAGCTTTACAGCCCTGTAAAACCAAAACTAAGAGGAGGACAGAGATGAAAACCCAAATTTGTATACTATAACTTATATTTTAAGAAAAAAATTTTGCAAACTTGCCTTGGCAATAATTAGCAACACATCGAAAAGTAAATTTAAAAGAACTAACTACACTACACAATACTAAAATCGACTTAAATATTTACTATAATGTCTACTGTCAAAATGTCGTCGATAAAGCAGCGCCGGCGACAAAGTCATCTATGCAAACAAGGTTGTAGTTTTTGGGTTATAATTATAAGAAAGTGACAATATTAACCGGATAACCATATCATCCTCACATACAATATTAAATGTCATAAAACGGATGATATCTATGGCAATTTCCTTTCCAAATGCCAACGTCATCCACGCGGTGCATCTTTCAGTAGTGAGCTTAAAAACGACTGTGCGAATCAGGAGACCACAAGTTTATCGTCGTCGTCATCATCTCGCCTCTCCTACGAGTCCCATTGGAGCGCGTCTGATAATGGCGACAAAGCATTCTATGCCTTTCCGTTATCAACAAAATAAGACGCGGACATAAAAAATAGGTACCCAGGTTTCCCTTTATTAAAGACACGACAAATCGCAGCGGTACAAATCACTCAAACATTTGATTCAGAGTAGGATTTCGTCTAGATTGGTATGGACAAAGGATATGACATCTTCCACAGGAGATATTTCCATAGGAGTCCTGCTAGACATGGAATGCTCCCGTCGTAGGAGAGGATATGCCTTAATCATCTTGTTTAGCGCGCGTATTGAAGATAGCGATAACAGATCTCGTCCCTTGGACGCTGCTGCCGTCGTTGAATGGTTATTCAGAGATGTCCAACACCACCTATCCGAAGCCATAAAATTTTCCTGGCGTATTTTATAGTCGCGTCTTACGACACCACGGAACAAAATGGTTACAATACGCACAAGGTTATAAGCTATAACAATACATGACTTTTATGCATTTTATGATATATTTTTATACGTGGTAGAGTCACGCTGCAGCTATATTATGGTTGTAGCAAGTATGGGTCGGCTCGATTGGGGAGGGACCACGCTCTCAATACCAGCCAGAGCCAGAATACCAGCGTAAAATAGCGGCTTACTGCTGCTGTGTTTCGTATGGTGAGTGTAGAGAAGCGGAGACCCGTTTTACTGGAATCGAGGCATTCCATCTTAGTCCACACGGGTGATAACGCATCTACATTTTGATACGTAACCGGGGATAAATGTAGATTTCCATGGGCCACAGCATCCACTCATCATCGGGTGATCTATGTGCTCGTTTGTCACCCTAATTCTTCACTTCAACCTATGTTGTTAGAGATGTACTATAATAGAATAGTTCCGTGTCTAGTAATGTGGACCCCTGCTGGTCAGGTGAAGTACGGTAAGATAACTATACAATTCTATCATGACTACGAAACCAACAATGACGTTTATCCGAGATGCTTCCGACTCAATTTATTATCCGGTCATCTGTAGGCTAATATTAGCACCACTTTAAATCGAACACATTTATTTAAAGAACCACTTACTTATACCACAAAATAAATAATAGTACTAGTACTACATAGATTATATCTGAGATTTTTTTAAACTGTGGTTGTTTGTATATTGTGCCATAGGTGTAATCGAGTGTATTAAGGTGGCAACACGTTTGTTACCGTGCGGTCTTTAGTTATTGGTAATATACTATAATTCCAGAAATACCTAACTTTAAGCTACTAACTACATATTGAATAAAACTACGAGGGTGGATTGAAAAGTACTCGGCCTAACACAGATCCATTCAATTCTAAAAATCAAATCTACCCACATTATTTATTTCAGTTCAGACTAGTTCATTGTGTGAAGTTCGAAACGTGTGCGATAATTAGTTGTGATTTTATAAATTTATTAACAACGTAATCGGACATAATTTCCGCGAATGGAGCAAATCGAGCAGCGTGCCGTCATTAAGTACCTCCATAAGAAGGGGCTATCATCAAAAGCCATCCACGATGACATGGTCAGTACATTAGGCGATTGTGCTCTGTCATATTCATCCGTCAAAAAATGGATAGCAGAATTTAAGCGTGGTAGAGAGAGTGTGAAAGATGAACCCCGCTCTGGAAGGCCTTCGACGTCAACTACTGACGAAAATATTAAAAAAGTACTTGATTTAATAATGGGAGACCGCAGATTAAACATTAGAAAGATAGGCGAGATTATAAGCATCTCTTATGAACGAACTCAAAACATCATTGTCAACGAGTTGGGTTTCCACAAGGTGTCTGCGAGGTGGGTTCCGCGACTGCTTTCAGTTGAACAAAAAAGGACGCGATTGACTATTTCACGCGACTGTTTGGAGTTATTTGAAGCCGATGTAGATGTTTTTTTGAATCGTTTTGTTACTATGGACGAAACATGGGTTCATTACTGTACACAGGAAACAAAACAACAATCAAAACAGTGGAGAAGACCTGGACTACACCCCCTAAAAAGGCTAAGTCGATTTTGTCGGCAAATAAGGTGATGGCTTCGGTATTCTGGGATTCGAAAGGTGTGATTATGATTGATTATCTTGAAAGGGGTCAGACTATAAACTCTGATTACTACTGCACCTTACTACGTCGTTTACGAGAGGAAATAAAAGAAAAACGTCGAGGAATGCTCAGAAGAAAAGTCCTGTTTCATCAAGATAACGCCCGTGTTCACACGTCAGTACAGTCAATGGCTGAAATTCACAACTGTGGCTTTGAACTGTTACCGCATCCGCCGTATTCACCTGATCTGGCACCATCAGACTTCTTTCTGTTCCCTAACCTAAAAAAGCACTTGGGAGGTCGAAGATTTTCGACAAACGACGAGGTCAAAGCAGCTGTAGACGCATATTTTGACTCTAAGGAAGAATCATTTTTTTTCAACAGTCTAAATGCTTGGAAGGGGAGGTGGCAAAAGTGTATTGAACTTGATGGTGATTATGTAGAAAAATAAAAATATAACTGATTTAGTATGTGTTTATTTCCTTAGTTAGGCCGAGTACTTTTCAATCCACCCTCGTATATTTACGGATTTTATCGCGTTTAATCCACTATTCTAACTTAGTTTTTGATTCCCGACGTTTCGGGTGCTTTACAGTACCCATGGTCATGGGGGGGACTGAGATGTTTGACATCCCAATGTCATTTGGTCCGATTTACGCAAAAGGAGCTTACAGTATCATGAAGGCTTGAAGTGGTATGCTTGGGTTTGGGTTTAATTTGGTTAATTATAGAATCCCAAGCAGATGGCAGAAATTAGGATGTTTTTTAATTTCAATGGCCTCGCGTATCATCCTTCTTAGGAATCGTTGTTCTTTTGGCGAGGATTTATGGTTTATCAAATGTAATGTAATGGTCGTGTCAAACGATCTTGAACATGTTCGCAGACTGCAGACTTCCCGGAGCGTCGGTGCTTCACGTCAGCTATATTATGTTCCTTCACGCGGATTTTTATAGATCTTTTTGTTTGACCTATGTAAGAGAGACCACATTCACAATCTAGCTTGTTCGTGTGAATGTGCAAATCCGTAAATATAATTTTATTCAATGTGTAGTGTTCGCGTAAATTTAAGAAATCATTGCACTAACTACATTTCAAGAACTGTAATTACGTTATTTATAACATTAGATACATTAATACAAAGTGAACAGTCTCGATTATTACTTTAATACGAACCACATAAAACATTCGTCTTAATTACAGAATAGTTAATGTTGCACCAAATGGATTCTTTAATTATATTTGTATGCTAATGCACTGAGGTCATTTGTTATAACCCGGCGTAAACTTTAATCCAATTTATTTTAATTTAAATGTCTTATTTTAATTAGAAAATAAAGTAAAATATCCTCAAGTTTTAACATCTTGAAGAATATAAAATTTTCCTAGAGCTTAAAACTTAAACATACGTAGATTTTCAACTTCTATTTTTAAGACCATTATTGAATCAAATTTTCAAATATTTTCTGTTTAATATTTTTGTTTACACACAAAATTACTTAAGATTGAAATTGAAAAGGTTCGCGTTAGTAATTATTATTTGCTAATGTCATTAGGTTAGGTAAATTAACAGTGAATCGTAAATGTTACTTGAAGTATTCCTTAAGATTTATAGGTTGTTCAAATAAAATAGTGGTTTCAATTATTTAATATATGTATATTATATATTTAAATCTCTTTGATATATTTTATGTTATTGGACTGCCTCGTTGGTCTAGTGGTTGTAGTAGTTCGACTGCTGATCATGAGGTCCTGGGTTCGAGTCCCGGGTCGGGCCAAAAATTTAATTATTGAGTTTTTCCGTCAAGAAATTCTCAGTAGTTGCCTGGAGTCAGCAAGTTGGCGGTGTCTCACCCCCGTGCCTCAGAAAGCACGTAAAACCGTTGGTCCTGCGCCTGATCTCTCTCCGGTCGTGTCGGTGTACCGTCCCATCGGATTATGAGAGTGAGGGAATAGATAGTGCACCTGTGCTTGCGCATATAATACGGCCGACGTATCTTGGCGAGTCCGACCTTCGCGCAGAAGGTTGCGCAATAGCTTTTTTAAGGAACAAAATGGTGGCATGAGGCGACGTACGGGGGGCGGTGGTCTAGGCTAGAGATTGACCATAAGTAAACACAATCGACCCTTTAGTCATAAAATATCGCAATCGATTAGTTTTATTTAGAAGTTATTGATTTTTGTTTATATAAGATATTAAACGAAATAGATTTACAAATATAGTGAATTTTGTTGATAATAAACAAGATTTCGACTTAAATAAAAAAAAAAAAAAAACTAAAAACATATTATTTTCTCAGCTGAAAGACATAATGTACTTAAATATCAATTATCTATTAACGTCTTCTTGAGTAACGACTATTTGAGAAAATTTAGAACCTCCTTATAAATTGCAAATAAATATATTTTTATGTCTTAATTTTAATCGATTTGAATAAAAATCGATTAAACAACACCCTCAGGCACGCGTGTTGGACATCCCTTTCTGGTTACTTCGTAAAGCTTCGTGCTTATTCGGCAATGCTCGGTACACGGTAATATTTCTCAGTCACACGTTAGCATTGGTGTCGTGTTCGTGTCGCTATCTCTGTCTTGAGCACAGTCGGTTACAAAAGTTTTCGTTGTTATTGTTGTTTGTTTTTATTAATAGTGTTAAGTTTGTTTTGTTTGTTTTATTTGTTTTATTTGCAAGTGTCAGTTAGCACTTATATTATTCGCCAAACATGCCACCAAAACATAACAGTGTGTTAAATCGCCAGGCGAGAAAAATTATTTACGATTTAACGCAATATATGAAAAAAGAAAAAGAAGAAGGCGTAAAAGATGTCGATAAAGTTTATTTAAGAGTTGCTAACGCAACTGGTGTGTCCCAACGCACAGTACAGCGGATCGCAACTGAAGGCAATATTTCGGGCTTACTTTCAGTATTCCGCACGCCTGGTAAAAAAAGGTCTAGATCAAAACCTATTACTGATATGGATAATTTTGACCAGGGAGTAGTAAAAAGATGCATACACAACTTCCACAAAACTGAAAAAGAAATGCCGACGATAAACAAATTACTAGCGAAACTCAAACGGGATATAAATTTTCAAGGTGGTAAAACGAGCTTAAAGACAATTATCAAAAACTTGGGTTTCAAGTGGCGAAAGACCGAAACCAATAGAATGGTTCTTATAGAGAAGACCGACATTCGCCTGAAAAGGATCTTGTACTTGAAGGCAATGAAAAAATACAGGGACGAAGGGCGACCAATTGTATTCACTGACGAGTCGTATGCCCACTCATCACATACAAAAGGTAAGGCGTGGTCAGATGGTTCCGCTCAAGGACTAAAGCGCCCGATATCAAAAGGTCAGCGGATAGTGATGGTACACGCTGGGTCAGAAGCAGGGTTTGTTCCGAACGCGCTACTAATGTTCAAATCTGGCAGCAAAACCGGAGACTATCATGATGACATGAATTTCAAAAATTATGAGAAATGGTTACGGACCCAACTGATTCCAAATTTGAGCCCTAACTCGGTGGTGGTTATCGATAATGCTCCGTACCACAACAAATTAATGGATCCTGCCCCTACATCTAATGACAAGAAGGCAAAAATGGAATCGTGGTTATTAGAAAAGGGTATACCATATGAAAAGGACATGCGTAAACCACAACTTTACGATCTAATAAAAAAAAACAAAGACGTGAATAAAAAATACGTAATAGATGAAATGTTTAAACAAAACAACCACGATGTCCTTCGTTTACCCCCATATCATCCCGATTTAAACCCCATCGAGATGGTGTGGGCTGCCATTAAAGGGCACGTAGCCGCTAAAAACGTCGACTGGAACGTAACCCGGACAATGGAGCTCATACAAGAAAAAGTAAATTTAATGGGTCAGAATGAATGGAGTGCTTTATGCAGAAAAGTGCAAGAGGTCGAACATGACTATAGGAAGAGCGACCATATTATTGACGAAATGACGGATCAATTATTCATCATTAATACAGCTTCAGATTCAGAAAGTGAGTCTGAAAGTGAGAGCGACGATTACGAAGATGAACCTATGCCAAGTACCTCACATGGTACACAAGGGGCCGACGACTTTATGTTAGGAATTTCCCCCCTCAGCGACAGTGATTAAATAATAATAAGTGTAAATAAATAAAAAGTATTAAATGTAAATAATATTGTATGTGTTTGTGATAAAATCTGCCCCTATCGAAAGGTGAGGTATCAAAATTGAATCTTTAATTTATAATGTCTCCAAAGTGTTTTGATATTTTTGGTCACTGTATTAGGGAAATTTTATTTGTACATTGGTATATATAAAAAAATGACAATAACAGTTTTCTTCACGAGTGTTCATGCGCTAAACTTCGCAGAGCCTATATTCAGACTCGCCAAGATACGTCGGCCGTACAATACACTTGAGAACTATAATCCTGTCCTGCGCCGATGGCTAGCCTCCGTTCAGGCAGGCTGCCGTGGCCGAAATTCGGCCTGGAGGACGTTATATAGTATTGACTTAGCATGTTACAAACAATAAAGATTATGTGCTTTTGAAATAATTCTGTATACTGTTGGCGTATTTATCCTTCACTTTAAGCGAGCAATTCTTGTTATCCTATACCTTTAAAGGAGCAATTCTTTTGAAAAAATATTATTCGTGTTGCATCCGTATGTAATTTGTACCTAGATGTAATTTCAAAAAAACCTAGCAAAGCTTGGTCATCCAGGTACTGATTGATTAATCGAAAACTGCTCGATGATGGTATTCTATATTCAAATGATCTTTTAGTTTCCAAGTTTATCGAGATAGTTTTCTTACATGAGAATATTTTTTCTATCGTCGGGCAATGCTCGTTCGTCTAGATTACTGTTTATTTGTCTCCTTTCCTATAAGGCATTCATTCTATAGAACAATAATTACATTGTATTGGAAAATTAATTACACAAAATTAAGAATTACATTTGCATGCAATTAACTTAAATAAAACTGAAATCGAATAAAATTTTAATATAATTTGACAATCATTCTACATTTAATATTTTTCATGCCATAATTAAATATTTTTCATGTCATAATAGATTATATATTAAGCAGAACATAAACAAAAAAAATTACATCCATTAAGTTTACTTTTGTCATTTAGGTAATCGTAAACTGAGTAGTGGCTTTTGATTTGAGTTTATTTTTGAATTTGTGGTGGCAATAAATAACTTTAAATGAGATAGGCAAAGAATTAAATAGTGCAATGGCTTGATGCCTTGTGCTGTGGCGTACAACATTCAATGTTGGTGAAATTGAAGTTTTTAAATCTTTTCGCCGTGTCGTTTCTCTCTTTTTCCTTTCTTTGTTTGTTTCATTTTTGTAAATTTTTTTAAATTAAATATGTAAGTGAAATTAAGATATATAAAGAGGGAACCCTAAGTATGCCAAGTTTTCGAAAATGTTCTTTACACGACTCAATTTGTGGAATACGTAACATGGTGCATGGTGTCCTATTATTGTCTCCTTGAAGTATATAAATGCCATGTCTATCCGTAACATGGTGCATGGTGTATTATTCCTATTATTGTCTCCTTGAAGTATATAAATGCCATGTCTACCCGTAACAGTGAATGCTGTAGTCCATAGACTCCTATCTTCGATGAAACTCCCTAAACACCAAAGGCAACTAAAATTTCTCGCCTTCAACGATATATTCCCTCTGCACGTGTTTATGTATAAAATTTGTCAACATGTCTCCTGAGTCAAGTACCAAAATTTTCAAAAAAATTAGCTATGTAAACAAACTACAGCAGCATTTCTATTGTTTCAATCAATTCACACAATAATTTTAAATAAGCAAATCGTTTTATGATTTTTCATATAATAAGACAAATTCGAAATCATGACAATATTGTCAGTTTTCTTATACAAGTGGATTCTTTCACATTGTCTACAGGACACCTTTATAGGATAAGGGTGAAAAACACAGTCCACCTGATGGTAAGTGGATGTTGTGGCCTATAGACATCTACATTCGATTAAGAATCAAATGCAGATCCGTTGTCACTCCTGAGGACTAAGATGGAATGTCTCGATCCCAGTAAAACGGGTCTCCGGTTCTCTACACTCATCATACGAAACACAGCAACTTTAAGCGGCTATTTTACGCTGGTTTTCTGTGAGAGCGTGGTCCTTCCCCGGTCGAGCTGACCCGTTCATGCTACAACCATAATATAACTGCAGCGTTGCTCTACCACGTAAAAACCTTTTGACGAAAGTTTTGAAAGATTCGTGAATACCTGCTTCATTCTTTAAAAAAAATACCAGGACAAAAAACATAACTCAGCAATATAAGAATTCATATTAGGTATGTGTCAATCACTCTAGTGTCACAGTGACCGAATCATTCTCTAGTACATTTTATCACGCGTACTGGTACATTCGGATCGATCATTCAAATGGATCATTTCGGGCTCCAGTACTCGTGTACCAGTGTACGTGTTTTTTGAGGCTCTGGATTAGAGCACGGGAGGGATTTGCTTAGCCATGAGTGGCTGCGCTGGGGGCCGCGGGTTCGGATACCGCACGCTAGAACGATTAATTCGTTCAAGCCCGCACGAAAGAAGTATTTGTATGGCCTACAAGTAATTGTTCCGGGTCTGGTTTGTCCTTGTGCAATTTATGTTTGTAAACTGCATCCACGTTACAGGAGAAAATCCTAGTGTGTATATGTAATTAAACTTGTTTTCGTGTCCTTAATTATCAGCGATAATAATTTTTTCTGTCTTTTAATTATTTTTTTTTATCAGAAGTTGTATTTGCACACGCCGAGCAGGCATTGAGTACTACATTATATTGAGTGAGACGGTGGTTGTGCACACACAGGTAGGGAGATGGTTCCAAACTAGCCACATCATTATTATTTTACACGCAAACCTCAGCTAATTATTTTTAACATCCTTCATGGGTCAAAAGATTTCTCAGCATTTGTTCAAATCAGATCGACTTAGACAAGTAGACAAATAGTTATTTAATAGTTTTTTTCATGACAAACCGAAAAACCAGACCCTATACAATACTAAAATCGACTAAAATATTTACTATAATGTAAACTGTCAAAACGGCGTCGGTGCAGCAGCGCCCTTTTGACCATTTAATATTTTATTGACTGATGAAGAGCTATCCTACAGAGTCTTCTATGCAAACAAGGCTGTAGTTTTTGAGTTATAATAAAGTGACCATATTACCGGATGAACAAAATATAATATATATATATATATATATATATATATATATATATATATATATATATATATATATATATATATATATATATGAATAATATATATGTGATAATATGTGTAAACAAGTTAGTTTTTTCTCGGCACTACCTATACCCATAGCTCTCACCAAACCACCAAAGATTAGCTGGCAGAGAATGCCTTTTTGACATTAAGTTCGCCTTGGTACTAACTTTTTTGTTTGAGTGCAATGAAGAATTTTCTATTTATCTATCTATCTAAGAACTTAAATGCCTTGTTATTATTACCATAGTACGTTTGTCGTTAGTTTGATCACTTGCCATATGAAAAACAGGGGCATTATGTTCATATTTTATGCTGATATTCTAAGAGAGCATGGTTTTGACCCGGTCGAGCCAATTTATTAATTTATGAGTATATTGTGAGCATCTCAGATCATTAAGTTTTGTGCTAAATCATTTGCACTTTCTTGGTTAATTGGACATTAAAACATGTTGTGAGTGTTATTTTTCTAAATGAGTAACAACTAACAACCCAAATATTTTTCACGAAGGAATTTGATAATACACTGATAATGTATGAACAATAGACGACACTTATTATGTAGGTACAAGAATTGTAAAGTGTTATGGCGGCGTTAGAGGATCAAGATGACGAACACTCGATATATCAGCTTTTAAAATTGTAATTGACTGATTTATTCCATTGGAGCGTGCAAGGAATTTCGAAAACTTCATTGAACTAATAGCAGCTGCTTGTAACTATATTCTAGATGTGAAATACCCAGACCGGTTTTGGAGTCGTCAACCCTCTAGCAAGCTTTGAAAGTATATCCTACATTAAGTCGAAATTCATCCCCAGCAGTGGTATATTACGGACTAATGAAGAGGTAAGAAAGAAGATATAAATATAACAAACTATGTATTTTATACTATCAATTAATCGCTAGCTAACATTCAGTCAGTACGACAGTCTTTATATATAAAACGCATCTTATCTAAAGTACTGTTTCTTTTTTGAGTATCAATATATTGATAATGTTATTTAATTGATTTTTCATGTTGCTCTTCTTTAGTAGTATATGTTTGATGTTATGAAAGACAACAGCCATGCTTAAACTTAACTAGCGACTGTTATGAGTTATGACTTGACTTATGACCTACTTGGATAGGATCGGAAATGTAACCTTAAAACTATCTGCCACTTTTTATGACGGACTTTAAAATTTATAGCTATATAACTACGAACGTCATATTTGACATTAATTGATAGACCAATGGATAATAAAAAATAAAAAGTAAACATCGAAACTAGTTTTTAATCCTCCAGTAGAAAGTGTGTGGTTTGTATCGATGATTACTGAAGTAATCAAATGGAAATTTCAAATAATTTTTAGAAAACTATTTTAAAATTATTTTGGATAAAGAAGTAACACACTGGGCCATATGCTTTATATTACTAAAGGAAACTAATCCATCTAGGATTCGTTTTAAGTACCTGACTGGTAGCCCTTGATATCACGGGAACACTCTAAGTGTTATTACAGCGATTTAGAATCGCCTTTAACTTAAAGTAATAAATAGGATTACGTATATATAAAAACTTAATGATATTTTTAAAACAATGTGTTTAAATAACTGGATGTATGTATGTGTAGCTTACCGGTCGCGACAGTGACTCGCGTTTCCTAGCTAGACGGTGGTGCCAGTGAACTCTCTTGGCCCCGGCTTTACAATCGCGAACGAGTGCCGCTGAGTAGGTAGGTTAAAGCGGGGCTAGTGTCTATGTAAGTACGTTTTCGGTAAGCTCTCGTCCACACAACCGCGCGCGTCGACACTTCCTCTGACACTCAACAGGCGACCCTCCATATTATGCCGGTTTCGTCGTTTGTTTAAATTCATAAGCATTATTATTAGTTCGGACATTAGAACGCTATTATTGATTACACGTATTTTAATTGATTAAAAACCAATTACACTATAATTAATTGACATCGTCAAGTACGGTCTTGCATTCATCGCCATACTGCTTTCGTCATCTGATACGGCCGGTAATGGAAATAATATACAGGTTGGCCCAGAAAATAATGCATTATTGAAAAATAAAAGTTTATAAAAAAAACGATTGTATTTATAAGCGTTTAATTTATTACAATTTAAAGTTAAACTAAATGTAATTTTAGTTTTTGAATAGTACACATCATCAAGATGACTTTTGGCGTTTACGACACTCTTCTAAACGAGCACGAAAATTCGGAAAAACTTTCGTAAGAGTTTCTCTTGAAATGGATTCCATTTCTTGTTGAATATTCAGCTTTTACTGCCGTGACGTTGTCGGGTTATTGGAGTATACCTTACTTTTAAGGTATCCCCATAAAAAAGTCTACTGGACTTAAATCGGGGCTCCTTGGGGGCCAGGAAGTGTTACCTCTCCGTGAAATTAGTTTCTTTGGAAACATATCCCTTACCACGCGCACGCTCTCATTTAAAGTGTGGCACGTGGCTCTATCCTGCTGAAACCAAGTGCTTCTATTGTAACCTCGCGATTCTTGCAATTTAGGAACCAGAAAATCCGTCGGCATAACTATGTACCGCTCTGAATTTACGGTAATTGTTCGACCACGATTATCTTGAAAGAACAGACCGATGATACCCCATCTGACGATTCCAGCCCAAACCGTAACCTTTGGTGAGTGAAATGGCTTCTGGTGTTTTATATAGACGAGGATTTTCTGCAGCCCGATTCCGGCAATTTCGCTTATTTACGAAACCGTGTATATGAAAATGATATTAATCGGAAAAGAAAATGTTATTAAAGTCAGTGAAATTGTAGAACATTTCATTAGCAAAATTTAATCTCGATTCAAAGTCTTTTGGATTCAATTCCTGCACTAATTGAATCTTATAGGGATGCAATTTCCAATCAAGGTGTATTTTAATCCGACTGATCCAGAAGGAGGTTAATGTTTTTATGTATTTATGTTCTTTAGTTGTTATATATGTATGTTACTTAACCAAGCTTAATTTGTAACTTAACATGTATATTTATCTCATTATTAATTTTTGTTAAAATTCCTATTCACAGCGCCAACCGTTTCCATCATGTATAAAGCTAAAAATAATAGCTAAAAATAAATATAAAGCTAAAGTAGGTATTTTTTTTAACTTAAATGCAAAGTGTCTCCTGAAAGATCTAGACGTAACGTATCACGTTAGTGGTTCCTAAATTTAGATAGGCTTAAACAAGAAAGTCTTACGAGTAAATGTATAAAATTTTATAATATAATCTCTACATTAAAGAAAACCTATTTAAAGAAATTTTGTAAAAAAAAAAAACTACTACTTATGTACTGTAAATAACATTAATATGTTGAGGACAATGATATGTGAAAATAACTCTGCACTTGCGGTCGACTGGTTACTGATATATATTGTTAAAGCTGACATATAGCTGTTAGCTATGGCTTAAATTTTGACTTCTGAATCCACTTGCCCCTTGCCATCAGGAATCGTGCAATTCCTTTTAAGCCTTAATTTAAAAAGCCGCAGCGTCTGATCCGCGTGTTGCCAAGTGTGAAAACTATGGTGATTGTTCCCCCTATTACCCAATCTATGGGGGGCTAAGTGGAGCAGTGCACTTTATAATGCATTAATTATACCATATAAATATGAAAAATACTCATTAAAATTAATGGCTGTAATATTGAACATGCAAGTGTATAACGATTATGCTAGTACTTTTTTTCTTAACTTAAATTTTTTTTTAAATAAAGTCCATTTCTGGTTGTAGCACATTAGACGGGGCGATGGTGAAGAGCTACCAGCAGAAAACATTTTCGCGTGATACGTCATCAATTTCTTGCAAACATCATTCCAGTCAACATTAGATTAGTAGGTTATATGTGGAATTGCGGCAAAACTGATGGCTAAACCGACTAATGGATCCCATGGAAAAAACTTCTTCTTTGGAAGATACTTCTTCTTATCGACATTGTTGCCACTCTTGGTGAGCGGGTTGGCAACCGCAATTTTTATTGCTTTACTTATCCGACACTATTCCGATGACATCGCGGACGTCAGCCTGAGCGAGATTAAAATGGCTCTCCAGCACCACAAAACGTCTCCTGGTGAGGATGGAATTACAGCGGAGCTTCTTAAAGTGGGTAGATAACCGAAACTTAATGTTCTTTAGAAGTTCCTCAATTCCGTCCTCCATGGTGGCACTACTCTGGAGGCGTGAAGCAGAATGCGGTAGTCTTGTGCTTCAAAAAAGGCGACAACGCTCTCTTAAAGAACTACAGACCGATTTCCCATCTGAGCTACGTCTATGTGCTGTTTTCGAGAGTCATTACGAATAATCTCGAACACAGACTCGACGAATGCCAGACTCCCGAACAAGCCAGTTTCCCAAAAGGCATTAGCATCATGGGCTACATACATACCCTTTGCCAAATTGTACAGAAATCCGTAGAATACAATCTGCCACTTCTTCTTGCCTATGTGGACTACGAGAAAGTCTTTGATTCCGTCGAAATTTGGATTGGATGGTGCTGCAGTCCCTTCAGCGGTGCCAGGTTAACTGTCGGTATATCGAAGTGTTGAAGTGTGTGTACAGTATGACTTCGATGGCTATCTGAATACAGAACCCATAGAACCAGAGTACGAAACCTTGGATAGGTTTCGTACCATACGAAACCTTAGATAGGTTTCGTACTCTGGTTCTATACTCAGATAGCTGCAGAGAGGTGTAAGACAGGGTGACGTAGTATCCCCGAAACTCTTCACCGCTGCATTGGAAGACGTTTTCGAGCTACTGGACTGGAAAGGATACGGTATTAACGTCAATGGCGAGTACATCACTCACCTTCGATTTGCCGACGATATAGTCTGTAGTGTTATGTTACTTACATACCATTTTAACTATTTTAAATTTATTTTTCCATTCTGTTTTCTATTTTCTGCATTCATCTCAAAACTAGATATTTTGCATCACCTTTATTTCCATAGGAACCTGTAACATTTTTAAACCATAAGAACACAATAACAAATCATTTTCACGTCGTATTTTCCCGTTATCAGCACTTTTTAAATCGATGTCAATGGAGTCTACCTTTTTCGGTCTTTTATTTAGTTCTCCGTAACTCTGCAATTTCGGGTTTCGTGCGCGCTGTTGCGCTACTTTTTTTTCCTATATAAATAATATCTCATTTTTCACTTAAATCTTGCCGTTTCTGTATTACGAGCCTAAAACCAAAATTTGACATGTTTTGACATCGTTGTTTATCAGGTTGTCATGGCAATTTTTATTCAAATATCGTTACCGGCCTGATGTATTTACTTCAAAATACTCCTTTCTTCTTGGCCATTTACAAGAATTTGCTTTTAATTTAAATAATTTCAAATTTAATGAGAATAATTTTCCGTTCTTATGCCAGATCCGTCAAAAAGGGAAAAGAAGCCGAACAATCGGCGAATGGCGGAGTCTGACTTGAGCTTTGATACTTGAAGCATCTCCTAAAGGCCTTTTCCGCACTGCCTCGGGATCCTGCAAGCCTCTGCCCGCTCCTTAAGTCGTCGCCTAGCCACGCCTACGCCTCCGCCTACTAGTGCGCTGTGTTTGCCTACTTCAAGCGCCGCGTGTACCTACTTCAAACGCTGCGTGCCTACTCCAGACGTTGCGTGGACCTACTCCAGACGCTGCGTGTCTATTCCGGACGCTGTGTGTGCCTACTCCGGAAGTTGTGTTTGCCTACTTCAAGCGCCGCGTATACCTACTTCAAACGCTGCGTGCCTACTCCAGACGTTGCGTGTACTTACTCCGGGTGCTGCGTGTACTTACTCCGGGCGTTGCGTGTGCCTACTCCAAGCGCTGCGTGTACCTTCTCCAGACGCTGCGTGTGCTTTCTCCAGATTCTGCGTGTACCTAGAGCAGGAGCTGTGCACCTATCATAGGCATAGCCTGTGCATACTTCGTTGCAATATCTTTATCTTTGTTATTTTTTTTAATAATATTGTAAATCACTATCTTCATTACAACCCATCATCACCTTCATACCTTTTTTTATAAAAGAAACTGTAAAACTTTACAAATTTTTGAATAATTTATTTTATTTTGGTTGTTTTCGTTGTAGTTAAGTTCTTTAGTTTTTTTATTGTCGCTTCACGACAAGTCCTTATGGCAGAATAGCTGGAGGATCTAAGCACTATGCTCAATGACCTCCATAGTGTCTACCAGCGGATAGCTCTTAAGATGAACTTGGAAAAAACAAAAGTCATGTGTTATGTCCTTATCACACCTATGCCGGTGATTGTTTGGAGCACTAAGCTCGAAGTTCTTGACGATTATATTTACCTAAAGATGATAATGATGGCTTACAAAATTTTCCTGGGATAGGCTTGGCGAGAGGCCAGAATGCAAGAGTTCCCGAAGGAAGGCGACATAGTTTCTCACCGATTCTCGCAATGGGCTCCGACTTTGCCCTAGCGATAACTCGTTTGAAGGACCTGAAGGTAAAATTTTACTTATTTTTGAGTGCACTAGTATTTGCATCGCGGGGCGCAAATACGTCAGCCCAGGCCTCAGTGGTGGATTCACTGAATTGCCACCAGCAGACTGTAAAAATTTTGCCACTCCTAGCGATTTTTACAAGTCGATACCCTAATTCACAATCATATTAATGTGAGTTTATGATTTGTGCACCATAGTTGTCCTAATCACACCAACTTTCGGGATCGATGTGTTAGTTCCTAGATTAATTTTACAGATCAAAGACTTAGTTAAGTCGCGCAAGCAATATTTTCTGGGTATATTTCTGAGCTAATAAAAGCCCAATCATATATTGCTAATAAGGCGGGGTAAGCGTAAGGTATGATTAAATACTACTTACATTCTGTAAACGTAATTAAATATTTTTTATTGCGCTTACTGAAACAATATATTTGAATTAAAACAATATATTTAAATATCTGGTAACAATCCGGCTGATGATGATGATGAAATAAGTTAAGTTATGAGAGTTTTGCAATTCCATTTTGCGAGATTTTTTGTTCGCAAAATCATCATTTATATCCAGTATGAACTCTTGTTCATTAGCTGACTCTATGCACATAAGGGCTAAGGCGTTTAGCTTTTCTTGGCTTATGGTAGATCTTAGATAATTTTTCATCCGTTTTAAGCAAGAAGAACTCTCACCCGAAGAATTTGTCACTGGTGTACAAAGTGTGTAAAAAGCCATGCGAACAGCTGTGTCAATGTTTGGATAAACGTTTTGCAAATTCTGTTTTCGTAGGAACGAAGATAGACTTTTCAATGATCCAGAATCAGGTTTCACAAAAATTATTTCTTTTATTTAGAAGGAAAGTAGCATTGAAAATGTATGCATTCTTGAACTAAATCAATCTCAAAATTATAATCATACAATTATACCAAGAAACGGGATACCTATTTACGTAAAAGTTGATGATAACAATTCAGTCATTTTGCTAAAAAACTCTGTAAAAAGAATCTGTAGAAGTCCTCCTGCCGTTTTTATAATTTTTATACGAGCCTATAAATGAGAAAAAGACATATGCTAATCCTGAAAATATCACTCTTAATCATTCTCGTTTCTTCATCAGGTGTTTAATTTTTTTTCCTTTTAGGTTGTCTTTTCCCTATATCTTATGTATACCGATTCGACACGCTTATTTTCATCGCCTTTTCTATGAAATACTTAAAATGTTCTCGTTCAGCTACGAAAAACTTGCAAAGAGAACTTAAAAACGGAATCTACGGCAGAAACCTGAATTTGAACAATCTCATTAACATTCTTCACAACAACCATTACCGCCATTCTCAGTTTTTCTAAATTCAAAAGTATTCTTGTCGCTTCGTTGCAAGTTACTGGCTTTTCGGTATTATAATATCATCCTTGATCAATTCCAAAGTTTTAAGGGCTTCTTACCAAGAATCTTTCAAACTTCCACATGCATCCGCTCTGACCAACGTGTCAGATCACCTCTCTTTAGTGTTTTCCCTTTTTTATTGTAAGTCATTATTTTTGCCAGCCTTGTGTTGAACTTAAAAAAACCTAGACCTGTTGAAGCAACATGAAAAAGCGACAAGCTAACTAAATTAACTAATAAAATAGACTAAATTTAAAGAGTGGGTAGAACAAGGAACGAAAAAGTGTTTTAAGTTCCGAAATAATGGCAATATATATTTCTTCAGCTTCTCTTTAATTTGTTTAAGACATTAATAAATTTGCCTCAAATTTGCCGCCCCTAAAATCTGCTGCCCTAGGCTCCAGCCTACTAAACCTGCTGGTAAATCCAAATATATATTTATAGAAAAGCAATAGTGTATGGCAGTGACACGACAAGTGCGCGACGAATTACTTACCGCGCGTGCACCAAAACTACTTCCCGCGTGCGCAATCATGACGTTAACATTACCATCGGAATGTTCAATTAAGTTAGCTGTATTTAAAGTTTCAGGAGTGCAGACTGTAGATACATCAGCGCGACTATTTATACAAATTTCTACAGTATTGTTTGATTGTAGATTATTACTTATTCATAATTTTTCGAACGATATATTTCCATAGTTTGGTTTCGTTCATTTCGTATAGCTTACATGCTAAATAAAATTTTGTGATTTGCATAACGAATCGATTTTGCATTAATTATACATATCAACTTACCGCAACAATGAAATTAAGCATTTCTTTTGAATATTTAACACAAGAAAGAATTACATATATGTAAATGTAACATACTAACAAAAATTGTATATACATATATAATATATATATATATATATATATATATATATATATATATATATATATATATATATATATATATATATATATATATGTAAAACACTCACGCCTGTCACCCAGAGGGGTAGGCAGAGACTACGGACTTCCATTTAGCACGATCCTGACATACCTCTTTCGCCTCCTTTACATCCATACATATACGCATACATGCTCGTCGGTTAAGGGTACTTCTAACGTGGCCCGTTTTCAAAATATCGCCAATTTGGTCGATAAACTTTTTTCTAGGGCGTCCCTTCCCGACTTGGCCGTTCACATCTGCCATAAAAATTACGTTGTACCAGTTCTGGCGCACTGAGTCAGAAGGGGTACAGGTACGATGTTCGTCGACTCACTATCCTAAAAAAAAAAAAAAAAAAAAAAAAACAAAGGTTTTCGCATGCTCTGATCACGAATCTGCGGAAATCCATTTTTGCGTAGGATTCACGGTTCCGGAGATGTGCAGATCAATTAACTCTTATCTAATTGATATCCGCTGCGAGCCTCCACCGTCATTAGCGCTCCATTGTCCTTATCTACTTATCTATTGTTGATTGACTACCGTCATTATCTATTATTCGTCAGCGTGTGGGTCGATTTTGCTATTGTATTATACTCCTTTGTTCCTATCTACAACACTAATCTGAATCATCAATAAAACACATTACCTAATTTTGTTAAAATTTTTATTTATAAAATACAAAATCTTATTACTTATTATCTATAAAATAGGAGCGAAACATCTCATCCACTAAAATATCGTTGTACAATGTGTTCCCTGTAAATAAACTCGTAAAACTATGCATTGAACATCCCTGAAACTTATATAGCAAATACATTAAGCAATATTCGCCACAAACTGAAGTCCACTCATTCTGAATCCTATCAACATTCCAGTTCCATCTTTTACAATTTCTTTTAAAAAACTCTAGATGATATCGTACAGGTGCCCGTCCGAATGAATCAAAATATTGACCGACGTCATTCGTATCGATATATAAAGCTACCCAATGTGACCCTGGTTTATCATCTGTATCCAAATTGCATATTATATACGTTGGTACGTGGGTGTACATGGGTAGTTTATTGGCAGCATAAACATTATTTTCTAGAGTGGGGTGAATCTTTTTCAGATGTTGTTGTACATCTAGTGTATCCATAATATTACTGCTATTAGTAGATTATTACAGTACCAATCTACTCAATGACTAATATAGGAGTGATCAATTATAGTGATTTCTAAATATTAAATTGCATTCTTTGTGTTATACAAATCGTATTTGAGTCACCAATACACTGAACAAGACACGACAGGAAGGACGTAGGAATGTAGAGATAAGCAACAGAATGTAAGGTAAGCTTGTTGACGCATAAAGATACTATCAATTCTACTGCAGAAATTCTTTAGATTAGAATTATTACTCACTGGTACTATATAAGACCAAGCAACTGCAGTCATGGAGTTAGTGTATGGTCGTTTGACCGCAGTGGATCTATCAATTTTTTTTTTATAGAAGAAGGGGCAAACGAGCATGCGGCTCACCTGATGTTAAGTGACTACCGCCGCCCATGATCAACCGCAACACCAGGAGAATTGCGGGTGCGTTGCCGGCCCTTTAGAAAGGAGTAAGCTCTTTTCTTGAAGGTCCCCAGGTCGTATCGGTCCGGAAAAATCGCCGGTGATAAACTATTCCACAGAGAGGTTGTATGTGGAAGAAAACTCCTTGTGAAACGTACAGTGGTGGACCGCCAAGCATCCAGATGGTGTGGATGGTATCGGGACGTTTACCGTGTCGTGCGTTCACGAAATTTGGCGGCTGGGATTAATTCGAACAATTCCTCAGAGCACTCCCCGTGATAGATGCGATAAAATACGCAAAGAGATGCAACATCTCTACGCAACGCCAGTGAATCGAGCCGATCGGAAAGCACTCGGTCGTCGACGATTCGAGCCGCTCTGCGCTGGATGCGGTCAAGTGGAAGGAGCTGGTACTGGGGAGCCCCAGCCCAGAGATGGGAACAGTATTCCATGTGCGGTCGAACCTGCGCCTTGTAAAGTTGCAGGCGGTGTGCCGGCATGAAATACTGCCCCGCTCTGCTGAGCACGCCAAGCTTTTTAGAGGCCAATTTGGCCTTCCCTTCCAAGTGACCACGAAACTGCACGTCACTCGATATGTCGACGCCGAGGATTCCGATACTGGCTGAGGCAACAAGGGGAGTGCCTTGAAACTGAGGGGATACGACAAAGGGGTTCTTTTTAGCGGTTAACGCGCAAACTTGTGTCTTCTGGGGGTTAAACTGGACTAGATTTAGTCGTCCCCAATCCGAGACTCTGTTCAGCAAAGACTCGACTTCAGACACAAGTTTGTCCCGGCACTCGGAGACGTTTTCCCGAGAAATATTGGCTCGGCCGGTGTAAAGAGCATCACCAGTGTTGTCATCTGCATAGCAATGAATGTTACGGGTATGCAACATATCATTGATATGCAGAAGAAACAGCGTTGGCGATAGCACGCAGCCCTGTGGAACACCAGCATTAATAGGCTTGCAATCGGAGCTTGCACCGTCTACAACGACCTTGATGCTCCGATCTGCAAGAAAGCTGGTGATCCAATCGCACAATTTCTCGGGAAGCCCATAGGAAGGGAGCTTCGAAAGAAGCGCTTTGTGCCAAACCCGATCGAAGGCCTTCGCAATGTCCAAACTAACGGCCAATGCCTCCCCCTTGAACTCTACTGCCTCCGCCCATCTGTGAGTGAGGTAGACCAGAAGATCACCAGCTGACCGACCACGGCGAAAACCGTATTGGGGGTCACTAATCAGCTGGTGATCCTCAAGGTACCTCATGAGCTGGCAGTTTACAATGGACTCCATTGTTTTGGAGAACAAGGAGGTGATGGCGATTGGCCGGTAGTTGGACGGGTCTGAGCGGTTGCCTTTTTTAGGGATCGGGTGGACGAAATCCGTCTTCCATGATTTTGGGACTACGCCTAGGGAGTAGGAATACCGGAAAAGACGCGTTAAAACCGGTGCCAACTCTGGAGCACACGTCCTCAGCACAATTGGGGGGATTCCGTCAGGCCCACTCGACTTGTCCAGGGAGAGGAGTGCTTTGCGAACCGAGCGCTGTGTGAACTGCACTTCCGGCATGGAGCACTCACACCGCGGGATGGTCGGCGGCGTACTCCCCCCGTCATCGAGAGTCGAGTTAGACGCAAAGAAGGAGCCTAGAAGATCGGCTTTCTCCTTTGCAGTATGGACCAGTGAGTCGTCCTCCCTGTGCAGAGATAGAAGAGATGGCTGACAGAAATTCCCCTGGACAGCCTTGGCGAGAGACCAGAATGCACGGGTTCCAGAAGGAAGGCGAACTAGTTTCTCGCAAATTCTGCCTATGTGCTCTGACTTTGCCTTGGCAATGACTCTTTTGAAGGACCTAGAGGCGGAATTATACTTCTTTTTTAGAGCGCTGGTTTTTACATCCCGGGACGCTGATGCATCAACCCAGGCTTGGTAGCACTCCTGCTTATAGCATGATGCTATTTTACAGGAGCGACCAAACCATGGCTGAGATTTGCCTCCAATGGGCACCACAGAGGAAGGAATAAAAAGTTCCATACCCTGAAGTACCACATCAGTAACAGAATCCGCAACAACGTTGGGATCATCCGGCGAGAAGCAAACCCGCCCCCAAGGGTAGGATGCAAAGAAAGACCGCATCCCATCCCAATCGGCTGACCTATAGTGCCAAACACGGCGGCAGCCTGCAGAATGCAACCGCGATTTCAGCGTGAGTGGCACAACACTCCGGACCAGACAATGGTCCGAGGAGCCTAAAGGGGCGTCGACGGAAATCTGATATCCGTCCGGGTGAGAGGTCAGCAGAAGGTCCAACAGGAAAGGTACATGATCCTCCACATCTGGAATCCGCGTAGGCGAAGTAACCAGTTGTGTCAGACCATATGCCAAGGCAAAATCATGAACAGATCTCCCCGCATGATCGGTTAAACGTGAACCAAGCCATTCGGCGTGATGGGCGTTAAAGTCGCCGAGGATTACGATCTCTGCGGAGGGGATCTGCTGTAGCAACGAATCTGCAGCCATTTGGACGTGGTCGAAGAGTCGGTCTGTTTCGGCATTATGGATGGTCGTCGCTGTCTACGCGTAGCCAAAGGATGGACAGGTCCGAACCTTCAAGTCTGCCGAGGCGTCGAGAACAGATGTCCTCTCTGACGTAAACGCAAACTCCAGCCCGAGGCACAAAGGAGTGTTCCAGTTTGTACCCCGGGTAGGAGAGATACGAGACATCAGCCGGAGAGGACACCTGCGTCTCGGTCAGAAAGAGCAGAGCCGGCCTCGCCGTCTCGAGATGGTAGTGGACGGCGTTTAGTTTAAGGTGAAGTCCCCTGATATTGCAGAAATTCACGGACAGCGTGGCAAGGGTCGCCTTGGTCTTGTTGCTCCGTTTGCCCCGAGCAGTTGTAGTCTTGAGCGGAATTTCGCCCCCCCAGAATACGCGGGGCAGCCTGAGCACCCACGCTCAGAAGTGGAGAAACATGGTCGTGGATGCTCAGCGAGGGATTCTCCAGGGGTGCTTGTACCCTCCTGGGGTAGCCTATCTTTATTTAATTCCGCTACCATGTTGATGGGGGGGGGGGGGATTTGGGCCTCCGGCCACCTGCACTCACCAGACGAAACGCGGAAGCAGATCTTCCACTTCACGCCGGTATTCTGTGAGGTCGTGGTACCACCCCGGTTTGAGCCGGCCCGTACGTGCAACAGCAAAGCTGCCGCATGGCTCTACCACTGTCAATACTACGTTTGTGTTACTTCAACGCATCAAAGGCCATGGATGTAAGTGTTTATTCTATTGACAAACTTACTTTTCTTTCTGTTATTTTCTTACGTGTGTATGATTTAGTGTTAACAAATTATATTTAAATATTATGTGTGTGTATATGGTTAAACCGTGGTAGCTCAGATGGTTAGCGCAAAATGTAAAATTCACAGTACGCCCGGGTTCGATCCCCGCCGGCACCAATTAAATTGTTAATTACAATTTTAAGTGCTGATTTACCACGTGCTCAGCGGTGAAGGAAAACATCGTGAGGAATGCATGTCTGAGAAAATTTCGAAGGCATGTGAAGTTTGGCAACACGCATTGAGGTATCGCAGCGAACATTTCCTAGCCCTAAAACCCTCTCAGAAATGAGAGGAGGCCTATGTTCAGCAGTGGACTTTAATAGGTTGTAACTTTAGCTTTTTTAACTTTTATGATTAAGTGTTAACAAATTGATATTAACATGATAACTGTGTTGTTGCAGAAATCATTGAGCTTCGATGAAAATACCTATAAACAGTATTACTACTCGCCACTCTCCCCTCAAGAAGAGAGTGATGACATCGTCATTAATAATAACACATGCGATGGTGGAAAAAGAAAATTGCAATCGATTGATCATTTTTTTGAAGCTGAATCAAAAATAAAAAAGAGGAAACTGTTATCATCAACCGTAGCACGAGCCGCTAGAGATGGTGTATCATACATTTCTACTAATTCTGACGACGGAGACCAAGCGACGCATCTCATCAAAATTGAAATGTACGATATGAAGAAGCTATCCAAGATTCCAACTACTGATCATTTGAAACATGCTTCCACGAGGATTAAATATTACGTAAAGACTAATAAGGATAACATCTACGACAACACAAACGCCCTCGTATACAATATTACAAAGACAATAGCAGAAAGTAAAAAAGTTAAAAAATACTTTTTTAACAATGACAGTCATTAGCTGATCATTAGTGAATGTGATTCTGTTTACTTAAATTACAGGAAGACAAGAGCAGAAGAAAGAGATGAGTGTGGCATACGTGTACAGAACACATCATTGAAGAACAAAACTACAACACTGAGTGGAGATGAAAACGAGAAGAATATGCAGTACTCAAGAGCTGAATATCCATTCTTCAGTTCAAAATCTAGCCGGTTGCTCAGTTTCGAAAACTGGCCTCTCGTTATGCGACAGAAACCTGAAGATCTTGCAGAAGCCGGTTTCTTTTATACTGGCCATGCAGACAGGACCAAGTGTTTCCATTGTGGTGGTGGCTTAAAAGATTGGGAAGATGATGATGATCCTTGGCAGCAGCATGTTCAGTGGTTTAGTCAGTGTGCTTATGTAAAATTTAAACTCAAACAGAGTTTTGTATTAGATTAAATAGAATATTTATAAAGAAATAAAAAATAATATATTGCATACAATTTGTTTTATTTAATTTTATAATGTTTCACATAGTTACATACACACAAAATGCATTACACATAACTCATAAAATCTAACACACAACACATATTATAACCTTAACTACTATAGTCTACAGTAACATTTCTGTTTTTATCTATCTCAATAATATTATCAAACTCAGCATAAACTATACAGTTAATTGTTTGTATTAGTGAGGATTCAAATCGTACTTCTAATCTTACACTACCATGCTTTATGAGATTCCAATGAGCTGATGAGTTGGCTGATAAATCAGGAGTTAAGTCAAATGCTAATAGACAGTAACCTTTGGCATACTGTTCACAAGAGATTCCATTTCCTTCATTAAGAAAGTGAATACCAGTTCCCGAGAATAGAGTATGATATGCTGATGTAAATATGCTATTATTAAAAGATGGTTGCAAAGCTTTTGAAGGTATTTGTTGACCATCAATATATAAGCTGAAAGAATTAATACCATAGTTTTCAAAGTTAAATGGATTTTTAGTAAGGGAACCATTACATGCAGAATTGTTCACAAATCCAATTATACATCTTTTGGGTACCTGCCCTAAAAATATATTATCAAGAGTTTTTCCTTGAACACCCGATGGAATTGTTAAAACTTTTACTTCAGCTCGAGTAATAGGATATTTAGCAGTGGTAGAAGCTAAAACTTTTTGATGTGCGAGTAATACGCTTGGATTAATTCGTGCTGGTCGAACAATAAGAGTTGCGTCCGTAATGCAAACTTTAAACTTTACATCGTTTGACCCAGCAATTAAATTAAAGCTCTCTCTCGATCGAACTAATTTAACACTCATTTCAACACCATTAATTAAAAATTTATCTTGGTTGAAAATGTCACCGTGAAGATGACCAATCATTTCTATTTCCTTACTTTCACTAATCAATTCCTGTCTTTTAACAAATCCTATGTTTTTACCATCCGTAGAATCCATTTTTCTGCTGTATCATCATACCAAAGACTACAAGTAAGATGAGATTGTTTAGCAGCAGGAGCGTAGTTTAAAAGGGTTTCCATGTATGCTCGATATGCATAGGTATTATTAGGTGTTGATACAAGTTTTTGGTTTAAATAAACATCAAGTTGACTAAAAAGTGAATGCAGCCAATTATTTACAGGTGCTACTATTGTAGTAGATATCAAGTTAGTTGAATCTTGATTTAATACTTTTGCCTTTATGTGGAGTAATGTATGAGACAAATCTATGTAGTCATCGCCTGTCCCAGGAACTTGAAACTCGATAGGTCCATCATCACCAAGAGATGAAATTGGTTTATAATGAATCCACAATCCATTTTCAATGCTAGTTTGTGTAGACGGTAGTGCAAACAAATCCAATTCTGACTTAACGCACTCGCAAGAATGATTATGAAGGAAAGACATATTTAATTTGAAAATATATCTTTGTTATTTTTTGGTTTTAGACCAAGTTTTTTCGCAGCTTTCACTTTAGCAGTTAATCGTGGAATGAACGAGGACAATCGTTTTCTTTTAGTTTTATACCCAGATCCTGTCATGTTAAATTGATCAATTTTCTCATCAGCCTTTCGTTTTAAATTCGTACTAACTTGCTTTAGACGATCTTTTATTGAGGCTTCCATAGGACGCGCTTGAACCATATCCGATAAAAGTCCTACTCCAGCGCTTAATGCCTCCTTACCAATCACTCGAGCACCACTTGAAAGTAAAGGTAAAACTGATCTAAATAACCCCCCTAAGAAGCTCCCAATACCATGACCGCGTTGGTATGGTGCACCCTTATAAATTACTCCAACTCCTGACCCAGCTTGATGTGTATAATAATTTTCATATGGACATTTATGATGATCACGAAGAGAATTCATTATTATAATTTTCGGAAATGTAGTTTAATACACACGGTTCCAAACTGGAATGGTATTTTTTGTCCTGTGCTCGATCTTATAACTATTTCCAGCGTATCGAACTCTCTTCGCATAACAGGTAAGTAGTGAGGTTGAGAGAAAACGTGCATTTTATTTGCACCATAAATGTATTTTGTAGGATCTAATGAAATGACTCTTAGTAAAGGAGTCATAACATCACCCACAATCTGAGGATCGATAATGTCACAATATAGAAAGAGTTGAGATGGTAACCCTAAGTGTAAATTAGCAGGACACTTTCCAAAATTTCTCTCTAGGAGATTTTTATTTGGTTCATAACCTAGTTGTAAACTTAATTTGGGTGATAATGTTACGGATGTTATATTTTTATCCAAAACAGAAATAGACACAAATTTTGTTATTTCATCATAGCGAAATTTCAAGTTCTCTCCGATACCATTTAACACTCTTAAAATATGCTCAACGTTATCATAGTTGGTAGCTGGAATATGTTTTTTGTAGTACACTGTGGATGGTTTATCTTCATTAGGCATTAACATAGATTTTGTAATGTGTGTAACATTTTCATGATCTTGAACAGTAAACATGTTACATGGATATTGAAACTCGACAACTCCAACCGACCATTCACCTTCTAATTTAATAGCTTTCGGTAATTTCGTTGAAAAATTTGTGGTCTTGTTATCAGGAAAGTATTCCATTGAACTATTGCTGAGCAAAGTTAAATAAAAACTTTCTTTATTCATATTTCTTTTAAACTAGAAGCTAAAATCCAACTGTTAAATTTATCTGGATAACCTTTCCACTTCACTTATACTTCTTTTCTGTTACCTGAGTAACGAGTGTCAATTATTTTATCTATTTTATATTGTGAGGTGGGGTTGTAAGTGATTTTCTGTAATTCTCTTTCATAAAAAGTACCAACTATTGGTTCATTTTGTAAATCTGTTATTGTATAAACAACCCATGGAGATCTATCAATTATTGAAGATATAATAAATATTTAATCACTCCAATTTGATTCATATCCTTTTTGGAAAGCATGTTTATATTTAGTTATTCGAACATAATCACCCACATTGAAATTTGGTTTAGGATTTTCTAAAGAAAGTTTGTTTGACCGTCTATCATAAAGATTAGTCCAAACTGTCATAATATTGTTGGAATTTACATCACGTGGGCACATCTTAATACTAGAGTGAAAGCTGTGATTGTAAGAGTATATTAAATCTTGTAAAACATCTATATATCTATAAGTATTATTATGAGTGAAATAACGCCACATTTTCATTTTTAGTGTTCTTTGAAATCGTTCAACAATACTGGCCTTAATGTCAGGATTGTTAGTGGTATAGTAATTAATCTTTTTGGATTTAAAAGTATTTTTGTACATCTTTTGAAACAAATTCTGTACCTTTATCAGATTGTATGTGAGTAGGTGTTAAATTACTTTCAGTAAATATACTTTCAAAACATTCTTTAGTTGTTTCTGAGTTTTTCTTTTTCATTGGTCTTGCAAAAGCATATTTACTAAATACATCAATAACACAAAGTATATACTTGAAACCATCATTATATTGAGAATAAGTTCGCATATCACTTAAATCAGCTTGCCACAGTTCATTAATATTTGATAGAATGTACCTATTACGCGGGATTTTTTTTCGAATGGGTTTATGTAATGTGTATGTTTCTTGTGATTTTAACTATTCCTTTACTTGCTTTTTATTAATTTTACACTTCATGGCTTTTGATAATTTATCAATACTACCAAAACCAGCGGGATTAGATGGATCATAATAAATCCTGTTAATTTCTTCTAGTACGGGGTCCATTTTTCCCACTCAAGCCTTTTACGTATTTTAGTTGTAGACTTTTTATCTCTACTGCTCGGTGTAGAAAACTCTTGAAATTCAATCTCAGAGGGTTTGTTCAAATCTTTTGCTTGAAGTTGGTTAATAAACTCACATCCCTTTGGATTTCCAATATAGTAAAAAAAATATAGTAAAGCATTAAAAGATATTAAAGTGGTACTTTAATATCTTTTAATGCTTCAGCAAATCTATCCCACCCTACTGGATCACTTCTTTTTAAGGGTCTTAGTGAATCATTTATTAAATCAACAATATTACTTCCAGGAATTTTTTCATTATCAATTATGACTGTACCTTCATTATCCCAATGTATTTTACCTTTACTTGTTTCAACTAAGTTTAATAATAACTGTCCTTTTTTATTATAAGTTTTGGTATTAAACTGAGTATTTGAGCTGGTGTGTAAAGTGGATTTTCAACATTTTCTTTACTTTTGATGGATCGATTATCCTCCAACAAAGATTCAGCATCAACTGAAGTTTTTAGATCTCTATCTTTATTTTTAAAACCAATTTTAGACTCGTTTGAATCTTCATTAGATGTATCAGAATAAATTGGTAATCTGAGTGGTTGACGATCCTCTTCGGTAAAATGAAGGTATCTTTGCAGTGTTTGTAAATATAACATCCATTTCTTTCGGTCTTCCGTCTTATTATTCATAATATTTTGCATTTCAATATCTAATCGAGATAAACTACTATTCGTATTAACCTTATTTTCTTGTTTTAATTTTTCAATCAATCCAGGTTCGATAAGTATCATTTTCTTTGCATTTTCCATGTTAACTGGCTAGTCCACTCACTAATCCACTCAATATTGCACCTAATATTATTGGTAAGAAAGCCCCTCCTTTTTGTATAATTATATTTTTTCTTAGTTTATATTTACACTTACGCACTAGTTGACGGAGTATATTTTTGTGTTTATTCAATTTTTGTTTATCTTGATCTTTAAGAGGTACTTTTCCTTGTAAAACGTTATGAATACACTCACAAATACAGTTAATTTCTTCTTCATCACACGTTTTAAGTAATGCTCTTTGATATTTTGGTTTAAGCGTATGCAAAGCGTTTAGCAAATGTTTATGCGTTGTGAGTCGACGATGCATCATTTAGCAATGATTTTAAATGTTTGATTCTTGGTGTATTTAAACTCTTTTGTGGGGACGTAGACTGTGCAGAAACCATTAAATGGGAAGATTGAACATTTGTCTTGATACGACAAAAATCATTGGTATTCTGTTTTAAATCTACCATTAAATATCCATGCGCCTCTAGAGTTGCATCCCTGTAGGCATCTTCAATAAATTTTGGGTTATCTGGTGACACTTGTCGTGCTAAATATCTTATTTGAGTTTTATCTCGAGGGTTTTTAAAATATATTATATAACTTGAGTTTAAGGATATGTCTCTTTGCCCTTTACCCTGATGAAATAAATTTTGTGTTAAATAAAATACACTAAGATTCCTGTGATGACTACCTTTTGTAAATATATCCACAATTAACAACAAACATATTAACATTTGGAATTCCTTGATGGTAGTTAACATTTGGTAAATTATATAAAGGTTGCATTTCATCAAAGCACCGTGTGATCTGATTAAAATCACAATTACATATTTCTGTAACTGATTTTATGAAATTTGTTACAAACTTTGACTTCCCACATCCACTTGGCCCCGCCACAATAGCAGTAAACGGATGGATAAAGTGAAACATTACACACGTCTAAAGTTCTAAGGGGTGAAATAAAAAATGAAAGTGTTGGTGTTAACAATTAATATATATTGCAAACATTATATAAAACAGAATGATCTGTATACTATTTCTAACACAATTAGTACATCATAATTTTACAATCAACTCAACCTCAAATAAATGCACACACACACACACGCAAATATAAACAACAATTAACTTAAATTATTTACAATAAAACAACGATTAAATATGTAATAAACTCTACGTCATATTATACTATTATCATTATTTTACAATCAATACAAATTTTATTTACATGCAGACATAAAATTAAAAACTATCAACACTTAACGCAGTTTATAATGACCCCAAGCTAATGTTTCAATATTATTATCTAAAATATGCCTCTTTGTGTCATTATATGATAAACCAATCTTATTTAATTTTTGTGTAAAAATTGTGTGTTTAATTGATTTAAATCTAAGCATACTATAATATTGCACTTTTTTATTAAATAGAGAAGACTTATAATTATCCATGGTCATCTTTTTAGTGATACATTTATTTACCCCTTTTGCCTTGGCTATAGTCTTATTCTCTAAGTTAAAAGCATACATTTTGGATCGTAAACCCACAAATTCTTTCATGATTTTACCATTATTTTCATCTTTAAAAAAACCTAATTTCTTTTTATTTAATTTTGGATATTCAAAAATATTATTTGCATCATAAGCTGAGGTATCAAAGTATGATGAAAGGTCAGGTTTTATATCAGAGTAAAAATCATCTGTAAATATATGATATATTAAACTATCCGTATCTGTATACAATAATTTGATTTTACTAAACTTTTTAACCATATAGTTATAATGAAAATCATACATTAATGTTTTTGAAATATCTAAAATGCAAAATCCTAAATAAATTGGTTTGTTATATATTAACTTTGTTTTTCGCAACTGAACCGCAACTAGGTTTTCCGAAAATACTGAAAGACTATGAACTTGAGCACCTAAAGCTTTGCCCTGGTTCTCCCAGTGTGTAACTAATTTTATGTTAACCCTTTTTTCAATATTCTCCATAGTCTTTCCGAAGACTGAATTATTCATTAATTTATAAAAATCTTTTTCGAAATCTGATTTTGCTAACGTTCTTAATTTTGTGTTTAGATCTATGTACATCTTCAACCAGCGAGACTGTTTAAATTTTAAAACTCTATGAATTTTAGTTAATTTAACCCCCATTTCTATGCACTGCTTTAAATTTCTGTAATGAATTACATATTTATCTTTATTATTTAAATTTGGGACTAGTTTATTTTCATTAATATTGCCTGCACAAATGTTTTCGGGGCATAAAGGAAAGTCCGAATGTAAATCATGAAGTTCATCTGGATATTCCAAATCAACTTCTAAAATAAAACCGAAGTTCGATGTCTCAGACACATTAAATTCTGTATTCGGATTTACCCATTCAAATCCACCAGTAGGAAGACATTGAGACGTAGCCCAACCGTATAAATTGTTGGCATCAAAATATGTGATATATGAATTTGGTTTCCCTGCATCATAATCCCTCATATATTTGTTATTAGCTCTAGCATAACGATTACTACATTGAGATACACCACCCCTGATACCTGATCTAATAAATGCAATTTTCTCATAATCTGTTAAAAGTTCTAATTCTATTTTTGTATATTTTAACATTGCATCCCAACTTAAACCGAGTGCTGTGTAATAATGGGCAGGGTCTAAATCATAAGTATTAATACATAACTTTCTAAAGTTTTCAAATACATCGGTTAAAAGTAAAACGTCTGTTTTTAAATACAGGTTTGAATAATCTAGCATATTACAACACCCAAAGTGTTCCCAAACATCTTTAGCATGATTGTAATCATCATTTGAAATATGGGAATCTGTGAGCGAGCTATAAAAAAATTTTTGTTCGGGGAGCGATGTTAGGCTTAAACTATCATCAGTCATAAGTTCATATGGATAAACGCCTTTCCGTTTTAAACGAAAGAAATCTTCATCATTAGGATAATTTCTACGTAATTCTTGAAATTGATCATTACTGAGATTTTTGGCCAATTCTTCTAATTTACATGATAAAAACTTAAATGAATCTATGAATCTTAATATAATTTCGTGGTTATTCATTTTTAATTTTTTGGAAAAGGATATATATTTTTCTTTATTTTGAGGGATAACTTCGACTACACCATCACAAAAGTTTAACGCGTGAACAATAAAATGAGCATCATAGTGACTAAGGTTGTGAAAAATATTGGTATATAACGAGGTTTTCTGAACTTCGAGCTACATGATTCGTGAGCAACACCTATAAAACTACCGGTGTACCAATCAAAATCATAAAAATGTTCTGCTAACTCTGTTTCACAAATATGACAAATGGTTGCATTTGAAATTTGGTTTTTGTCTTCATTTGTTAGCGGAAGTGGAGGATATTTTTGAAGTCTATTTATTCCTTTGAGATTGTTAGATAAACTTTCCATAAACACTTGTGCACAGTTGGGTCCGCAATACGTTACATATTTTGATAATTTATCATCATATGAACATTTTATATAATAACCAAAACTATGTACTTCATGTTTCTGAATATTGTGTGTGAAAGGTTTGGAAGGATCGTTAGAACATGATTCTATTGGTTTTAAAAATGCTTCAAAATCAGCATAAACTACGAATGGTATCTTCAACTTTTTTTCATAACTATCAAATTTAATTTTATCATTTGAAATAGGTTGACCAAACCAATTCTTTTTTTTTAAAGTTTCACTGTTTGGTAATTCTGTACAAATGTGGGCACAATCGTATTGTTCATGGTTATTTAAACTTTTCTTAGATGGAAAGTGAAGTAGACATGCTTCGCAAATGTACATGATGTGACCGTCTTTTGAAATTTGTTTACTAACTAACCGCGATAAATTTTTTATGTAACAATAATGATTTTTTGTATCCTTGGAAAAAAATAATAAATTGATATGTCTATCTTTACGACACTTTGTTAAAAATAATGGACCTACTATAGAATTACATCGTTTTTTTTTATTATATTCTAACCCAAAAACATTAATACTAATATCATTTAATTTCTCTACTTTTGCTATGTCAGAAATTTTAACTGGAAAGGAAATACCATCAAATTTAAGTTTATTTGCATGTTTAACGTACGATGATACACGATCCGCGTCTTTGTTTACGGGATATAACGCCGAGAGTAACGCCCATTTAAAACAAAAATAATCCTTGCTTTTTACATTTATAACAGCCTTTTTAATTTTATGTAACGAGGAAGATCTATGTATGAAGTACCGCGTAGGGGGTTAAATTTATTAACATTCATGTCTATAGATTTTATGTTTTTTAGACTCCATCCACTATCTTTTTTTTCAAATGCACTAATTTTAGTAATAATTGTATCATTTAAAGATGAAAAAAAATATTTAAGTCATCTCCTTGACAAATAATATAGTTAAGCGTTTGAAAATCGAACGTATCATGAATATCTTTAGTTTGTTGAACAAAATCAGCATGCAATATGAAGTTTACTTTAAAAATTATGTGTTGATGAATACACTCTTGTATTAAAAATAAAATATCATCTTTAATAGAATTTAAAAATAGTTCAGGAGTTTCAAAATTTACCAATGTCGAACTATCTACTCTACTCTTGATTTTATAAGTTAAATTCCTATTTCCAAAAGCAGATTCAATAACACTAACGTTTGATAAAGAATTATGTGAATTTAAAAGATTATTTTTGTGAACATTAATTTTAAAATGATTAGCTAAATACCGTTTCTTGATAAATATATGACACGTTAGACATTCCACTTGATCATCGTTACTGATACTGTTCCCTGCAGAGGTAGGCGGTTCTGCTTCCGTTGTTGGTTTTTTGATGATCTTGGGGTCTTTGCTGCTCGTTCGCTTCGTTCCTCTTCCAAGTTGTAGTGGTTGACTACTAAAATGTTTAAATTTATTAAAAACTGTACAAGACATTGTGTAAATTATGATCGAAATGAATGTTTATTTTACTTACTTAAACTGTGTTTCAACCATCGCACAGTGATTATACAACTCATCATCATACGATGAATCGAACAGTTGATCCTTCTCCATTTCATCACAAACTTTAGACAACTCCTGATTTAATTCGCTGTTGAATAGTTCCGTATTCTCTTCTATGGTTGTGGAGAAGAAAGCACTGATGCACACTTCACTGAAGTTTGCCATCCTTATAGTAAAGAAGAAAATAGGTAGCAGAGTAAGTAACAGTTCAGTGTTGGTAGACCAACTGATACCCAAATTTCAAATAATGTCCGATATTTAAGTCTAACAAAGGATTAGAAATAGAATATAATGAGTACACGGAAGTAATTTAAGTAAACAGAATCACATTCACTAATGATCAGCTAATGACTGTCATTGTTAAAAAAGTATTTTTTAACTTTTTCACTTTCTGCTATTGTCTTTGTAATATTGTATACGAGGGCGTTTGTGTTGTCGTAGATGCTATCCTTATTAGTCATTGCGTAATATTTAATCCTCGTGGAAGCATGTTTCCAATGATCAGTAGTTGGAATCTTGGATAGCTTCTTCATATCGTGCATTTCAATTTTGATGAGATGCGTCGCTTGGTCTCCGTCGTCAGAATTAGTAGAAATGTATGATACACCATCTCTAGCGGCTCGTGCTACGGTTGATGATAACAGCTTCCTCTTTTTTATTTTTTATTCAGCTTCAAAAAAATGATCAATCGATTGCGATTTTCTTTTTCCACCATCGCATGTGTTATTATTAATGACGATGTCATCACTCTCTTCTTGAGGGGAGAGTGGCGATTAGTAATACTGTTTATAGGTATTTTCATCGAAGCTCAATGATTTCTGCAACAACACAGTTATCATGTTAATATCAATTTGTTAACACTTAATCATAAAAGTTAAAAAAGCTAAAGTTACAACCTATTAAAGTCCACTGCTGAACATAGGCCTCCTCTCATTTCTGAGAGGGTTTTAAGGCTAGGAAATGTTCGCTGCGATACCTCAATGCGTGTTGGCAAACTTCACATGCCTTCGAAATTTTCTCAGACATGCATTCCTCACGATGTTTTCCTTCACCGCTGAGCACGTGGTAAATCAGCACTTAAAATTGTAATTAACAATTTAATTGGTGCCGGCGGGGATCGAACCCGGGTCGCGTACTGTGAATTTTACATTTTGCGCTAACCATCTGAGCTACCACGGTTTAACCATATACACACACATAATATTTAAATATAATTTGTTAACACTAAATCATACACACGTAAGAAAATAACAGAAAGAAAAGTAAGTTTGTCAATAGAATAAACACTTACATCCATGGCCTTTGATGCGTTGAAGTAACACAAACGTAGTATTGATAGATCCACTGCGGTCAAACGACCATACACTAACTCCATGACTGCAGTTGCTTGGTCTTATATAGTACCAGTGAGTAATAATTCTAATCTAAAGAATTTCTGCAGTAGAATTGATAGTATCTTTATGCGTCAACAAGCTTACCTTACATTCTGTTGCTTATCTCTACATTCCTACGTCCTTCCTGTCGTGTCTTGTTCAGTGTATTGGTGACTCAAATACGATTTGTATAACACAAAGAATGCAATTTAATATTTAGAAATCACTATAATTGATCACTCCTATATTAGTCATTGAGTAGATTGGTACTGTAATAATCTACTAATAGCAGTAATATTATGGATACACTAGATGTACAACAACATCTGAAAAAGATTCACCCCACTCTAGAAAATAATGTTTATGCTGCCAATAAACTACCCATGTACACCCACGTACCAACGTATATAATATGCAATTTGGATACAGATGATAAACCAGGGTCACATTGGGTAGCTTTATATATCGATACGAATGACGTCGGTCAATATTTTGATTCATTCGGACGGGCACCTGTACGATATCATCTAGAGTTTTTTAAAAGAAATTGTAAAAGATGGAACTGGAATGTTGATAGGATTCAGAATGAGTGGACTTCAGTTTGTGGCGAATATTGCTTAATGTATTTGCTATATAAGTTTCAGGGATGTTCAATGCATAGTTTTACGAGTATATTTACAGGGAACACATTGTACAACGATATTTTAGTGGATGAGATGTTTCGCTCCTATTTTATAGATAATAAGTAGTAAGATTTTGTATTTTATAAATAAAAATTTTAACAAAATTAGGTAATGTGTTTTAATGATGATTCAGATTAGTGTTGTAGATAGGAACAAAGGAGTATAATACAATAGCATAAGCCGACCCACACGCTGACGAATAATAGATAATGACGGTAGTCAATCAACAATAGATAAGTAGATAAGGACAATGGAGCGCTAATGACGGTTGAGGCTACACCGGATATCAATTAGATAAGTGTTAATTGATCTGCACATCTCCGGAACCGTGCATCCTACGCAAAAATGGACCGCAGATTCGTGATCAGAGCATGCCAAAACCTTTTCTTTTTTTTTTAGGATAGTGAGTCGACGAACATCGTACTTGTACCCCTTCTGACTCAGTGCGCCAGAACTGGTACAACCTAACTACTTACGTGACCAAACCACCGAAGCATTCCTTTCTTAATCCTGGTCACAACATCATCTTGCATACCACATTTATCTCTTATCACGCAATTTCTCACCCTGTCATTCAGATTCAACCCTAGCATATTCCTTAAAGACCGCATTTCTACAGCATTTATTCTACTTTCGTGCTTCTTCTGCCACACCCAGCTTTCACTACCATACATTAAAGTAGGGACTAACACAGCATTATGAATTACCATACGTGCCTGTTTTGACACATTCTGGTTCTTCATAATAGAGTGTAGGGCCCCATTCACTCTATTCCCTGCATTTACTCGTCGTTCTGTATCCCTATCATATCTACCATCCCTGCTAAATACACATCCCAAAAATTTTTTTTGGGACAAAAATTGTATAGAAATAAAAATAATAAAATTACATTATTACATCATTTAGCGACATTTTGGAAGATATTGGGATAAATACGTTTTACATTATGGAAAATTAAGATTTAATAAAATAAATATTTAAGCCAATGGAAAAACATCCCAGAGCCATATTATCTTTTACCCTTTTTCTCTAAAATAATCTCTAATCAAATATACATAACCTAATACCTATTTTTTCTTTCAGACCAATTCAGACTTTAAAGTGCTACAAACGTAAAAGACTAAATGTGAAAAATCAAATGCTTAAATGCGGAAGACAAACAAGGAAACAAGGATTTCAGAAACATTCCTTGAAAATTTGGTAGTTTTTTGATTTCATATATTTTTTAAAGGTTAATTGATTATAAAACAAAATTTTGGTATATCTTTTGGTATATTGCATAAAAGGAAAATACGATATCATGGAATTTTCTCGATAGAAAATATTTGCAAATTAGGCTCAAATTAGTTACATATTACTCGATGACACCACAATATTTTTGCGAATAAGTTCATTTAATTATTTTTAAAAACGAAGGAGATACTCAAGTCGACGCGTATAATTTATGTATATTTTTTTATGTACTGTGTAGTCCGATTTCTATTATTCTTTTTTTATTGGATAGGGTATAACCTCGAAAAATTTCCCATATAAATTTGGAAAAAAAATTTACTCTAAAGGTAGGAAAATAAGGGTGATTTATTACAAATTAGTCCGATTTTGATAATTCTTTTTTTATTGGATAGGGTATACCTTGAAATTGGTCCCATATAAATTTGGAAAAAAAATTACTCTTAGAGTGGGAAAATAGGGGTTATTTATTACAGAGTAGTCCGATTTTGATAATTCTTTTTTTGTTGGATAGGGATACCTCGAAACTGGTCCCATACAAATTTGGAAAAAGGGTGGGAAAATTAGGGGTGATTTATTGTTTACTCACAGATTTTAATGCTGAGTTGTATATTACAACATTACATAATAATTACATTACATTACAAAAAAAACCTCACGATGAATGAGCTTTAGACCTGTCAGTCTCTTGTGTGTAGAGCTCTCTGTCTCTGCATTTGTGATAAAGCTTGTTCATCGTGAGGTTTGTGTAATACCTTATTTGGCTCTAGATCGGATAAAGCAATACCCTGAAGTGTTTTTACTCTACTCAGTGCCACACATGCCTGCTCTTTGGCAAACACTTTCTTTTCGAGATCGATTACAGCTTTAAACAAACAATAGTTAAAGTAGGATTATATAACAGTTAATAGCTAAAGTAGGTAGGTAGCTTTATTTTTGAAGTAATCAAAAATTAGGCACGTGGTAATTAGTAGAATATAGCCACAAAAATTATAAAATAAAAACTTTTTAACATAAAATTTCAACCGCCGAAAAACTGGAAAGTAAAAAATAATAAACGTTTTCTTTTACCTTAATAATTAAGTTCTTAAACTAATTTAAATGTACCAAAGTATATATTTTGTAATTATTTTGAGTCTTAAATTAACCTTAATAACTAAGTTCTTAAACTAATGTAAGTACATCTAAGTAACTTTGAGTCGCCGCCAAGCAATCAATAAACAAAGATCAACAAATTACCTTAAATTTAAAGAAATAATCGAATCAAGTTAACAAAGCAACGTGGAATCTTCAGCGATAAACGTTAACATTTCAAAAAATACGCCTTCTGCACGAACGCTCGCAGCGACGCCTAGATTACTGACGCAACGACGTGTGTGTCACGTGTGTATCCGTTCGGGTTGCTGTCTCGCTGACATTATCTTCGTGAATGCTCGGCATTTTCCGGCGAAGAGGCGTGTCGTGCCGCGCATTACGCTTTACGTAATTAATTAATTTCCTTGTTTGGCGCCGACTCTAAATTACTTAGGTGTACTTACATTAATTTAAGAACTTAGTTATCAAGGTCAGGTAAAAACTCAAAATAATTACAAACACATATTCTTAGGTACATTTACATTAGTTTAAGAATTTAGTTATTAAGGTAAAAGAAAAAGGTTTATTATTTATTGTTTTTCAGTTTTTTCGGCGGTTTAGTTTTTTTGTTAAAACGTTTTATAAGGCACGTGTGGTCGGTATCGCTATCTTATAATTTGCTTTTTGTGAAGTCTACATCACTTTCATTTTGACACTCCCTCAGTCATCATAAAACTAAGATTCATTTTCAAGGTATCCTCTTAAAAAATTCTAAATATCTTAATAAATAAATAAAAAGTTTAAAAGTTCTCCCAATAAATACATAAGTAATAATCAATGACGTATTATATATAGACACGTCATGAACTAACATCGCGGCGCTTAAAAACGGCAAAAATACTAGAACTACTTATACGCGTGAAGAAAGAGAAAGAAAATATGACACCGTACGGCGTCATATTTTCTTTCTCTGTTGCCTGTTGCTTGACTACTATCTGCATGCGCCGGCCGCCATTAGACGGCGTCGTCGAATAAAATGAAATGAAAATAGGTAGTTTTGTGAACTTACGCATGAAATGACCCATTTTTGTCTTTAACTTTTGGGGTATAATTTGTACATCGTTTAAAAACACGACGGCATATTTTCTTTATGTTTTGCACAGGTTTACACACATGAATCACGATATAATAAATTAAAAACAAACGTAGCGTCGGGCGACAGGTTGGTGCTTGACTAAGCGCGATGTGGCCAATTGGCTTCATTTCATCTTGCCATTTTAGAGTGCGGACAACGTATCTATAAGTTTATATATCATTGGTAATAATATATTTCTGTGGTTTTATTTTGTCATTAATGTTTCCTTGTTATTATTATTTCAGTTTAATGTACTATTTTCCTCTGGCCTGGTTATCATGAAATTAATTATAGAGTAAAATGCGCAGTAATATTATTGCTAAAAATATCAAATACAATCAATTTTAAATTTTACTGTGAACTACCACGTTGATAGATATAATATACTACTTAATTTAATGAGTTTTTGCATATTTTTAACAGAAAGATTGCGCTATAACAGTAATTTTTATTAATATATTATATTATGATCACGATTTAGCTGTAAGGTAATAGTTTAAGATAATTTATTTCCTCATTACGTTTTGAGAAAATGTCGACCGAGGTAACTATTATAACGGCGCGAAAGATCTCACGTCATTAAACCTTTCGCTCTGTATTAATGAGATATTGTCACCCAAAATGAGGACTTCATTATTCATTTCAAATTACTTATCCTCATTTCAGCTATGATTTATGAGATTTTGAGTTTAGTGATGGCTCATATTCCATACATCGAATCATGTCTCAAAAACAAAAACATTATACTATCAGTGTATGTTGTTACGATTGAATAGCTTTGCAATGGATGAACGGTCATGTACAGTACTAGGTAATGGGCGGAGCCTATGCCACTTTACTTTCAGTATTGGCACCCTTTAGGATCATTTAGTTTATGTCCTCCCTTTTTTAGGTCATTGCATTGAATGCAATATCAACAAAGTATTCAATGCTCTTGGTTTCATTTAAAGAACTTCAGCCTGCTTCCGCACTCTGAAAATTAATACAGTTTTATATTGCTCATACGTGCGTAGCCATTTAGAATATGCATCCCAAGTATGAAACCCACAATTTAAAATTTATATATCTCGTGTCAAAAGTGTACAATTAAATAATTCAGAAATTAAAATTTCTGAATTACCACGAATTTGAAGCACAAAAAATGTCAATTACTTATCTATCGTGAAGGAGGTATTTAAGAGATATTATTTTTACCGTTGTAATATAGAAGTCAATGATATTTGTTATTTAGTTAATACAGTAAATGGAGCTATTGATTTTTCTGAGTTACTTATTCATATTGTTACGAGCTTGAGGTTCGTGACAATAAAAATTGCCGATAAAATTACCTAAATTAACACTTTAATTTACTTTACACAAATTAAAACTAAAAACACTAATAATTAAACACACTAATTCACTTAATTCCGCTCCGAAGCTTCGCTTGTGTCGCTGAGTTCAACTCTGTCGATCGCATCTTGCGCCACCTATTTATTTAAATTAGCAAAATATCCGGAATGTTCAAGTAAACACGCGCAAGGTACCGAGAATTCGAGTATAGATTTTCTAGAAACTTAGTTCTTCGGGTGGCGCTGTCGGTCGAAAGACGTGTGATGTAATTTACTGCAACGCTCCCCTCGCTCTCGTTCCTGACACTAGATGGCGCTAGTTGACTTATTTGAGCGCGGCGTAACACTGCCCCCTCCTAAGACATGCTCGTCCCGAGCATTATCGGCCCCATAGTAACGCGCCAAGCGATCCACTTGGACGATCTTAGGAGTCCCTCTTACGCCTTTCTGTAACGGCTCCGCAATGTCAAGGGATGTCCTATCCCGTGGTGCACCAACATTGTACAATTTCGACGCTCCTCTACTCCGTTTTTTTTTTTTTATAGAAGAGGGGGCAAACGAGCATGCGGCTCACCTGATGTTAAGTGACTACCGCCGCCCATGATCAACCGCAACACCAGGAGAATTGCGGGTGCGTTGCCGGCCCTTTAGAAAGGAGTAAGCTCTTTTCTTGAAGGTCCCCAGGTCGTATCGGTCCGGAAAAATCGCCGGTGATAAACTATTCCACAGAGAGGTTGTACGTGGAAGAAAACTCCTTGTGAAACGTACAGTGGTGGACCGCCAAGCATCCAGATGGTGTGGATGGTATCGGGACGTTTGCCGTGTCGTGCGTTCACGAAATTTGGCGGCAGGGATTAATCCGAACAATTCCTCAGAGCACTCCCCGTGATAGATGCGATAAAATACGCAAAGAGATGCAACATCTCTTCGCAACGCCAGTGAATCGAGACGATCGGAAAGCACTCGGTCGTCGACGATTCGAGCCGCTCTGCGCTGGATGCGGTCAAGTGGAAGGAGCTGGTACTGGGGAGCCCCAGCCCAGAGATGGGAACAGTATTCCATGTGCGGTCGAACCTGCGCCTTGTAAAGTTGCAGGCGGTGTGCCGGCATGAAATACTGCCCCGCTCTGCTGAGCACGCCAAGCTTTTTAGAGGCCAATTTGGCCTTCCCTTCCAAGTGACCACGAAACTGCACGTCACTCGATATGTCGACGCCGAGGATTCCGATACTGGCTGAGGCAACAAGGGGAGTGCCTTGAAACTGAGGGGATACGACAAAGGGGTTCTTTTTAGCGGTTAACGCGCAAACTTGTGTCTTCTGGGGGTTAAACTGGACTAGATTTAGTCGTCCCCAATCCGAGACTCTGTTCAGCAAAGACTCGACTTCAGACACAAGTTTGTCCCGGCACTCGGAGACGTTTTCCCGAGAAATATTGGCTCGGCCGGTGTAAAGAGCATCACCAGTGCTGTCATCTGCATAGCAATGAATGTTACGGGTATTCAACATATCATTGATATGCAGAAGAAACAGCGTTGGCGATAGCACGCAGCCCTGTGGAACACCAGCATTAATAGGCTTGCAATCGGAGCTTGCACCGTCTACAACGACCTTGATGCTCCGATCTGCAAGAAAGCTGGTGATCCAATCGCACAATTTCTCGGGAAGCCCATAGGAAGGGAGCTTCGAAAGAAGCGCTTTGTGCCAAACCCGATCGAAGGCCTTCGCAATGTCCAAACTAACGGCCAATGCCTCCCCCTTGAACTCTACTGCCTCCGCCCATCTGTGAGTGAGGTAGACCAGAAGATCACCAGTTGACCGACCACGGCGAAAACCGTATTGGCGGTCACTAATCAGCTGGTGATCCTCAAGGTACCTCATGAGCTGGCAGTTTACAATGGACTCCATTGTTTTGGAGAACAAAGAGGTGATGGCGATTGGCCGGTAGTTGGACGGGTCTGAGCGGTCGCCTTTTTTAGGGATCGGGTGGACGAAAGCAGTCTTCCATGATTTTGGGACTACGCCTAGGGAGTAGGAGTACCGGAAAAGACGCGTTAAAACCGGTGCCAACTCTGGAGCACACGTCCTCAGCACAATTAGGGGGATTCCGTCAGGCCCACTCGATTTGTGGATGTCCAGGGAGAGGAGTGCTTTGCGAACCGAGCGCTGTGTGAACTGCACTTCCGGCATGGAGCACTCACACCGCGGGATGGTCGGCGGCGTACTCCCCCCGTCATCGAGAGTCGAGTTAGACGCAAAGAAGGAGCCTAGAAGATCGGCTTTCTCCTTTGCAGTATGGGCCAGTGAGTCGTCCTCCCTGTGCAGAGATGGAAGAGATGGCTGACAGAAATTCCCCTGGACAGCCTTGGCGAGAGACCAGAATGCACGGGTTCCAGAAGGAAGGCGAACTAGTTTCTCGCCAATTCTGCCTATGTGCTCTGACTTTGCCTTGGCAATGACTCTTTTGAAGGACCTAGAGGCGGAATTATACTTCTTTTTTAGAGCGCTATTGTTTACATCCCGGGACGCTGATGCATCAACCCAGGCTTGGTAGCACTCCTGCTTATAGCATGATGCTATTTTACAGGAGCGACCAAACCATGGCTGAGATTTGCCTCCAATGGGCACCACAGAGGAAGGAATAAAAAGTTCCATACCCTGAAGTACCACATCAGTAACAGAATCCGCAACAACGTTGGGATCATCCGGCGAGAAGCAAACCCGCCCCCAAGGGTAGGATGCAAAGAAAGACCGCATCCCATCCCAATCGGCTGACCTATAGTGCCAAACACGGCGGCAGCCTGCAGAATGCAACCGCGATTTCAGCGTGAGTGGCACAACACTCCGGACCAGACAATGGTCCGAGGAGCCTAAAGGGGCGTCGACGGAAATCTGATATCCGTCCGGGTGAGAGGTCAGCAGAAGGTCCAACAGGGAAGGTGCATGATCCTCCACATCTGGAATCCGCGTAGGCGAAGTAACCAGTTGTGTCAGACCATATGCCAAGGCAAAATCATGAACAGATCTCCCCGCATGATCGGTTAAACGTGAACCGAGCCATTCGGCGTGATGGGCGTTAAAGTCGCCGAGGATCACGATCTCTGCGGAGGGGATCTGCTGTAGCAACGAATCTGCAGCCATTTGGACGTGGTCGAAGAGTCGGTCTGTTTCGGCAAAAACTCCGTGCCTGAGGTCCCGTCACAGCCGCACAACTTGTACATGTACGACACCAATCCTCGACATCGTCACGATAATGGACCCAGTAAAACTGTTCTCGGACCTTCAGTAGAGTTCGTTTACCTCCCAGATGGACTCTTGAACGACCATTATGGCACAGCTGTAGAACATTCGGCACTTTAGCTTTAGGGACAACCATTTGTAAACGACAGCTGTCTCCTCGACCATTGTCCCATTTACGGCACAGGACTCCATCCTGAAGCAGCAAGCTGTCCCATTGGGCCCAATAGCTTTTCGTGGTTGAACTCATCGCTGAGACGTCCCTCCACTTAGGCTTGGTAGCACGGACCTTCATCCATCCCAGAATCGGCTTGATGTCCGGATCTTCCTGCTGTGCATGTCGTAGGCTGTCCCTCCACCCGTTGCTGAGGTAGTCTGTCCTGAGCATCCTCACGGATACCACTTCCTTACTCTCTTGCCTACTCCAATGGTTGCAATCTTCGGGAAAGGGTTAACAATGCATCTGCGTTGCCGTGAGATTTCCCGCTGCAGTGTCTGATAGGAAAGTCGTATTCCTGCTGCTGCTGGGCGGTGCTGTTAGCCGCACTTCCTTTCTGAGACCGTTCACCTTCCCTTCCTAGGGTGTGCTTAGGGCAGCTGGACCGAAGATGGCCCCTTACCCCACAGCCATAGCACCTAGGGCTGTATCTTTTATTGTGGTCGCGAACCGTAACTGCTGTAACCTCCCTAGCGTGAGGTGAACGATGACCCTGTCGCTGCCAGGCAGTGCTGTTAGCTGCACTACCCTCTCGAGATCGATCAACTCTCCTTTCCACGGTTCGCTTAGGGCAGCTGGATCGAAGATGGCCCTTTTCCCCACAGCCATAGCACCTAGGGCTGTATCCTTTGTTGCGGTCGCGAACTATAGCTGCTGCAACCTCCCTGACGCGATGGGAACGGTGATCCTGCCGCACGGCTTCCACTTCCAGTGCATGGGCCAAGGCGTCCTTAAGCGTCTCGTGGTGCCCGAGCCCCACAGCAGCTCTGACTTCCAGGTCGCGGATGCCGTCGATGAATGCCTGCAACAGGTTCCCTTCAATGAGCGCAGGTACAGACCGGTATGCTTTTGGAACCATCTTCTCCACCTCAAGGGCCCACTGCTGCAGGTTTTCATTGCTGCGTTGCACGCGATCTTTAAGCTGCGCGCGAAAGACGTGTTCCAGGTGAGCGTCACCATATCTCGCCTCCAAGGCCTCAAGAAGCTGCTCATAGGTCACTTTCTTACCGAGAGCTTCCAACACAGTTAAGGCTTGGTCGCGCAGGCCTATTGTGAGTGCAGTCATGGCTTGGCTTTTATTCCAGCCGTTCGCCTCCATGACGGCCTCGAACTGGATTTTGTAGGCCGACCAGGAAGAGGTCCCGTTGAACGGCGGCACTTTGAATCCACGTAGCGAAGGTGCTGCAGCAACTACGGGAGCTGTAGTTCCATCCCCAAATTTGAGGTCGTCCAGTGTTTTCTTCACATCAGCCACCACGTAATCAACCCGATTGTTCACTTGGTCGATTTGGGTTTTAGCTTCCTTGATTTGGGTTTCAGCTTCCGACAGGCGGTTGTCATGTTGAGCAACCCTATCCTTCACCTCCTTTATCTCTTTCCCAAAGGTAGCATGAAGGTCCTTAATGAGGAGCATCTGCTCTTCCGACCGACGGGCCTGTTCCTCCTGTCCGCTCTGCAGCTGCTCTTTCAACTGACGGACCTGTTCCTCCTGTCGGCGGCTCTGTTCGTCCTGTCCGCCCCGCAGCTGTTCTTCCAACCGACGGACCTGTTCCTCCTGTCGGCGAGCCTGCTCCTGCAGCATCACCATCAGAGCACCTAAGTCAGGTGCCACAGACGTAGAAGCTGCTGACGGACCGGCTTCCGTGGCCGGCGGCTGGCCCTCAGACATCTGCGGCGTTGCACCACCAAATCTCCTCTGGTCCGTCTCCTGCTGGCGTTGACTTCGGGTACGGACACCCTCCGTTTCCTCCTTAGGTAAAATCGGCATGATTTTATCCCACTTCTGACACCAATTGTTACGAGCTTGAGGTTCGTGACAATAAAAATTGCCGATAAAATTACCTAAATTAACACTTTAATTTACTTTACACAAATTAAAACTAAAAACACTAATAATTAAACACACTAATTCACTTAATTCCGCTCCGAAGCTTCGCTTGTGTCGCTGAGTTCAACTCTGTCGATCGCATCTTGCGCCACCTATTTATTTAAATTAGCAAAATATCCGGAATGATCAAGTAAACACGCGCAAGGTACCGAGAATTCGAGTATAGATTTTCTAGAAACTTAGTTCTTCGGGTGGCGCTGTCGGTCGAAAGACGTGTGATGTCATTTACTGCAACGCTCCCCTCGCTCTCGTTCCTGACACTAGATGGCGCTAGTTGACTTATTCGAGCGCGGCGTAACAATATCATCATTTGGACCGATTTAATGAGATTTACACAGCAACCCTTGAGTTGTATCTCGCCAAAAACGCAAAGACAGGAATTAACATTAAGAAAAATCCAAAATTAGGGATTTTTAGATGCAAATTAAAACTGTTTATTTGGAATAACTTTTAAACGGTTTTACTGATCGATTTCAAAAACTAATCAGCTCTTAACCTCGACAAAAAGACGTCGAATGTCGTTTGGAAAATAAAAATCGGTTAATTCGTTCGTGAGATATCGAAGGAGAAGAAGGGAAGAAGAAGAAGAGGAGAAGATTTCGCAGCATAACTCGGTGAAATTTGGAGCGCTTTGCATTTGAAATGGCCTGCAGATTCAACCACTTTTTTTATAGAAGGGAGCAAGAGAGCATGCGGCTCACCTGATGTTAAATGACTACCACCGAACATAAACTACAGCAACACCCGGGGAATCGCAGGTGCATTGACGGCCTTTTAGAAAGGAGTAAGCTTTTTTCTTGAAAGTATCTAAGTCGTATCGTTTCGGAAAAATCGCCAGTGGTTAACAATTCCACAGATAAGTTGTACGAGAAAAAAACCTCCTAGTAACGCACAGTGGTAGACCGCCAAGTATCCAGATGGTGAGGATGGTATCGTGAATTTTGATGCGATGTGCGTTCGTGAAATTTGGCGGCTGGAACTAATTCGAACAATTCTTCAGAACAGAATACAGATAACGCAGCACCAGTGAATCGAGGAAAGATCTCGTTCGTCGACGATTTGAACTGCTCTGTGCTGGATGCGATCAAGTGGAAAGAGCTGGCAATGGGTTGCCCCAAACCAGGGATAAGAATATTCCAGTGGCAAATGGTAAATAAAAATGACGTTCAATAAGTATTATACAATAATTAAATTGAATAAAAATCATTCATTTCATTTCATTTCATATCCATGTGAGGCCTTTGTACGCGTGTTGTGTTTGACGCCGAGGATTCTGACGCTAGTTGAGGCAGCAAGGGTAATGCCTTGAAACTGAGGAAATACGACAAAAGGGTTTTTTGGCGGTAACCGCGCAAACTTGTGCCTTCGGGGGACTACTCGACTTCAGACACACATTTGTCCTGGTACTCGGCGATATTTTCCCGAGAAATATTGACACGGCCGGTGTACAAGGCATCACCAGTGCTATCGTCTGCATAGCAATGAATGTTATCAGTTTGCAACATATCATTGATATGCAGAAGAAACAGTGTTAATGATAGTACGCAGCCTTGTGGAACACCAGCAATAATAGGCTTGTAATCAAAGCATACACTGTCTACTACGACCTTGATGCTCCAATCGGCAAGGAAACCGGTGATGCAATTGCACAATTTCTCGGAAAGCCCATAGGGAGGGAGCTTCGAAAGAAACGCTTTATGCCAGACCAGATATATATATATATATATATATATATATATATATATATATATATATATATATATATATATATATATATATATATATATATGTTACAGTCATAGTGATTAAATAGCTATTATTCATAATAGCGGGTCAAAGTTAGCCAAAGTAATAAATACGCTGTAATTGAGTTGTTACCCCTCCCGCTCTTCATACCGCTGCCGCGTGGCGTGATCACCGCGATCTCGTGGCTGACGCAATAGTATTCGTTGTCGTTTTGTCATGAGAGGTCGCGCATTGTGTGCCGCAATTTCCGCGAGTTTTTACATTTTTTGTATCAGTGTCTGATGATGGCAGATTAAATGAAAAAACGTTTCTATGAAACTACCACTGTACTTATTGCAAGTAAAGGAAAAAATAATCAGTTGTTTACAAATGATCTACATTTGTCTTTAATTTTAAAATTAAAAGAATCAAAGAACAAGATTACTAAGAAAACACCAGAAGATTATCAGGGCTCAGCAAGATACGATGTCGTCAAAATTGGAGCATCAGAAAAACTAATTATTCCGGTGAAAAACGAAGGTGATCTCATTATTTACTTTTCAAATAATCCACGACTGTCATATTAGTATTGGACACGGCGAGAGAGTCAGAATGATGAAATAGTTAAAATTAAGATATAAAAATGTAACTGCTGAACTCGTCACAGTGTATTTGAATCTGTGTGAATCTTGTCAGAAAAAAAAGTTTGCCATAAAAAGGTCTTGTTGTAAAACCGATTCTCAGCAACGAGCTTAATTCAAGGTGCCAAGTTGATCTTATAAACATGCAATCACAACGTGATGGTGATTATAAATTTATCATGGTGTATCAAGATGACAACAAAATTCGTGCAGCTGCGGTCGTTAAAAAGCAAGCGAGCGGAAGAGGTAGCGTATCATTTACTTGACATTTTTACTACATTCGGAGCGCCTAGTATTTTGCAAAGCGATAATGGTAGGATAGAATTTGCTAACAAAGTGGTCAAAGAAGTCTGTGCGATGTGGCCAGAATTAAAAATCGTTCATGGTAAACCCCGACACTCTCAATCACAAGAGTCTGTTGAAAGGGCCAACCAAGACGTAGAGAAGATCCTTTGTACTTGCCTGGAATCTAACAAGACGACAAAATGGTCTGAAGGATTACGCTTTATTCAATTTACGAAGAACAGAGCGTATCACGCAGGGATAAATCGTAGCTCTTACGAAGCAATGTTTGGCTGTAAAGCTGAAGTCGGATTAAATAGTCTTCCTAAAGACGCGCTAGTTGAACTGTCAACAGAAGAAGAGCTAGAATCTATACTGAATGAATACGAAAACCAGTTGAATGATGAGAGGGAAACCGAACCCAATATTACCGACGCTGTGAATAATAAACATGAAGAAATAAAAAGCGATACTACAATTTTAAACACTGATTCGCAAAATGAAATTCCAAATAACCTGACAGGAAAATCTAATAAAGAGACCGAAAACCAAGGAAATATTACAGATCCGTCAAAAATAACGCAAAGTGACCAAGAAATAGTAATTGCTCTCGTTAAAAAGAAACAAGATAAAGGAAACATCAGAAAATTAGTTGGACAATCTCTGAAAAAGCAAGCAGACAAAATGTTAGCTCTATCTTCGGTAAAATATCTTGCTGCTAATACAGGCGATAATGTAGTGAAAAATTCCTGATGTAAACCGCGCCAAAGCCGATGATAGAAACATTATGGCTGTTATAATTTCTCAGGAGACAGAAGGAATGTTTAAGTTAGGCACTAAGCATGGGATGCTAAATCAACTTTACGCAAGGAATCAGTTCACTATCGATAGTTGATATCGTTCCCCAACATGAAGTTACCATCAGAGAATGTGCAAAAAAGGAGTCACGTCTTGGCGGCCAAGGATTTCTGCATTGCAACTGTACTGGAGAATGCGTTTCTAATGGGTGTAAATGTAAAAAGTCAAACCTCATGTGTAATTCAAAATGTCACAAGAGCCTTACTTGTAAGAATAAATAATAATTATAACCCAATTAATTCATGTCAGTTCATTTTAAATATTTTATTATTGTAGTCTTTAAAGAGTGACACCAAATACTTATATTGATCTCTGTGTTTTTTTTTTAAATTTTGTTTTATGGCTAGTGAGCTTTAAATTTACTTTATAAATTAAAGTATTTAAAGTTAAATAATTTTTTATCAATGTTAATTAACGTAGAATTGTTATCTATGACAATGTTATTTTATTCTTAAAAAATACATTATAATATTACTTTTCTATTATTACTAAAATATTACTATTTGCTACACATATAGTTAAGTATTTATAATATTTACATATACCTACATACTTGTTTTACTACATTATCCAAGTCTTCGAAGATATTATATAAAATTGCTAGTTAATGCGATTAATTCTGTGTCAATTATCACTTCATCTAAATTGAGTAGACATTATAAATAGTGGCTAGATAATATGTATAATATCCGGATTTGTTACTTTGGCTGTAACACACACACACATAAATAAATAAATATATATATATATATATATATATATATATATATATATATATATATATATATATATATATATATATATCTATATATATATATATATATTGCATAATTGCATAGTTATGTATTTAATTAGTTGTTAGCTGCATATTTTGATTAGTTTTGAAATTCGTCCATTAGTTTACATAGACTTACTGGTATATTTCAACTATTTATAAAGAATAAGGCGAAATTCCAGATATAATGTGGTTACCGTAGATATAGTATAATACCTATCCTATACCTTTAAACGAGCAATTCTTATATATATAATCGGAATCTCGGAAACGGCTCCAACGATTTTCATAAAATTTTGTATGCAGGGAGTTTCGGGGGCAATAAATCGATCTAGCTAGGATTTATTTTTAGAAAATGTCTTTTTGTCCGTGTTTTTAGGCAATGAAAAACTGCTACAATATCGTTAGAATAAGAAGGTAAATATTGACAGTTTATTAATGATTACAAATAGCTTAATTGGTATATTGGGCGGTCACAAAATCGTAATACAATGGTTCGAGCCCCAGACCGACCGACCGACTTTTTTAAATTTTTTTAAGTTCCTTTCTTTTTTTGAGAAAATCTATTTTTTCGAGCCCTTTTTTAGTATTTTTTAAAAACACGAAAATTTAAATTAAACTAATTGCACTCATGATTTTTATTTAAATAACCAGTTTAGTTTTTTCTATTATGTCGCTAAGATCAAAAAATATTATTCGTATTTCATCAGTATGTAATTTGTATCTAAATATAATTTCCAAAACACACGAATTAAAAAAAACCGAGCGAAAAATACCGAGCAAAGCTCGGTCAACCGGGTACTACCTTTAAACGAGCAATTCTTATCGGAATCTCGGAAACGGCTCCAACGATTTTCATAAAATTTAGTATCCAGGGAGTTTCGGGGGCAATAAATCGATCTAGCTGGGATTTATTTTTAGAAAATGTCCTTTTGTCGGCAATAAAAAACCGCTACAGTATAAAAACTGCTATAATATAAAAATACGAAAATTTTACTAAAACTAATTGCACTCATGATTTTTTATTCAAATAACCAGTTCAGTTTTTTCTATTCTGTCAATAAGATCAAAAAATATGATTTATTTTTCATCAGTATGTAATTTATAAATGTAATTTAAAAAAACCGCGCAAAGCTCGGTCATCCGGGTACTAATTCTAATGTCAGTTTATACTAAATCTAGTGTGTGTACGTCATTAAGCAGAAGGCCGCCCGCTGAAGTCAAAGTTTATAGCACAGTATTTAATTATACTGTGATTATACTGCTGAGGTCCGTTAATACCTTTCGAACTATAAAATGGACAAAACGTGTCTTGGATCGCTATTCATATGGCCTGAAATGTTACTTTATTGGCAAACTTGAACTTTGACTAACTTAATGAAAAGTTAAGTTTACCGCAAGATTTTTGGCCGTGGAGATGTAAGAGAATCCACTACACCATATCTCTTGCATATCGTAAGAGAATCCACTACACCATATCTCTTGCATATCGTAAGAGAATCCACTACACCATATCTCTTGCATATCGTAAGAGAATCCACTACACCATATCTCTTGCATATCGTAAGAGAATCCACTACACCATATCTCTTGCATATCGTAAGAGAATCCACTACACCATATCTCTTGCATATCGTAAGAGAATCCACTACACCATATCTCTTGCATATCGTAAGAGAATCCACTACACCATATCTCTTGCATATCGTAAGAGAATCCACTACACCATATCTCTTGCATATCGTAAGAGAATCCACTACACCATATCTCTTGCATATCGTAAGAGAATCCACTACACCATATCTCTTGCATATCGTAAGAGAATCCACTACACCATATCTCTTGCATATCGTAAGAGAATCCACTACACCATATCTCTTGCATATCGTAAGAGAATCCACTACACCATATCTCTTGCATATCGTAAGAGAATCCACTACACCATATCTCTTGCATATCGTAAGAGAATCCACTACACCATATCTCTTGCATATCGTAAGAGAATCCACTACACCATATCTCTTGCATATCGTAAGAGGAGACACAGGAAAATGAAATATGAGGTGGCCAGCAGCATGTTCCTGATAACAATTCAAAATAATAATAAAACTGCGGTTGCCAGCCGCCAATCCGCCTGGCAAGTGTGGCAACTATAGCATATTTTCAAAAATGCTATTACTTTCCTATCACTCGCTCAGTATCGTACGATAAAGACAGTTACAAGTCTTGAAAGCAATTGCCTAGAATGCGTACCTAGGTACGGACCTAGTTTTTCATTATCAACAACATTATCAAAAATTATGAAAATTACACTAAGTTTACATTAGTAAACGGACATAGGGAAAAACGTTAGCGCTTTCTGTATGAAAATTTAAAGCTTCACAATCCTCCTAAGTTATAAAAAGATCAATTAAAAATGCCGTAAAAGAACACAGCTGATGTGAAGAATCTAGGCTCCGGCAAGTCTGCTGTCTGTGAACGCGTACAGGATGGCAAAGTATGGCACAAGATGGCATTCGCGTTATCCCTATCACTACACTAGTTTTGCTAGACTACGAATTCACGCTAAAGAATACCGATTCCTTCCAAGGATGTTCCGTAGTTGCCCGTAAAGTATGTAGACTTTCTTGATAAGAAGTATAATAAGTGAGTTCGCGGTTTGACAGTTATTGAAACTAAAAATGGTCCCAAATAGGAAGATGGTAACTGAAGGACTTATTTTTTTACAAATCAGACTTATAAAGAGTGGTATTCAAAAAAGATTTAAAAAAGCTTTTCGATTTTGAAAACAATACATATTACATCAAATCATTCACATGCCAAGTCCATACAAAGATAGTCATAGTTGACTATCTATCTATATATTCCCAGCAGTGCAACCCTAAGATATATATGACCATATCGAACCATCCCGTAAACCACCACTGTCATAAATTATCCTGAGTCCCCGCGTAAATCAAGAGTATGACGAATGAAGCTGTATTAGGATATACTCGTACTCACTCGTATATTTGTATGAATACTTTGAATGAGGCCTACAATAACTACAAACTAAAAATAAGTGAAATAGGTAAGTAAGAAACATTCTCCCTAACTATCCCGCAAAGGAAAAAGTAAAGCTATAGAGTAGTAATGGACTTAAGTCGTTTTATTTATAAAATTTCTTTATAAAATGGCTTATTTCTTACAGTTTACAATACTATTATAAAGTTATAATGCAGCTAGTTTAGGTCATTTTCTATGGAGTTTTAATGAATTTTTTACTAATCCAAGTGTATTTTACCATAATAGTTAACTTGTTAACTCTACTTAGCTGTGTTTCCTTTTACTATTTCATTATATATATATATACATATATATATATATATATATATATATATATATATATATATATATATATATATATACAAAAACAGTGGTTTAGTTGATATGGGGGGGACATGACTGTAATGAAAAATACCACTTTAAGGCCAGATATTTCGCAAACGGACCCTTGAATTAAAAGATGTTCCTACACCCAATTGTATTTAAGACCCAAAAATAATAAAGGTAAAAAAATCACCGTCTTAAAATTTTATTTCACATGTTTTGTAAACATGATTAATATCTCTATGAGTAAAACTGCGGACGGACGGACGTAGCAAAACTATAAGGGTTCCTTAATTTCAATAGAGAAGATGGCTGGGTATTATTAATAAAATTAAATCCCAACCCAAGCATACAACTGCAATACTTAAAAATAGATAGGTAGGTACTATAAGCTCATTCTGCTTATACATAAACAAAAAGAAAAAATCTATCTAGTTGACTGATCTAAGGAGAATACTATGTTATACAGTTTAACCAATAATTGTGTGTCATCGTAATGATTGTTGGATAAAATAATGTTACAGTCAGCAAATTCCTTTAAAATATTTTTACACTTAGCTATTCGAAAGGAAGCATTACGGGCACTCTCCATCAAGAGAATTCTCTCTCTTAGTAAATGGTTTGGCAACCGCAATTTTTTATTATTTTGATTTGTTATCACGAAGATACTGTTGCCTCTCACGTTTCATTTCTCTCTGTCGTTTATACGATTCTCAAGGGATAGTATGGGGCCTTAGAGCTTCTGAGTAATAATATATGTTATTTGGTAGAAGGTAGTAAATTTTTTTTATTGCCGCTACACAGCATTATGAAGATCCTGCCTTACCTTCATGATTTGGAGGTATTTTCAGCAAAGCAGATAAAGCTTTGTTGATCATCACTTAAGAAAGGCTTGACAGACTTTGATGAACACTAACATTTACAATTATTGGAACCGGTAAATGGCATTGTAGTCGAGATCTAGGCAACAGTCGTGCAAAGCCGTGGCGGCTCGTTAGTCAGCATATAAAATTGGAATTACAAGTGGGATCCAACTAGCTCATGTACTGTGTCTGTCAAGACTTAGTTTTGGATACCTCTCTAATAATTAGTTTTTAAAGTTTGCGAAACGAATATTTGAAATGTAATATGTACTTATAATAATTATCATCACTTGATTTAGAGAACAATTTACTTGATCGTTCGAATAATAATAAGTCTAGTCCTACTTTTTTAAATTACTTTTAGGCATTCAAAGTAATAAAAATAAATATCTAAACAAAAACGAATATATCGATGTCGATTGTAGCTAACATTGCAATGAAATGACTATAGATTAAATACGTAATATCTTGTCAAGTAACGTCACACATAATACTACTACAATAGGGACGTATTTTTTTAGTAAATCAGAACATACGAGTGTACGCACTCTCATATTTGGCGTAGTATAAAGAGACCAAAGATGACCACTTGACATTTCTATTTCCACGCTTGAATCGTAAGCAACATCTTTCAATAGATTTGTCTATTTTTACCTTATTCGAAAATTAAATAGGAAAAAGCGAGACTAGTATATTGACTCAATTTATGTTGAATTGTAGGTTCTCTGTGTGCATACATATGTATGTATTTACTCTTAGAATAAAATGCTTTAAATGTCTATTCTCGAATAATTGTATCGATACAATGTTTAACGATATAATGTTTATCGATATTTTTATGTAATTCTTTTGGGTGGGTTTGAGTAAAAAACGCGGATGAGGATAAGCAATCAATGCATAAATTTACGGTACAGCAAGTTGTAATTATATCTCTAAAATTGTTAAGTACAAATATATTCAAAATAAAAACATAATATAAAAATTGCACAATTATTATAGTAATTAAATAGGTAAAAAATAGATGACCACTCTGTAGCGCAGTGGCTAAGCGTTTGGCTGCAACACTTCACTTCACTGTAAACTATTGAATTTGGCAGTAAAAAAAAAACTCATATTTCGCGCAGGCTGGTAACGCGAGTAGGGAACTATTAAAGACTCGTCTTTAAGCCCGAGACTATCATTTACCACGGGGAGACAGAGAAATTATTCGTATTAATTCCAGCCACCAAATTCAGTCAATGCACATCGCAGCGAAACTCACGATATCATCGACATCAGGATCCACCATCATATGCTCAGCAGTCCACCAGAGTGCGATTTACTAGGAGTTATCTCCCTCGCGCGATTTCTTTGTGGAACCGTTTATTGTTGGCCATTTTTTCGAATCGATACGACTTAGAACTTCAAGAAACGAGCTACTCTTCTTTCAAAGGCCGGCAACGCACCAGCAATTCGTCTGGTGTTGCAGTTGGTGTCAGTGTTTTAGTTTAGTTGTCACTTACCATCAGTTGAGCCACGTGCCTGTTTGCCCCTTTTTCTATACAACTCTGTCAACTGTGTCACATAAAATGTAACCTTCTACATAATACGTACCATACCATCAATAATTCAGTTTATTTCCTTTCTTCAACGTGATATTTGTAAAACCGTGACATCTTGTAAGTAAGTGTAACATATAATGTACCATTCTGAGTACATAAATGATTTTATATAAATGATGGAACGTGGCGCGTAAAATGTGGCCCAAACTAAACGGTCTGGTGGACATCCCCTGCCTATTCATGGGTGGTGCAATAACATGTCTTTATCTATAAACGAGTATTTTCAATGAGTAGTCATAATTGGTATTTGCTTTCTTTTGTATGAAGTTAAATTCTTTAGTTCTCAATTACCCGATCATGTTTTATTGCTACTTACGAGTCAAAACAAATTAATTTATGAGTATTATACCATACCTCATAAAGAACACTTGCTTTGAGCACAGCTTTAAGACTTCAAGGTCTTAAAACTGTGCTTTTAGCAGAGGATTAAACACACATAAATAAAACTATAATATAATATTTATATGAAACTAAGTTTTACGGATTTTATCGCATACCTATATCTATGTACATTAACTTATTTTAAATATTCCCAACGTTTTGAGTACTTTTAAAGTACGTTATATGTATATATCGAGTACTTAACAGCACCCATGGTCATAGGACTGAGGTGTTCGACGTCTATTATCGTAGTTAACCGCGGCTACCTTCAATTTAATTTTTTTTTTGGTTCGATATAAGCAGAATGAGCTTATAGTACCTACCTATCTATTTTTAAGTATTGCAGTTGTATGCTTGGGTTGGGATTTAATTTTATTAATAATACCCAGCCATCTTCTCTATTGAAATTAAGGAACCCTTATAGTTTTGCTACGTCCGTCCGTCCGCAGTTTTACTCATAGAGATATTAATCATGTTTACAAAACATGTGAAATAAAATTTTAAGACGGTGATTTTTTTACCTTTATTATTTTTGGGTCTTAAATACAATTGGGTGTAGGAACATCTTTTAATTCAAGGGTCCGTTTGCGAAATATCTGGCCTTAAAGTGGTATTTTTCATTACAGTCATGTCCCCCCCATATCAACTAAACCACTGTTTTTGTAAATATATATATATATATATATATATATATATATATATATATATATATATATTTACAAAACCACTATATATATAACCACTGTTTTACCAACGTTTTGAGTACTTTAAAAGTACTCAAAACGTTGGGAATATTTAAAATAAGTTAATGTACATAGATATAGGTATGCGATAAAATCCGTAAAACTTAGTTTCATATAAATATTATATTATAGTTTTATTTATGTGTGTTTAATCCTCTGCTAAAAGCACAGTTTTAAGACCTTGAAGTCTTAAAGCTGTGCTCAAAGCAAGTGTTCTTTATGAGGTATGGTATAATACTCATAAATTAATTTGTTTTGACTCGTAAGTAGCAATAAAACATGATCGGGTAATTGAGAACTAAAGAATTTAACTTCATACAAAAGAAAGCAAATACCAATTATGACTACTCATTGAAAATACTCGTTTATAGATAAAGACATGTTATTGCACCACCCATGAATAGGCAGGGGATGTCCACCAGACCGTTTAGTTTGGGCCACATTTTACGCGCCACGTTCCATCATTTATATAAAATCATTTATGTACTCAGAATGGTACATTATATGTTACACTTACTTACAAGATGTCACGGTTTTACAAATATCACGTTGAAGAAAGGAAATAAACTGAATTATTGATGGTATGGTACGTATTATGTAGAAGGTTACATTTTATGTGACACAGTTGACAGAGTTGTATAGAAAAAGGGGCAAACAGGCACGTGGCTCAACTGATGGTAAGTGACAACTAAACTAAAACACTGACACCAACTGCAACACCAGACGAATTGCTGGTGCGTTGCCGGCCTTTGAAAGAAGAGTAGCTCGTTTCTTGAAGTTCTAAGTCGTATCGATTCGAAAAAATGGCCAACAATAAACGGTTCCACAAAGAAATCGCGCGAGGGAGATAACTCCTAGTAAATCGCACTCTGGTGGACTGCTGAGCATATGATGGTGGATCCTGATGTCGATGATATCGTGAGTTTCGCTGCGATGTGCATTGACTGAATTTGGTGGCTGGAATTAATACGAATAATTTCTCTGTCTCCCCGTGGTAAATGATAGTCTCGGGCTTAAAGACGAGTCTTTAATAGTTCCCTACTCGCGTTACCAGCCTGCGCGAAATATGAGTTTTTTTTTTACTGCCAAATTCAATAGTTTACAGTGAAGTGAAGTGTTGCAGCCAAACGCTTAGCCACTGCGCTACAGAGTGGTCATCTATTTTTTACCTATTTAATTACTATAATAATTGTGCAATTTTTATATTATGTTTTTATTTTGAATATATTTGTACTTAACAATTTTAGAGATATAATTACAACTTGCTGTACCGTAAATTTATGCATTGATTGCTTATCCTCATCCGCGTTTTTTACTCAAACCCACCCAAAAGAATTACATAAAAATATCGATAAACATTATATCGTTAAACATTGTATCGATACAATTATTCGAGAATAGACATTTAAAGCATTTTATTTTAAGAGTAAATACATACATATGTATGCACACAGAGAACCTACAATTCAACATAAATTGAGTCAATATACTAGTCTCGCTTTTTCCTATTTAATTTTCGAATAAGGTAAAAATAGACAAATCTATTGAAAGATGTTGCTTACGATTCAAGCGTGGAAATAGAAATGTCAAGTGGTCATCTTTGGTCTCTTTATACTACGCCAAATATGAGAGTGCGTACACTCGTATGTTCTGATTTACTAAAAAAATACGTCCCTATTGTAGTAGTATTATGTGTGACGTTACTTGACAAGATATTACGTATTTAATCTATAGTCATTTCATTGCAATGTTAGCTACAATCGACATCGATATATTCGTTTTTGTTTAGTTATTTATTTTTATTACTTTGAATGCCTAAAAGTAATTTAAAAAAGTAGGACTAGACTTATTATTATTCGAACGATCAAGTAAATTGTTCTCTAAATCAAGTGATGATAATTATTATAAGTACATATTACATTTCAAATATTCGTTTCGCAAACTTTAAAAACTAATTATTAGAGAGGTATCCAAAACTAAGTCTTGACAGACACAGTACATGAGCTAGTTGGATCCCACTTGTAATTCCAATTTTATATGCTGACTAACGAGCCGCCACGGCTTTGCACGACTGTTGCCTAGATCTCGACTACAATGCCATTTACCGGTTCCAATAATTGTAAATGTTAGTGTTCATCAAAATCTGTCAAGCCTTTCTTAAGTGATGATCAACAAAGCTTTATCTGCTTTGCTGAAAATACCTCCAAATCATGAAGGTAAGGCAGGATCTTCATAATGCTGTGTAGCGGCAATAAAAAAAATTTACTACCTTCTACCAAATAACATATATTATTACTCAGAAGCTCTAAGGCCCCATACTATCCCTTGAGAATCGTATAAACGACAGAGAGAAATGAAACGTGAGAGGCAACAGTATCTTCGTGATAACAAATCAAAATAATAAAAAATTGCGGTTGCCAAACCATTTACTAAGAGAGAGAATTCTCTTGATGGAGAGTGCCCGTAATGCTTCCTTTCGAATAGCTAAGTGTAAAAATATTTTAAAGGAATTTGCTGACTGTAACATTATTTTATCCAACAATCATTACGATGACACACAATTATTGGTTAAACTGTATAACATAGTATTCTCCTTAGATCAGTCAACTAGATAGATTTTTTCTTTTTGTTTGCTAGTTAAATTAAATGTTCGGAATGATATCAAATAGAGCGACATAATCGCATTTTGATTAAGCTCTTCAAATAAAGATTAAAAACAAGAGAGGGGACTATGGCATATATTCCCTTCACGTTCAGCAGTGAACTATTGATTGGCTGTAGTAAATTAATGAATGATGATGATTTCTTATATTTACGCGAACACTACACATGATTAAAACTACTTTTACGGATTTTATCGCGTTTATTTTTACTTTTAATTACTTTTATTTTTAATTCCCGACGTTTCGGGCGCTTTCCAGCACCCATGGTCACGGGGGACTGAGATGACTGACGTCCCGATGTCGTTGTTAAACCCGGAGTACCTTCAGCTTTTTTAATTATTGTTTATGGTCCGATCTATGCAAAACGAAATGACTATGTCCTGAGGTCTTGCAGTGGTATGCTTGGGTTTAGTTTTAATTTTATTGATTATAGGATCCCAAGCAGGTGGTAGTACCCAGCCTCCTTCTCTATTGAAATTAGGATGTTTTTTAATTTCAATAGCCTCACGTATCATCCTTGGTAGGAATCGGTGTTCTTTCGCGAGGATTTGTGGTCTATCAAATCTGATGTAATGGTTGGGGCCGTCTAGGATATGATCACAAGCTGCAGACTTCCCGGAACGTTGATGCTTCACATGAGCTATATGTTCTTTTACACGGGTCCTAATTGATCTTGGCCTGTGTACTCGTTTGGCACCCTTATTCTATAAATAAAACTGTCATAGCAGTACCCTTTGTGAACGTCCCGTGACACAAACTAAGTGTCGATTAAACAAACACAGTTATAATTCGTTGTGAAACCCATACTAAGTCTAAGTATATTTTGGCAGAAATATATCGGCTGAATTGAAGTAGATTTCATAGTGAACTTTTACATGATATATTTTAAATTATACAACGAAAGTACGAAATTCTTCTTTATTCAACTACGTTTTGTTGTAAGATGTCAGATGAAGCTTCCATATACTTTCGTTGATATAAATAAGTATTAAAAACCGGATTAATAAAAATACTTAGTTTTACTAAGTCATAGACTAAATGAAATTATCAACAACGTTTTGTCTTATTTTGTACTAGGTTAAACGTCATAATATGTTTAAGGACTTTAGGTATAAGAATTTTGTTCCTTTTTTAGGACTCTCTCTATGCTAGTAATTACTTTGAGGTTATATTGTTATTCGCCTACGTTGTCTGTTTGTCAAAAATTATTAAATATCATGTTTTGATGTTGGTAGAATATACTTTTACCACAGAATAAATAATAGTATTACGTACAGAAGTTTCACTCTTTTGATCACGGAATATAAAAAACAAGTATTTTATATTCCGTGCTTTTGATGTTGACTGCTTGCCGACGTTAAGTAGCCTACATAATTATTATTAATAAGATAATTTGCGCACGCAAGCTAAATAAACCTTTATCGCTGCGCGCGAGTGCTTTTACTAAGGGAGTATTACTCTGCATCTTTTCCTCTTTCTACATCACGGCTATTTTTCCGTGGTTACTTAGAGCTGTCAAGAAGGAATAAAAAATACAGTATGTATAACATTAATAATTTATTTAATTTACAATGGTTTTACTTAAAATATAATGTTTTATTTTTTGCCGTCTCTAAAATGCCGGTTAACGCTCCCTTTCTTTTAAATTCTGTCGTCAATTTGAAAAGGATTTGGCACATTGAAGCGCTGTGGTGGAATCCGAGAACTCCCGGCTTGAATTTCTGACAGCGACAATTTGGAAGTTTATAATTTCTTTAAAACTATTTGTGTTTACTTTTATTTAAGTATACGGTTTAATAATAAAAACTGCAATATTAGCCCGTTTTCATCTATGACTTCTTCATCACCATTCGCCAGGCGCAATCGCAGTGAATACCATAAATTTCAAGAACAACTTAATATTCAAGAACAATTTGTATTACAGTGTAGGATATATAGAGGATATATAGATACAATATAGGTATGAATAAGAATCACTAACCTCTGCAATTTCACGCTAATCTTCAAAGGTGCTTTGATTCCACATTTAATTAAGAGGAATCTAGGAACGGGCACTAATATCCGCACAGAAAAATAATATAGTGATATTGTACCATATTAAAAATACATTTAAAAGTAAAGTAAAGTAAAGTTATAGCCTATATACGTCCCACTGCAGGGCACAGGCCTCCCCTCATTTCTGAGAGGGTTTTAGGGCAAGGAAGTGTCTGCCGCGCTGCCCCAATGCGTGTTGGCGAACTTCACAAATGTCTTCGAAATATTTTTTTTTCTTATTCCTCAGACATGCAGGTTTCCTCACGATGTTTTCCTTCACCGCCGAGCACGTGGTATATCAGCACTTAAAATTGCAATTAACAATTTCATTGGTGCCGGCGGGTATCGAACCCGGGTTTCTCGCGTTCTGTTATATTTACAGCGGGCGCAAACCATCTGAGCTACCACGGCTCTCGAAAAACACATGTAAGTAGGTACTTATTTAGCTTATAATATGTATTAATATATGCTCGTTGATCTACTATTTATGCACATTTCTATTTACGGATCTCCTTAACCAAGGCATAGAATAAATAATATGCAGTACGTTGTCAAGGTTTGCTGGGAGAAATTACTGTTTAGCGATGAGGCCACCTAATTGTACTTAAATTTATAAATTAAGGTTGGTGTGTTATTTTAATAGTACCTGGATGACCCAGCTCTGCTCGTTTTTTTTTTAAATCGTGTGTTTTGGAAATTATATTTAGATACAAATTACATACTGAAGAAACATAAATATTATTTTTGATCTTATTGACATAATATAAAAAACTGAACTGATCATTTGAATAAAAAATCATGAGTGCAATTAGTTTAATTTAAATTTTCGTATTTTTAAAAAAATACTAAAAAAGGCTCAAATAATAGATTTTCTCACAAAAGAAGAAAACTTTAAAAAAGGGGGGGGGGGGTGGAAAGTTTTCTCCTGGACACAAAGTTTTATGAAAATCGTTGGAGCCGTTTCCGAGAATCCGATTATATATATACAAGAATTGTTAGTTTAAAGGTATAGGATGCTGTGTGCATCATCAGCATAAAGAGTATCATCATCATCGTCATCATTACAGCCCTTCACAAGTCCACTGCTGAACATAGGCCTCCCCCAAGGCATGCCACAAAGCACGGTCCTGAGCCACCTGCATCCATCGACTTCCTGCATGTCTTACCAGGTAACGACGAGTAACGACGCAATAAAGAGTATAAATTTAATTAATTAATAAGTTGTGAAATGGTACGTAAAATAGGTAGGGTACCTATTTTGACAGATCAAATAGACACATTTTTGCTACTATGCGAATTCTGTGCCTAACGCTTGCAACTTGCAAGGTCACTCGTCGCGAATCGCGATTTAATAAATCGCTCGGAAGGAATAGGTAGGTAGCGTAAACAACAAATAAAGCCGAAATACGTAATAATAATACGAAATACGAAACCCGAACTACGTAATATAAATAATATTCCTAAATGAAATTTGATTGTATTAAAAATCTTGTATACAAAGTTTTAATTTCAGTGCTTTGTGATAACTTAAAATATTTTAATTACAAAAGACATGTAAGTTACCTACTTAGATAGTGAAGTAAATTTCAACTAAGTTTTGAAGTAAAGTACTTAGGTATTACTTCTGCATTTAAATTATTACTTAATTCTTTTTTGCTATAAGTATTTATTTAACCAAAAAAATTGACTAAATGTATCTTTCACTATCCTTAGGTAACATAAAAATGATAATATCTGAATCCTTTTGTTTGCTCGTTAAGCATCCATCCACGCAACAATTATAGTAGGTTCGCAATTTTGCCACTATAAATTATCGAATAGATAGTTAATTATATATTATTTTCAAACCACATAAAAAATTAGAACTATTTTATCCTACAATTAAATATACTAAACACTAAACAAAAATTACAAAAACTGTGTTTACAAAAAATATTCACGAAAACAGCGTTAAAATTCATCAATCGCCTACAACGCGCTAGCCCCGCTTGCGTATTACACCCTGGGTGAATCGCGATTTTAGGTAACTATTTCACGCAGGTACCAAGAGTGATAGAGGCCTGCTTTTACTAAGTCCCGCCTCATAAACGTAGTGATATTATTTTCTTTGGTGGCAACAATGACAAAAGCCCTTTACAAAGCAGTGGACTTTGACATTAATAGGCTGTGTGTAAGATGATGATGGTGATTTAAGGGAGGGGGGAAGGGATTTAATTTTTAATTGAAAATTTTAAGACCGAATGTTAAATATTTAATAATAATAAATTACTGCCTCGTTTGTTTAGTGGGTTTAGTAGTGCGACTGTTGATCATGAGGTCCCGGGTTTGATTCCCGGGTCGGGTCAAAAAAATCAATTGACTGTGCTTTTCCGTCAAGAAATTCTCAGTAGCTGCCCGAAGTCGAGAAGTTGGCGGTGTCTCAACCTCGTGCCTCGGAAAGCACGTAAAGCCTCTAAGTACCCTAGCACTTAACACGTTCACTGTAGCACTGATTTATCTATACTTTACATTACTGCGTTTCGGAGCATTTTGAACTTAGTCCTAAACCAGACATTGTGACGGCACGGGGCTTTTTAAGCCCCGCCGCTCTTAGGAGACTAAAATCGTTTTTTGGCGTGAAATAAAAAATGTGGAGTTTTGTCTTTACCATTATTAACAATAAATTGATTCACCTCAATCCGCGGCCGCCCGTGGTTAGGTTAGTTAGTTTATAATAATAATAATAATAATAAATGGCGTAGGGAATTGACGACCCCATCGCCCGCTGACGTAACAGTTAAGTGACAAAACTGCTACGTCAACGCAGTCAGTCAGCGCCTTGCGAGAGGTGTGAGCGCCGTGCCTCGGCAGAATTTAGGGTGCAAAAGCCCGTTTGTGCCTATGGCCACACACGATACGGTGCCGGACCTGGGCGTCTCCCGTTAATGGACATCCAAATAATGGATGATGGATAAGAAGATAGTGCGCAAAGGGCCGCTGCCTGGGGGTCGCCGGGGCGCGTCTGGAGCTGGCGCTGGACGCGGCAGCATGCGGGCCGCCAGCCGAGCGCGAGGAGCTGCACGGTCACCTAGCAGCCCTCCGCATCCGTCATCCCCACCAGAAGGCTTGGTGTCGGCTGGGTCTTCTCGGATTCAGCAAGCGGCACCCATCGCTGGTGGAGCACGTCGCATGCGTTGGTCACAAGCAATGAACGCAAACGCACTGCGGGCGTACTTTAGGGCAAAAGGGGAAGAAACTGGATGATTGGCGTATCGGGCTAGGATGCATCGTCTTTTTGCTGAGCTGGAGCCATCTTTAACCGTCACAGAGCAAAACCTGGCAGACCGAGTTCGGTATATCTTGCGCTCAAATATATTTGATGTCGCCGAACTCGAGCGGCTACGACGTGAGGCTGTTCCCTCATCGGATGAAAATGCTACGGCTGAGGATACGGCACCACAAATTGTATAGCAACCCGCAAACTTGGATGCCGCCGTGAATACCCCAGTTGTGGTTGATTCAAACGATGATGGAACAGTCGCCCAGGAACTGGAATTAGAGCATATGAGGATTACATTGGAAGAGGCGATTGTGGAAACGCGCAGTACGCCTCTCGAAAATCGACCGCGACTTCCCCGCATAGCCCTAAGCAAGCGGAATCGGGCTGTCGAGAGGGCTCTGAACCCAATGCTGGTGACCTATTTGGAAGCCAGTCGGGACCTTTGCGAGACGGACTCAATTCTTTTTGGCGCCGCGAAACCTTGGCGCCTATGATACAGCAGACTGCCAGAGTCTGCTGTATCATAGGCGCCAAGGTTTCCACGGCTGGACGCGCTACTGGCCATAGTAGTGCTATCCCAGCATGGAGAAGAAGAATTGAGGAACGTATCGCAAAGGCTAGAACTCTCATCGGCAGACTGATATGCTTCAGATCAGGCAATAACAGGCCAAGAGTTGTGCACACCGTCAGGATGGCGTTTGCTGGGACAAATGTCGTAAATGAATCGTCGGTAATGAGGCTGTACTTGCCGCGGAAGCATGATGGTCGTGGCTTCTTGAGCACGCTCACCATGCATAATCGCGAAGTGTGCAGCCTCCGTGATTACTTCCTGGTGAGGTCGGATGATCCATTCTCTAAGGACGTCATTTCTTGTGATAAAGGACTTACCCCTCTATCCTTAGCCAACTAGCAATGGCAAGACCCGGCAGTGCAGAGCATTTCCGACCGGGAGATCGTATGGAAGTATAAGGAGCTCCACGGGAGGTTCTACAAGGCTCTACATGAGCCTTTCGTAGACACAGTAGCCTCCCTCCACTGGCTACGCTTTGGTGATCTCTTCGGGGAAACCGAGGGTTTTGTCTGTGCAATACAGGATCAGGTTATTAAGACCAACAACTATCGGAGATACATCCTAAAGGATGGCACCGTCGACATCTGTCGAGCTTGTCGCCATCCCGGTGAGTCACTTAGGCATGTCATCTCCGGTTGTTCGGCGCTTTCTGACTCTGAGTACTTGCACAGGCACAACCCAGTGGCCAGAATTCTACACCAGGAGCTCGCTCTGAAATACGGTCTCGTGGATTGGAAATTGCAGTATTACAAGTACTTGCCGAAAGCCGTGCACGAAAATGATCGCGCCAGGCTCTACTGGGACCGGGCCATCATCACGGACAGGACTATTCTTGCGAATAAGCCTGATATTGTGCTGATGGACCGGGCACAGTCAAGGATATTTTTGGTCGACATTACCATTCCGTATGACGAGAACCTCGTGAAAGAAATACGCCCCGTACCGCACTGAATAAGGGCAGTTTTTCATATAGTTTCATCATCATCATTATTACAGCCCTTCACAAGTCCACTGCTGAACATAGGCCTCCCCCAAGGAATGCCACAAAGCACGGTCCTTAGCCACCCCCATCGATCGACTTCCATGCATGCATGTCTTACCAGATCGTCACTCCATCTATAGTTTAGTGATGGGAAATAAAAATATCGGTAAACTTTACTTTGATTGTATTTATTTAAAAAAAAATCTTGATCCCTTTTCGAGATGATGGGTTTTGTTTGTTGTGGGTTCTGAAAACATAAAATGAATATGTTGTGTTTGTGTATTTTTCAAACGTGTATGTTGATAATTTCTTTTTGCTCAACCTACAAGGAAATAAAAGCGTGTATATATTTAAACTTCTGTGAGTAACTGGTACTAGTGCAGAAGAATTAATTGCAGAAATATGGTTCTACAGGGACGATATAGTACAGTACCCACCTCAGTACAAACATTATGCCCTCAGTAACGCCACACAGGGCCTAATTCACTCATTGACTTAAGTTGTAAGTTAATTGTACTATGCCTTTGACCTTTTTGCAAATGCAAACGATAACATAAAAAACTTTAGAATGATCGGTTAAGTAGGTAAGCCTTAAAAATATCAAAATAACCAAAAAAACAACTCTCGATGGTAACCCTTCCAATTTTACATTCAATCATATTACCTTTTCAATGCGTCAACATTGATGTTTATTTTATAATGTTAATTTTATTAAAAAAATAAGTTAATGTATTAAAATATATTAAGTTAAGGATAAAAATGTCTTAAGTTAAGGTTTATTTATGTTAATGATTGTTATTTTAAACTTTCCACACTAAAATGTAAAAAAAATTAGCTAAAAATTATAAACACCACTTCGACTATACAATCCCTAGGTTCTTTCAAATCCAACAAATGTTGTAATCCTTTAAGTTATTTCGCTAAAGACAAAACATTGAATAATAAATTATTGAACTTCGTAACATATGTAGGAATCTTAAAACCAAAAATAAATCATGTAATCCACTAATGTCACTTAGGTGAGAGAGATTGACGAGTATGATTTAGTAAATGCAACCCTTAATACTTAATATTACTCCACCTAGACAGATTTACAGAGAGTATAATTAGTATTAATTGACAACTTACCTGTTTTTGAAATATCAGTCGATAATTTGAATTTGACTCAAATTTATATAAAAATATTTTATTATTGCTAATATTCCCCTACGTACCTTCGAAAATATTGATAAAAATATCTGAAAATTTTCGAGTATAAATAACAAGGTCTAGATATAAATTAAAGAAACATTTTTAGAATGGCTTTAACTACTTTTTACAATTTTTATTCATTTATTTTGACAAAATACTGTTGCTTTTTTTTCAAGTTTTATTCGCTTCGATTAGCTTGTGTTTAAAGGTTAAATTTGGTATTAAAGATAACACGAATAGATATTCACGGTACTTAACCTCCAAATACCGTTCGTTTGTGAACACTCGTGATTCGTGAGCATTAAAAATGGGTACATAATAATCACAATATGCCCGAAAATAACTGTTCTGGGCTGGAATATCTATTATCAACATTTTTTTGATGCAATAGACTTGCAACACATAGCGTATTCGGCCACACGCCGAATATCAAATACTTATTCTGCGGGGTTCCTGATCGAATAGCCGAATATTAGACAAAAGTATTCGGTCAGGATGAAAGTAGTGCTTATTCAGAGCGTGTTTTCTCTGAAGCTGGGATTGTCTACGAGCATAAAAGGATTAAACTAGAATGGATGACAAATTAGCACTAAAAGCCTGATAACGGGGGTTACCAGCCTTTTGTAACAAAAAGCTGATAGAAAAACATATATACAACTTGCTAAACCTTCAATTCAAAAAATAAGTAATATAATTATGACAGACGAATAGATTTTAACATCACTTAAAATAAGTTTATTAAAATAATACAGATTATAATATATTACTTCTTTTTTGGTAAGTAGGTACATCATGCCAAACATCAGTCTATATTATGCACCCCTTACATAATAATGTCCTCCAGACCGAATTTCGGTCACGGCGGCCAGCATCAACAGAGGTTAGCCATCGGCGCAGGACAGGATTATAGTACCCAAGTGTATGCGCAACCACAGGTGCACTCTCTATTCCCTCACTCTCGTAATCCGATGGGACGGTAAACCGACACGACCGGAGAGAGATCAGGTGCAGGACCAACGGCTTTACGTGCTTTCCGATGCACGGGGGTGAGACACCGCCAACTTCCTGACTCCGGGCAGCTACTGAGAATTTCTTGACGAAAAAACTCAATGGTTGATTTTTTGGCCAGACCCGGGATTACATAATTTCTTCTTACCCTTACATATCTTATATCTCTAAAGACTCATTAATTCCCACTAAAAGAAAATAAAAAAAAAACTTGTAAGTTTATTTAGATATTAATGAATTACTATGCCTATAGTCATGCAAAGTCTAAAGATGAGCTAATGTAAAATAAGCCAAATTTTATCGGGTCCTTAACGCGAAAAAAAAGGAAAGTGAGAGTTATCCGTTTCCTGCGTGTTTTCATAATAAATTTAACACTGATAGTTTTATAACTGTGTAGTAAAATTTTAAATTACTTTCCCCTTAAGACAAAGAATTTTAGTTGACAATAATTGTAGTTAAAATCACTCGAAACCTTATTTACGAAGTAAAATGGCGAATAGGCTGCTATTAGGGTATCCACCCTACTGCCTTAAATGCAGAAAAAATTGTCTTTCTGCAGCATAATCTTCCACTTATAAATTAATTTTTATTACATACAATACTTAAAGTGCATAGAATATTCATTTGATAGTTTTTTGTTAATTTATATAACACGGAATTCAAATATGTACCTATCACTACTTTATTCTTTATTGTACACACAATAAGTTGGTAACAATTATTAAATATTTAAATAAATGTACAAAGGCGAGCTTAACCCTAATAAGAGTTCTCTTCCAGCAAACCTATTGGGAGAGAGAAATAGTTTTATATATAAAGCAAGTAGGTAGCAGCGTGCGTACTTAATAATTAACATAACGCTACTTAATAGAAATTGGCTATAAGTTACAGTTAACAATTATCATATAAGTGTATAACATATAAGTATAATTCATTTTCTTATTTCTTTTATTCTTATTTCTATTGATTTACATACATATATTATACCAATAAAGACAATAAATATATACATATATACACATATACACACATATATATATACATATATATATATATATATATATATATATATATATATATATATATACATACATATACATACATAGACACATACATATATATACAATTATACATATAAATACATAAAATATGTAAATATTTATAATTCTAAGTTGACAGATAATATCTCTTTACTCTGCTCCGAAATATATCAAGAGAAGAGCTAGCACGTATGTCATGTGGGAGTGAGTTCCATAGCTTGACCGCCCTTACTGTAAAGGATCCACCACATCGGCTTGTGAAATGAGAAGGAGTTTTGAGAAGTAGTTGTTTAGTGGTCCGGCACTGAGTTTCACGGGGTACAAGATACTCAAAACGCTCGCGGAGATATGGAGGTGCAAGAGGATTAAAGAGTAGAAAGTATAGAAATGATAACACATGTAAGTCTCGACGTCTACGGATAGGAAGCCATTTTAATTGAGCCCTGTACTCTGAAACATGATCAAACTTACGAAGACCGAAAATAAAACGTATACACAAATTTTGAACACGTTCCAGTTTGTTCAACAGCTCCTCTGAAGCATCCAAAAAACTAACATCAGCGTAGTCAATGAGAGGAAGAAGAAGTGCTTGAGCTAAGGTTATCTTAGTTTTTAACGGTAAAAACATCTGGAGACGCTTGAGAGATTGAAAAGAGTAGTTCACTTTTCTGCTAATCATATTAATGTGAGCGACCCAAGACAAATTATTATCAAAAATAACACCTAAGTTCTTAGCGGTCTCTGTATATGGAATTTGAGTATTATCATACGTAACTGCAGGGATCTTCGAACGATCTAATAAATTAAGCATATATGAGCTGCCGATAATCATTACTTGGGATTTAGCAGGGTTAACACGAAGACCAAACGATTTTGCCCAACTGCTTATGCTACTTAAGTCAGCATTCATCTTATTAATAGCCTCATCTATATCTTGGACTTTGAAATGACGGTATAATTGCAAGTCATCAGCATATAGATGATAATGAGAGGAGAGAACAGTAGTGAGAGCATTGATAAAAATAGAGAAGAGAAGTGGGGAAAGAACACCACCCTGAGGAACACCCGCCGTAAGATCACACCACTCGGAGAAATCCTCCTCATGGCGGACACACTGCGAGCGACCCCTAAGGTAAGAATTAAACCAAGAGATTACTGATGGTGAAATGTTTAAGGACGCAAGAATACCAAGAAGTATGTCATAATCAACGAAATTAAATGCACTGCTAAAATCCAATAATGTTAAAACAGTGAGAAGTCTTTTGTCCATGGCCCAGCGAATATCATCAGACACTTTAATCAGAGCGCTGACTGTGCTATGGCCTGGACGAAAACCAGATTGAAAAGGACTCAGCAGGCTGTGAACAGTTAGGAATTGAGATAGTTGCCTCTGAACTATATTTTCTAGTACTTTAGATAAGATCGGAAGAATGGAAATGGGGCGGAATTGGGATAAAGATTTAGGATTAGAAGTTTTTGGAAGGGGAATGACGAATGCTTTTTTCCAGCAAGTCGGAAAGGAGCTCGTCTCAAGCGAAGAAGAGATAATGTGAGTGATAATAGGGACAAGTTCATTAGTGATAGGTTTAATCATTTGCATACAAAGATTGTCATAGCCAATAGCTTTAGTGGAAATGGCTAAAAGGCATTTTTTTATGTCACCATCAGTAACTTTACTGAAATTAAAAGGAGAACACAGCGGTTTAGGAATATTGGAGAGAAGATTAAGTGTAGTAGACTTAATAGAGTCATCAATAGAAATCGGAGGCTCAGAAAAGTGCCGGTTGAGTGCAGTCAAATCAAACGAGATATTAGAATCAATATATGATTTGCTAATACCCAGGGTTCTAAAAAATTTCCACATCTGAGCGGAATGAGAATTTTCAACCTCATTATAAATATGTCTCCTCTTAGCATCACGACACATCTTACTACAGCGATTACGCAGTTTTTTATATGTGAATAAATTTTCATTAGTAGGGTGCTTCTTATAACGCCTCTTAGCTGTATCTCTTTTGGCCATTACTGCTTTTATAGACTCTGAAAGCCAGGGGGCTGGAAAGTGTTTAACCCTGACTCGCTTAAGAGGTGCATGTGTATCGAATAGTTTTAAAATGAGGTGATTAAAAGCATAAACCTTATGATTAACATCTTCGGAAATTAGAACAGGGGACCAGTCAATATTATTTACATCATCTCTCAAACGCTCCAGGTTAATTGATTTAAAGCTTCTTAGGAGTAAGAATTTCGATTTACGCCTAGGACGTTGAATTTTATAGGAGAGGAAGATAAGATCGTGGAAGTGGAAGAAGTAAGACTACTTTAATGATTACGAGCAAAATACATTTACAATTTACGAATTATCTAACTACAACAAAATATTTTGATTAAGTATTTGGTATTCGGCCGAAAATTAGTTTTTGTTTTATATATTATAATTTTTCTGTCCGTATGCACCTATGTGACTGAACTCCTCCTAAACGGCTGGAAATATTTTGATTTGTGTGTGTGTCTGTGTGTGTGTGTGTGTGTGATTAAGTTCATTTAAGAATGGTTAAAATTCACATTTAGACCCGGTAGGTAGCGCTGTTAACATGTGAACGGAGTAGAACGGCCTGTGGCACGGACACTACAAAAAATAAAAACAAAAATTTTGAATTATAAAACAAATTAACTAAAATCTATCGAAATTCAAATCATACCTATCCTACTTTACAAACGGCAATAAAACAATATAATAAATATATATGTATATAAAATAACAGGAAGCATATTATTAACAGTTACCCGACTCCAAAGAATAATTCCTTAATGTATTTTATTCTAGAAGCGTATTAATGTATACTATTCAACAACAAAATGCCAATAAATAAGCATGACCTATGAAAATATTTTAAGCAAATATTTTTTAAGAGTTAATATATGTACAACGAAACGGAAAAGAAAGGCGCGTATGAGACTGAAAATTAGTGTTTAAAACGTCCGACTGAGTTTCCCAACTAGTGGTAAAAGCATAAATTACTTTCAATAAATATTTTTGTGTACTATATTGAATAAAAATTATTTTGTTATATTCTAGTATTATATTGCAAATTATTCTCTCAAACGTGGCGATTACCTACTAATAATATGTAACACTTTTATTACTTTTCTATCAGATATAGTGAACAAAATACAGCATATACTACTCAAGCTCAAGTAAGAGAAACGCATTTATCTCAAAACATTGAATTTAAAGTTTTCGTATAATTCGTCATTTGAGCCTTTCAAAAACATACATTTTTGGCAAAAACTGGCCAATTAACACAATCTTGCTACATTGCACACACGGCAATGTGTCAGCCAATTTCTGAAGCAAGGTGCGAATGAAACTTAGTATACAGCGTATCTAATGAAGACTTCTTAAATACCTAGAATTTCTAGACCTTCTTGAATTCATAAACAAGCATATTGTGATTTGTGAGTTATTAAAGAATCAAAAGTACCATTTTTTATCACTCAATGACGTATTCATCAAAAGCCTTGACCACTTGTGTGCTACTTATATAATATAGGCCCTGGAATCTGGTTTTTTTATATAGAATAATGGTAACAAACGAGCACATAGTCAACCTGATGGTAAGTGGATGCTGAAGCCAGTCATAGACATATACATTTATGCTCGATTGAGAATCAAAATGCAGATGCGTTGTCACTCCTGAGGACTAGGATGGAATGCCTCGTTTTTAGTAAAAAGGTCTCTGGTTCTCTACGCTCACCATACGAAACACATCAGCATTATGCTGCTACTTTACGCTGATATTCTGTGAAAGCGTAGTCCTTCTCCGGTCGAGCCGACCCATTCGTGCCACAACCGTAATATAGCTTCAGCGTGGCTCTATCACGTAAAAATTTGCAACCCCAGTTCGTTAATCCGCAAACAAATATCATAATGTATCTACTCTTATAATTTTAAAAACTGAAGAACTATATCTAGTATAGATTCTGTCTGTCAAACTATATTATAGATACTGTCTCTACTGCGGGCTCAGAGAGACTAAAATTGCACTAAAATAACTCTACCTGAAAACGTACTTCGTTCGACGGTGTATCACATTACAGGGTAAAAGAGGGGACGTACCGGATAGGTACAGTGTTAAAGCAAGTTTTTTCCTTATAGAACAAGGTTAGCAAACAAGCATACAGTTCACCTGATACTAAGTGGATGCGGTGGCCCATAAACTCCTACATTTATCCCCTTTTAAGAATGAAAATACAGATACGCCCCTGAGTACTGAGATGATATTATGTTTCCAGTAAAGGAAAGGGTTTCCGGTTCTCTACACTTACCATACGGAACACAGAAGCTTTAAGCTCTTATTTTACGCTGGTATTCCATGAGAACATGGTCTTACGCCGGTCGAGCCTAACCATTCGTGCTACAAACATAAAATAGCAACTGCTAATATAATAGGATTTAAATATAATAGTTAAATGGAGAGCTGGATGGTTGAACGCGAACGGGCGGGCTGACCTAGTGGTAGCGGGTGCGTTGAAAGCGACAACGTCGCATAATGACAGTGGCAGGGAAGGTTGGACGGTACGGGCGAGCCGTAAGCGTACAGTGCGCGCGCACCTCGCCATGCACACACGTCCGCCATATGGCGCGTCGCCTGGCGCTGCTTGCGCTGCTGGCGTGTGCGGTGACCGCGCACCGCCCGCCCCTCAACCCCGATTTCTCTGAATCCGAATCCTTAGACCATTTTGTTGATTGGGACAACTACGGAGACTCCTACGAGACGACACCGCCGCCGCGACGATCCACCACCAAACCCAGTGTTAAAGTGATATCAAGAGGCAAAGTTCCGAAAATTAATATGACTCTGAAAAACTACAAACGTGATGATAAAAATAAAGTGATAAGAACAAAGATTAATATAGAAAGTTTTACGAATTTTATAGTAACAAAACCGACTCTAGTGCTAGATAACTTGCAGATCAATGCTGTTACGCATTCCCCTTTTCGGCCTACGGGAGACATCATAATTGATCACGATGTTTGGATAAACCAAAATTTTCAAAGGCCAAGTTCAAGTACGAGAAGACCGGTAACGCGTAGGACAACGACTACACAAGCGTCCACGACTCGCCGATCTACGAAAATCACACGCCGGTCGACTACAACTCGTCGACCGACGACACGTAAATATCGTCTTACGCCCGAAACAGCGAAACCGCATAAAAATAAGAAGGCCACATGCCCACATAAAGACTCAGGATGGTTTCCGTCATTATTCCAAAATTATCAGCTGAAAAAATCACCAAAAAAAGAAGCTAAAACAGGTTGGTTTTTAGGTAGGTGCTGCACGCGTTTTTGCTGATTGTTTTTACGAGACCAGATAAACTTGGCAAGTAAATATCATCTACGTACAAATTTCATCTAAATACTCAGAGCCGTTCCTTATATATAGTAGTTCCTTATAACATATATATATATATAGTACCCGGTTGACCAAGCTTTGCTCGGTATTTTTCGCTCGGTTTTTTTTAATTCGTGTGTTTTGGAAATTATATTTAGATACAAATTACATACTGATGAAATACGAATAATATTTTTTGATCGTAGCGACATAATAGAAAAAACTGACCTGGTTATTTGAAAAGAAAATCATGAGTGCAAATAGTTTAAATTAAATTTTCGTGTTTTTAAAAATACTAAAAAAAGGGCACGAAAAAATAGATTTTCTCAAAAAAGAAAGGAACTTGAAAAAAAAAATTAAAAAAGTCGGTCGGTCGGCCTGGGCTCGAACCATGGTATTACGATTTTGTGACCGCCCAATATACCAATTAAGCTATTTGTAACCATTAACAAACTGTCAAAATTTACCTTCTTATTCTAACGATATTGTAGCAGTTTTTTATTGTCTAAAAACATGGACAAAAAGACATTTTCTAAAAATAAACCCTAGCTAGATCGATTTATTGCCCCCGAAACTCCCTGCACACATAATTTTATGAAAATCGTTGGAGCCGTTTCCGGGATTCCGATTACATATATGCAAGAATTGCTCGTTTATATATGTAGTACCTGGTTGACCGAGCTTTGCTCGGTATTTTTCGCTCGATTTTTTTAATTCGTGTGTTTTGGAAATTATATTTAGATACAAATTACATACTGATGAATTATAAATAATATTTTTTGATCTTAGCGACATAACAGAAAAAACTGAACTGGTTATTTGAATAAAAAATCATGAGTGCAATTATTTTTATTTAAATTTTCGTGTTTTTAAAAAATACTAAAAAAAGGGCTCGAAAAAAATATATTTTCTCAAAAAAGAAAGAAACTTGAAAAAAAAAATAAAAAAGTCGGTCGGTCGGTCTGGGCTCGAACCGGGGTTTTACGATTTTGTGACCGCCCATTATACCAATAAGCTATTTATAATCATTACCAAACTGTCAAAATTTACCTTCTTATTCTAACTATATTGTAGCAGTTTTTAATTGCCTAAAAACACGGACAAAAAGACATTTTCTAAAAATAAATCTTAGCTAGATCGATTTATTATCCCCGAAACTCCCTGGACACTAAATTTTATGAAAATCGTTGGAGCCGTTTCCGAGATCCCGATTATATATATATATATATATACATATATACAAGAATTGCTCGTTTAATAGTATAGGATAATAATAATACATACATACATATTAAATGTATATTCGGTGAAAAAATATAATAAGAAATATTACAAGTTTTAAAATATTATTGAAATTAATATAATTGTCATAATATATGTGTAATTAATTCAATCAAAAATATATTGACAAGGGTGTATATTTTAAAAATATATAGCTTTATCACATACCAAAATATTAAACTTTTAATAATAAGTAAAATTTTACCCCTAACAGCCGTGGTAGCTCAGATGGTTAACGCTCGCTGTAAATATAACAGAACGCGAGTAACCTGGGTTCGATTCCCGCCGGCACCAATGAAATTGATAATTGCAAATTAAGTGCTGATTTACCTCGTGCTCGGCGGTGAAGGAAAAGATCGTAAGGAAACCTGCATGTCTGAGGAATAAGAAAAAAAATATTTCGAAGATATGTGAAGTTCGCCAACATGCATTGGGGCAGCGCGGCGGACTCTTCCTTGCCCTAAAACCCTCTCTTAAATAAGGGGAGGCCTATGCCCAGCAGTGGGACGTATATAGGCTGTAACTTAACTTTTTTTTTAATTTTTACCCCTAAGGGTAAAAGCTTCATACAGCTTTAAATGTAGTTACATTGATATTCCTTAGTCCACTTAAACGAATAAAAAAGAAAACTTTAAAAAACGTAATAACCATCCTCGGAAACTAAAAAAACAATAAGATAATTTGCCCATACTAGCTTCTTTATTTGATACGCTACATCTAAGCTATGATTCAAAGGTCTTAATCCAGCCGTAAGTATGTGAAGTAAGTTACGATGATGTTATAAATATGTACATATATACATACATAAACTATTACACCTGTTATCTAGAGTAGTAGACAGCGTCTACGGACTATCATTTGGCACGATCCTGATACGCCTTCGATTCTTTGATATCCATTTATCTACGCATATATGTTCGTCGGATAAAGATACTCTTATTTGGCCCACCTTCAATATATCTTGTGCTGCGATGTCCCTTGCAAACTCACTCACCACTCACTTCTTCAGTATTACTCTTTCCTCATTCTGAACTCTACGTTTCCAAGCTACGGAAATATTTTTCACTATCCCTATCACGAAATCTTCTTGTAAAGTGTTAGAAAATAAAGTGGAATAAGAATGAATTCTCTGATGTGGCTGTTGTTTTACCGCAGATATTCTACAGGTAGCTGGGATCTTAAAAATGATATATAAATAACAATATTATAACTATATTTTACATATTAACTAGCTGGCAAGTATCCAAAATTTTACAATAAAAGATATTTAAAGTAGTGATTAGTGAATCGGGAGAAAAACTATCCCATTTCTCAAGTTAGAGTAAACACTACTACGTAGTACTATTATTTATTCTGTGGCAATATAAATAAAACACATTAACAAAATTTTACTAAAATAGTAATTTTATATGTGAATATATAAATTTTACAAATTATCTACAATCGCACTGATTATACACATGTTCTTAGATACTGGACTACTACAGTTCACACAGTTTAAAATGATGAGCAAGAAAGTTCTCGAGTGGCAGTCTTGTGATCGCAAGTGCAGTATAGAATAGCATCCCACTAAAAGAAAGTACCCATAAATTTTATGTATTGAATAATTTTAAACTCTTATTCAAACGCTTAAGGTCCCGGATGTTTAGCTTGAATTGTATTTGTTGTCGTATTGTAAATTTTTTGGTATCTCCGATTCTTCTAACAAACAAACTGGCTCACAGTTCACCTGATGGCATGGTATCTTCAAAGAATGAAAATTCAAATACGTTGTCACCCCTGAGGACTAAGATGGAATGCATCACATCCAGTAATGAGGGTACATTTTGGGAAATTCATAGCACTCCTGCAGGTAATCGCTAAAATTAGGTAATGTTTAATTGCTACGAGTTTCATTAAATTTTAATGGAAACTATTATAACGGTAAGTATCATTTGTACGATAGTAAAACTCTTTCCGGATCCAAGTGTCCTGTTAGTATTCTACGATAACTTTTGGACAAGATTTTCACAAAATTTTAAGAAAATATTAAAATATTCTTATGTAGAGCCGGTGGAATTACTCATGTATTAATATATAATTGCTTTATACTATTACTATTGATATAAATTTAATAAATATTTTTTACCACGCAGTCTACATACCTAGCTTAGCAGTAGTATAATATCGTTAGTCCTAGACAAAATTTTCACAATAATATCTGAGCTACCGTCCGTGTACAACTTAAACATAAAAACTTTCAGATCTATAATAGTAGCCTTCTTTGGAGTAGTTCAATTATTAAAAAGCCAATTTAAACCTAGTTTCTTTGCTATTATCACGAAATAAAAATTAAGGATTTATTAATTTAACGTAAAAAAGATGTCTTATCACGTTTTAGCAAGGTAGCAGGGGCTTAGCACTCGCTGTAAATTTCACAGTACGCGAGTAACCCGGGTTCGAAACCCGTCGGCACCAATGAAATTGTTAATTGCAGTTTTAAGAGAAGATTTACCACGTGCTCGTTGGTAAAGGAAGACATCATGAGCAAACCTGTATGTCTGAGAAATAAGAATAAAATAATATTTTGAAGACATGTGAAGTTCCCCAACACACATTGGCTCAGCGAGGCGGGCATTTCATTCCCTTAAAATACTATCAGAAATGAGAGGCCTGTGCCCAGCAGTGGGATTATAGGCTCTACCCGTAACTTAAAAAAAAATTGTTAAAACTCGATTTTGCGTCAAAACTTATTTTTTGTTCAATTCAGGCATTCCAAAAAATTATAAATTAAAAAAATGTTATAATAATAATAATGTCCTCCAGACCGAATTTCAGCCACAGCGGCCTGTCTTAGCTAAGGCTAGCCATCGGCGCAGGACAGAATTGTAGTGCCCAAGTGTATGCGCAAGCACGGATGCACTCTCTATTCCCTCACTCTCACAATCCGATGGGACGGTAAACCGACACGACCGGAGAGAGATCAGGCGCAGAACCAACGGCTTTACGTGCTTTCCGAGGCACGGGGGTGAGACACCACCAACTTCCTGACTCCGGGGAACTACTGAGAATTTCTTCTCTCAATAAACTGAGAATTTCTTGACGGAAAAACTCAATAATTAGTTTTTTTTGGCCCGACCCGGGATTCGAACCCAGGACATATGATCAGCAGCCGTACTACTACAACTACTAGACCAACGAGGCGGTCTAAAAACAAAAAAATTTCATTGGTATGTTAATAGCATGTATTTGCATGCTATTAACACACCAATAAAATTTTTTTGTTACCGCTCAGGCTTCATAAAGTACACATTTATTTTGATATTACGGTCATACATCATACAGTTGTAGCATGAATGGGTCTGCTCAACCGGGATAGGGTGCTCTCACGGAATACCAGTGTTGAATAGCAGCGTAACGCTGCTGTGTTTCGTATGGTGGGAGTAGAGAACCGGAGACCCTTTTTACTGGAAAGGAGACATTCCATCTTAGTCCTCACGGGTGACAACGCATCTGCATTTTGATTTGTGATCGGGGATTGATGTAGATGTCTATGGGCCACGGCAACCACTTACCACCAGGTGGACTAGGTGATCGTTTGTCACCTACAAAAAGACACTTCAATTTAATTTACATGTATAAATTAGTCATAAAGTTTGTCTTCAGCATTTCATAAACCTGCAACGCTCACTGAATTTGCAAGGATACGACTCCGTTTGTGTCATAACGAATCATACCATCTTCCGACGATATAATATATTACTATAGTAAAATCGTCACAGGCTATATACATACCGTATACGAGTATAGTAATAAAAGTATGAGAGCACTTAAACGAAATCAAAAATATGACCGACTATCACCTTTATAGCAACGAACGGAAACTATAAACCCAGCAGGTACAGGATTACATTTCTAGCGGTATTTTGTACAACTATGAAAATGTTTACATGAATAATTCGCTAATTTCGCGTAGTTAATTATGGGGTTGTTCCGGCTGATGATTTTCTGAGATGATACTAAAAAAAGTACTATAAATATGTACAATAGTATTCCCGTTAAGCATTCCAATTAAGCCGAAGTCATATTAATGAACAATATGGTGCAAAAGACTTTCCTGTTAACAATTACTTAGTAGTTAGGTAGTAATACGGAAATCGACTACTACTGGACAGGTTTCCTTCGGGGCAACTTACTGGTTGAAGTTGATCTCGCTAGTTAAAAGTAACGAGTAATGCGTGCTCCACTAACTTATAAAGATTCTCCTTTTAAAGTTCTATAACATTGCAAATACGTTTATGGCACCTACTTGAAATACTTAACTGTTATTTACATTAGTTACTGCGGAGGTATGTCTTAATATTATGTCAAATAATCAAAATTATTCCTTTCCTTTTTTAAATCCATATTAGACACAATCATATTTCCTCAACACATAAGTGTATAAATATCAGATCTTTTTATTTCTCTCCCCCAGATATTATCTCCCGGATATATAAATGGTTGTGGAGTTCAAGATCGTCGTGGTTCGGCAGTCAATGGTTTCAAGAAACACAGACTAAAAAGTCAACCAGCACAACCACAACTCCTGTCCCTTTGACAACTTCGACCAGCAACTGGTTCCAAATCTTATTGGCTTCCGAAGAAAATGATAACGTACCGGCAACAACTGACTATAGTAAGTTAATGTCGATAGCAACAGCCTTATGCAAAGACACGTAAATGAAAGTGAAATGAAGATTATCGCAACTACATGTCTAACCTTAATACATACTGTGTTAACATATATCTTTGTAGTGACCGGTTAAATTTACATAATTCTATAATTAAGTTATAATTTTACAACTGTAGCGTTTTTTATTATTCTGATGTTCATGATTCCCTCCTTACGTTTTTAGACAAAAAACCAGTGAAGAAACCTTTAAAAAAGAATTATAAAGGCTATCAATTACTAAGGGCATACCCAGATGTGCGTTGGAAAGTTCAAGAAATGATAGATCTTCAAGAAGACGGTGAAGGTTCTGGTCTTATGTGGTGGACTCCACCATCTCTAAATGGTTCTACTGACATTCTAGTTCCCCCAGATCTCTTAGAAGATGTAAAGGATCATTTGAAATCTAATAAAATTGACTACGATGTAGTTATATATGATCTACAGGTAAGTTACATTGTCTTATATAATATTTTTATATTATATTTATGTTCATAAAAGCTAAAATCCATATCATGTCTTCAGAAAGCAATTGCCTATGAAAATCCAAGACTTTCTAAAAAGCAAAGAATTGAGCTGGAGCAACTACGCGGTCATCCTATGACGTGGCGAAGATACCATCGTTATGCAGATATTCTTCGCTATTTAGAATACTTGCAGCATTCGAATACCGACGTTGTGGAATTAGTGCCACTAGGTAGATCATCGGAAGGGTTGCCGCTTGTTGCTGTTAAGGTAGTCGATCATTATCTTTTATACGCTTCTTGATTATCAGCTCATAACATTCTACTGTTAGACCCGGGCCGCTCCCATCGTAATCGCCACGCTAATATGACGTCCACCAGCTCATGAGGTACCTTGTAGACCACCAGCTGATTAATAACCGCCAATTTGATTTTGTCGGGGTCGATCAACTAGTAATCTTCTGGTCTACCTGACTCACAGTAGGCGGAGGCAGTAGAATCCAAGCGGGAGAACTTCGCCGCTAGTTTGGACATAGCGAAGGCCTTCGATCGGGTTTGGCACAAAACGCTTCTGTCCAACTCCGGCATTTCGCTTGCGGCTTTACAATGCGCATGTTCGGCCTCACATATTAATACTGTTCTCATCTCTATGCCGGGGCAACCCAGTGCCAGTGCCTTTCACTTGACCGCTTCCAGCGCAGAGCGGCTCGAATCGTCAACAACCAATCTCTTTATGATAGGCTCAATTTACTGGCGCCGCGAAGGGATATTGCATCCCTTTGCATAATTTATCGCATTTACCACCAGATTTATTCAAGCCGCTAATTTTACGAGCGCACATCGCGAGAAAACTTGCAACGTCCTCCAGACCAAATGCGTTGAGGCAGGCCGCCGATAGGCGCAGGACAGGATTATTGTGCACAAGTGTATGCACTAGCACAGGTGCACTCTCTATTCCCTCACTCTCGTAATCAGATGGGACGGTAAACTGACATGACCGGAAAGAGATCAGGCTCAGGACCAACGGCTTTATGTGCTTTCCGAGGCACGGGGGTGAGACACCGCCAACTTTCTGACTCCAGGCAGCTACTCAGAATGTCTTGATGGAAAACTCAATAATTAATTTTTTTAGCCCGACCCGGGATTCAAACCCGGGACCTAATTTACTAGAAGTTTCCTTCCTCGTACTACCTCTTTGTGGATACGTTTACCGCCGGCGAATTTCCGGACCGATACGACTTACTTGCAATTTCCCTGGTGTCGCAGTTGTTCTTGGGCGGCGGTAGTCACTTACCATCAGGTGAAACGTACGCTCGTTTGCCCACTCTTCAGTACCAGATATTTCGTGCACCTTCAATACTTCTATTTGTTAATGTATTGGATTAATGTGTTTTCTTACGCCACTCCACGATATTTTGCACATTTAAAGACGTCAAATCGGCTCATAATATTATGTATGTACAGTCATAAATTGCAATCATCATCATCATCATGAATATTCAATGATTTCTTATATTTACGCGAACACTACACATTGAAATAATACTAGTTTTAACGGAATTTATCGCGTATATTTAACTTTTCGTTTTCGTTGACGTCAAAGAACATATAGCTGATGTGAAGAATCGACGCTCCGGGAAGTCTGCAGTCTGTGAACATGTACAAGATCGCCCCCGTCACTGCATCAGATTTGATAGACCACAAATCCTCGCTAAAGAACACCGATCCCTTCCAAGGATGATTCGCGAGGCTATTGAAATCAAAAAACATCCTAATTTCAATAGAGAAGATGGCTGGGTGCTACCATCTGCTTGGGATCCTATAATAAATAAAATTAAATCCCAACCCAAGCATACAACTGCAAGACTCCATGATACCATAAGCTCATACTGTGTAGATCGGAACAAAAGTTAAAATTTTAATCTATGGTAACCGCGGTTAACTATGACAGCTGGACGTTGAACATCTCAGTCCTTCCCGTGACCATGGGTGCTGTAAAGCTCTCGAAACGTCGGGTAAAAAAGTTAAAAAAGTTAAATATACGCGATAAATTCCGTTAAAACTAGTATTATTTCAATGAATATTCAAGTCCGCTACTTAACATAGACCAGAAATTTCACAAAGCACGTTCACAGTTCACCTACATCCATCGGTTCCTGCATGTCGTATCAGGTAGTCATTCGCGTCTGCCACTCTAGAACCTTTCTACCGATAGGTTGTTGGGTCGAAGGTCTTACTCCGGTTCTAGTGCGGATATTATCGTTATGGTTTCTACCAAAAAGAGAAGCACCGAGTCTACACTTCTTAATACCTCGTTCGGCGTATCCCGTGCGTATATGCTCGAGGCATGGAGAGGTCCACTTTCGATTTATATACGGTCGATCATAATTCAAACTTAATCTTCCTAACACTGCCAGCTGTTAAAGACCATGTCTTAGTTTCCTAAGCTATCACTGGCAATAAGCACTGTTTGTAAATCCTTGTTATAGGGTTTTAGGAAATAAATGTAAAGATATATAATCTTCCAAGCGCTGCCCAGGCAAGCTGCATACGTCGATAGGGCTCGAAACTGTTGTCACTGTGTCCTAGGTAAACACACTCTTCAACGACCTCGAGCCAGGTGCTCACAATAATCAACAGCATAGGGGTGACACGTGACATGGATGTTACACATTAACTTCGTCTTGTCCATGTTCATCGTAAGACCTATCCGTTGAGAGATACTATTGAAGTCGTTGATCCTGATATAATGACTGTACTGTCGGCAAATTAAAACTGATACCAGAACCAAAAATGCTGTGGTGAAAAGTTTTCAAGAAATAAATTCCTACACATATCTGCGGTTGTATAGGTTCGCACTACCTGGCCGTGTGGTGGCAGCGTAAGAAAACCCTCTACCCCAATAATCTCGTGGATGTCGTAAAAGCAGCAGAAGGAAACCAAACCAGAAAATGGGCAGTGTCTATTTGATAATAACTTAGTAACAATATACTGCTGTTGCCAACCCGCCCTTCATGCGTGGCAACTGTGGCAAATATCTGGCCGCGAATAGTACAGAGAGATGGCCGCTGTTCCCAGAGACTCCGCTGTGTTTGGCTATAGTGGCGATCATGGTTACTGCGTGACAGCGGCTGCTACGAATCTCCCGCGGAAATTTGGTTGTCATCTAAAACAACATAAATTTTAAACACAACTTATTGTTATAGATATTGATAATAACTGTTTTTAATGTCGGACGTGTGTTTAAAGGTTTCCCTTCCATCAAATGATACTCAAGCCAAAGGTTCAGGGAGCAAAGGGCAAAAGAGATGGAAGCTTAAGTCCCATTTGAAACCAGCGGTGTGGATTGATGGAGGTGCACATGCACGCGAATGGATTGCGCCAGCTGTAGCCACTTGGATGTTACATGCTTTGGTGGAAGGTGAAAAAGGTTTTGGTTAGTTATTTGAAATATTATAAATATCTGTCAATTATACCGTTAGCATTAATGGCGAACGACTGAGGATAATATATATACTACCTTGCCAGGCAGACGTTGTTCTGCCCTTTTCGACGACCCTTTGTCATGTCCTACTAAAATCCTTAAATTAGTAAAAAATTGTGGGTCACTCATGGGCAAAAAAAACTATCCTATCTCTCAAGTAGGAACAAACTGCACGGTGTGCAAATTTGATTAAAATTGGTTAAGAAGTTCAGGAGTCCATCGCGGACAAACAACGTGACACGTAATTTATATATATTAAGAGATATATATACATAATCTTCAGTCGTTATATGTTTTTATATATGTTTTATTGGTGTGTATACATTTTACATTTTCACATATTATATATATTATAGGTACATAAAACTTTATTACACATGAAGTGGCAATTGGCGTTCTTATAGACTGGTTTAATATGTAGGTATGGGTAGAGTGGTAGGATGTTATAACATTAAGAGATTGAGAAATTTAAAAAATTAACTAAGATATCAGTGCAACGTAAATTTAAACCAGCCGTTTTAATACTCTTCAAGGAAAAAAAGGTGACGATTATACTTTTTTATGATATATCCTAAACCAGGTGTCATAATATGTTTATTTGTTTATAATTTATAGGCGGTCGCTCAGAGGTCAGTTACCGTATTCTTGGGAGCCTAAACTCGGCAGTAGAGTACAACGGCTGTCTCACTTTCTAATCACAAGAAACATACCGACCTATGTATGTTTACGTACCAATACCAGTATCCCCAGCAGTACGCAATAAATAGTAACACTTATAAACGAGTCTAAGAATTATCCCTGAAGAATCATTGATATATTTAAAATAGTAAAAATGGTTTGTTGGCACAGACCTTCTCTCATATTAATAGGGTTTTAGACCAAGAATACGCCCGTCACGATATTTCTGTGTATATTGGTAGACTTAATAATATATCCTTCAAAATATTTTATTTATTTATTTATTTCACAATTTATGTACACACAAGTAAGGGAGAGGACACATCATGATAAAAAGTTATATATATATATATATATATATATATATATATATATATATATATATATATATATATATATATATACATATACAATTACATAAATATATTCATATTTAAACACCATTAACACATACATAAATACTTAATATAATTTAAAGTCATAATTAAATATATAAACATATATACACACACACATACATACATATATGTACATGCATATATTTGTAACAGTATAGTAAATATGGGAATTTTAAGAGGGTTTTAAGGTGAGATCTACAAAGTGTATGGGGATTTAAAAAAGGTAAATCTATTTCGGAGGTATGTAGGGAAATTTGGGCTGTGTAGGATGTTAAACAGGAGACAAAGGATACGAGTGTTTTAATGATTTTACCTCCACGTAGAATATTTTTTGTGCAAAATTAATAATTTAATAATTTTAGTAGTGTCGGCGGGAATTCAACACAAGTTGCTTGCGTACTATGAAGTTTAAGTAAAAATCGCTCACTTCGCATGTTTTAATGCAAGCTTTTTACAGGTCCTGATTACGAAATGCTCAAAATAGCTGACTTCTACATCTTGCCTGTATTAAATCCGGATGGTTATGAACACTCCCATACTTACGACAGATTTTGGATGAAAACGCGTTCCCGCCTCGCCGACCACTCCGATGACTACACTGGCTGGTCAGTATTTTCAATTAGGAAAAAACGTTAAGGAAATCCAATGTTTCGTGTTTGTTTATCGATCTAGGTCATAAGTTTAACTCTATTTTCTTACCATATAAGCAGCAAAGGTAACGGAAGTACTATTATATTTGCATTACAGAATACGTGACTAGTTAGACCGGACGAATACGCTTATCTCAAACGAGATGCCACGGGAACATGACTTTCCTAAGATAATGTTAAAACAATAACGATACTTCCTTCGCATATCGTATTTCATACATACCATACACGAACGAGGATTTGTAGTTTACAAGTGGATTTTGATAAAACTAAATTTTAACTTTTCCTTGTTAGACTGATGAAATTAATTTTAGCGATTTTATCGTGTTTAAATTAAAGTACCCGGTTGACCGAGCTTTGCTCGGTATTTTTTGCTCGGTTTTTTTAATTCGTGTGTTTTGGAAATTATATTTAGATACAAATTACATACTGATGAAATACGAGTATGAATAATATTTTTTGATCTTAGCGACATAATAGAAAAAACTGAACTGGTTATTTGAATAAAAAAACATGAGTGCAATTAGTTTAATTTAAATTTGCGTGTTTTAAAAAAATACTAATGGCTCGAAAAAATAGATTTTCTCAAAAAAGAAAGGAACTTGAACAAAAAAATTAAAAAAGTTGGTCGGTCGTTCTGGGCTCGAACCGGGGTTTTACGATTCTGTGACCGCCCATTATACCAATTAAGCTATTTATAATCATTAACAATGTGTCAAAATTTACCTTCTTATTCTAACGATATTGTAGCAGTTTTTCTTTGCCTAAAAACACGGACAAAAAGACATTTTCTAAAAATAAATCCTAGCTAGATCGATTTATTATCCCCGAAACTCCCTGGACACTAAATTTTATGAAAATCGTTGGAGCCGTTTCCGTTTCGAATTGCTCGTTTAATAGTGTAGGATTTGATAAAATCCACCAAATTGGTTTCTGTGAATCTAGAGTTAAGGTTGAAGACGTCCAAAGACTGGAGTTTCGCTCATGGAATTTTTTCATCCCAATTGAACATTTCAGTTCTCATTTTCAGATTTCAGATTTTAATCAATTTTGGGTGGGTGCCAAGACCTAACCCTCCCCCTAGATTTGCGCCTAGCTATAAGTGTACACTCAAATACAGGAACACTCGTCGTGACCGGCGAAACGCTTAGGTACATACGTGATATGATCGAAGGGTAAGCCAGCGTGCACTGTCAAATGTACAGCAGAAAGGCAACACAAAGGAAACGATCACACCCGAAAAGGAATAATTTGTTTGTATATGTGCTAAAAGCTCAGCTCGCAATCGAACCCCAGCGACTCGATTTAGTCCTAGTAACACGATTCTCTAACCGAATGGCCCGTGATAGGCATTACATTTTAGAGCATACAATACTACTTCAATTATTGCAATAATTTATTAAAAAGATTATTTAATGAAATTATATCAAATTCAGGTTTCCATGGAACTGGGGCAGTTCTGAATGTATAGGCGTAAATGCTGACCGCAACTGGGATTACCGTTGGGGTGAAAAAGACTCCTCGAGTGACCCCTGCGCGGATAACTACGCGGGGCCACATCCGTTCAGCGAGCCTGAGACACGTGCAGTATCTGAGTTCCTTGCTGAACATAGAGGGCAAATTAAGGTAACTTACGCAAATTTTGCTATTAAAGCAAAATTATATGTACTGATTATAGAAGCCTGGAGTAACAAAAGCCTGGCTTATTATAGCTCATAAAACGATAAACGTTAATAAAGAAGATTTCTCAAATGACAGCCTCGTACCGACTGGCCCGGAGTGGATTACTGCGTTCTCTAAACTGAGTGTGAAGCACAGAAAGTTAGTGACCGTGAGTTTCCTTTCTAAGCCTTTGTTTGGCATCCTCAATTAACTTGTTTATTATTTATCGATGCAATCAACGCATTTATTTATTACGTTATATTGTTATTCAATAAAAATTAACGTAATAACGCGTTTATAATTGTTTGAAAGATTTCGTCAACATCAGCTAGGGGAATCCCCTTTTTTAGTTCGCAATAAATATAGCCTAAATCACTCCTTGCATTGCTCTCTTTCTGTTGGTGCAGTTTCATCACAACCAGTTCTTCCATTCGGAAGAATAGCCCGGACAGGCAGACTGGCAGAAAACGTTTTGAAAATAATAATTCATGTCACCCGTGAGCTTTAAAGAAGCCTGTTATTTCTATATTAGGAACAGACACTGCTATTTTATTTATGTATATAATGAGAATGCTGAAGTGAAATTACAATTTTCACTGAGTTTAAAAAAATTAGTAACGTCACAAGGGTAAAATTTGACGGCAGTTGAAAATTCATATACATGTCCGTTATATAAACTGAATTTTCCGCAAAAAATCTAGGGATATCGCGAAAACACGCATAATTAGACGATTGGTCGGATCTGTTTTAAAACCGAATGAGCCCGCTCCGACTCCAGGCAGCCTTTTTTGTCCTAATCCTAGAGTGTTTTTGTAAAGCCGTAGGCGCGGAGGGAGAGCAGCCCCCGCCCGCCGTATCAAATTTCAGGCATCCGTGCGAGCGAAGGCTACCAATAAGCCAAAGCTGCGGATTTGCCCCATGCAAGGGCGTAGGGCCACACTTCCTGCAGCGGGAAGCTGTTACAGAAGTAACTTTGGATCATTATTCCTGTGTAAAAAATGAGTTAATGTTTGACAAAAAAAAAATCATTACTCATAAACTATACGCCTATAAACCAAAATCAAGCTAATCAGATTTCAGTAGTATATTCAAAGGTGCAATACCCTTAATCTTTTTTCAGTAAGATTGAGAAATAACATAGCCATTGTCTAATTATTCTACGACATACATAAAAGATAAAATGTCTACCTCCGATAAACGCATAAAATGAACAGTCTTTTCTTGCTAAAGCTACTTGCAATGCAGGGTTAAAATCATTATTTAAAATGATACGTATTTTATCACAAGTTAGGCTACTAAAAATCTTAGAATTCATTCAATCATTGATAGAAATAATATAATATATGTGTTGGGTTAACATCGTGACAAAGCTTAATGTACAATCATTTAATTAAATGATTTTCAATTTATATTTTAAAGCGTATTGTTTATTTCTTATACGAGATTTTGAATAATGGGTACAACGTCTCTGTTAGGTTATCTCAAGTGTCAATTATAAACAACGATTTGAGACTTTTTCTACTATCTATAGTTATAAACAGAAGTAGAAAGTTTGAAATTTGTTTTTTATATCTTTTTATTAATGATGTCGAAGCAACAAAGTGGTAAGGCATTTTTATCTTAGTCCTCATAGTTAACATTTGTGATCTTCCTTCTTTGAACTTGGCGATCATTAGTCACCATTTTACAAGTAGTCTCAAAATTTTACCGTTATTAATTTAAGTATGTGTTAAGTTTATTACTAACTGTTAAAGCGGTTAATATAGTCAAAGTATCATAATACATACAAGATATCTGATGCACGAACATGATTACTTCTTGTTATTCTAATGATGCCATTAAAAGTGATCCGAGCTGCAGTTTTCACTTTTGAAACGCTATCTCAATTACGCCTTATCTAACTTTAAGAATGACTAAGAAATTCTAGAAACACTAGTTTCTTACTTAATTCCCCTGAAAAATGAACGGCGACTCATTTTGCCGCTGTTCAAGAAAGGGTAAACTATTTAAAAATAGTTAAAATATTGGTAGGGTCTCCCACAAACCTACACGTAAATAAAATACTGTTACCTGTTCTCAATAAGAACATCGGCGATATAACTCTGATTAACTAGCCGGTTTTGCGGTTTAACACGGGGACATATCTTCTAATTGTTTCAGATTGTGGGGTCCTGATACAAATTTAACAAACCCCTGCTAATATGATTTTCTTTGAAAACAAGAAAGTGTTAGACTGCACTCAAGTATATGAGTTTAAGCAGACAATAATATATGATTTGTTTACGAAAAGCTGAGATGTGTGGAGAATTCCTTGTCTAGTTCCTCTGTATTTAGGAACAGGTCCGTAGATGTACGACAGGGTTTTCTGTTATACATATACATGCACACATTACACTGTTCCGAGATATTTGAAGTTTATTAGCATAACTTTAAAAGTAAACATTTAAATGTCAATTTGATCCAGACACGTGACTTTTCTGTATTCTAAACTAAATTTTAAAAATATACTAACGAAGGCGGTAAACTTAAATTAACTTCGATACAGTAAATTTACTACCCTGTCTTTTCTAAATTTTTTTTAAAAAGAAAGAAATAATATTTATTCGTCGTCACACTGTAATTAAGCACAGTGCATTTAACACAAAGAAAATAATATTATAGTCAATATTGAGGAACAGTTACCAATTTAGCATACCTAAACAAATTTGCCGCTGCTAATCTGCCGGTAGCTTGGGCAAAAAATCGAATGATAAAAACCGATTTAATACTAGTATTTTTACACCATGGAATGCCCGAGAAGATATGTTGAGAGCAATAAATGTAGGAAGCGGGTGCGCTCAGTGCAATGTTACTGATGCCATTTAAACCAGTCATATCAAGGTTGTAGTCTCACTTTCGGGATACTGACCAAATGACTAATCAAGCACACTGGGAATAGTTGGGTTACCGCCACAAAACAAGACCAATTTCTACAAATGACCCCGAGAAGACAATCAACATTGTGTTCTCGCGTTAATTAAATACAGTGTACTCGTAGTTAATTGGTTTTGAGGTTGCTGCCGGACACTAAGTCCTGGTAGCGATATCAACGTGTAAAGAAATGACTGCACGAATTCAATATTATACTAGTATAGCACTTCAGATTTCAGCATAACGACGAGGTAATCGCGAATAAAGATTACCAAGGGCTAAAGATCATTTGACTTCTACAGATAGCCAATGCTCTAAGACAAAGTTATATTTTATATCCTCAAAACTCTTCTCCACTGCAGCGCTTCTCACTTGCCATTGGGCTTTATGAGGCAGCTTAAGGCCACTCTGTGAGCTAAGAAAAGTGATAAACTTAGAAATGAGGATATACACAATAACCGACATAGCCCAACGGATGAGTAAACTAAATTGGCAATGTGGCGGTCATATAGCTCAAAGAACCGATAACCGATGGGAAAGAATGCAGGAAGTTGATGGATCCATTATATGGTGAATCTAAACTGGCTCACTTAGTCCCAGAACATTGGTTCGATTGAGCACGCGTGAGATATGATTCAACAAACTACTTTACAAAGTTGTCTCGATATTTTTAAATTGCCGATAATAAACCTTTTCACGCAAGAACGCTGAACGTGGGATCTTATCCCATAAATTTATTTGAAGTTGTATGAGGATAAGAGCAATTATCATTAAACATAATTGATACATTGTTTTCTCAGATATTAATTAACGTAACATTTACAGCTATAATCAATCCGAATTACCAATTTCCGTTCTAAAAAGATGTAAAAGAAAGTTGGCCATAAAAAAGAAAATTCTTCAACACATAGTATGATGGCAAGATATTGCATCGACAATCGCAGCAATTTATCATTTATTCTAAACTGAGGTATACCACAACAAAGTGAGAAAATAAGATAGTATTTAACCGCACAGTTACTATTGAAGCATTCTCTAATAGACTTTATACGAAAACCTTTTCACCTTTTCTCCACAACAAATTGTAAATTTTATTGTTGCGGAACAAACTACAAAATAGAATTATGTGGTTGATGCCTAATGCCCTCAATTTTTGACAAAAGTTCGACTTCTAGTTAGAAATTTCACAGATTTGAACTTAATTAGGGAGGGAAGTCGAAAGGTAAAAAATGTATAGACTTTTAACTCGAAATTTCTTTAATCTAATTGTAAAGTACTTCTACGAAAATAATGATAAAGAATAATTTTATAAAATTTCACACAAGGAGTTCAGTGGGCAGCTTTTTGTATTGTTGCACGCCTGCAAAATGACAACACTTTGAAGGTTGGAAGTTCATTGCGGATGTTCATAATACTCACGCATAAGCGGAAATACCAGAGGTACTTGGATTTGACTTTTATCAAGCACTGAATTTTACGTCTAATTTGCGGTGGGTCTGTCAAGGCATGTCAATCCATTTGCTAAACATTTAAGAGAGTATTAAAGCAGCAAGTTGCTTGCACCGCTTTTAATAAAAAAATATGGGCTTAGATGAGAAATTGTAAGAGAAGTGATAGGATAGGATAGGTGGCTAGCCCATCGCCTACACACTCAAATACGTATTATCACATTAGTCACCTTTACAAGTTTACGACATGCTAAACAAGTAACGCTCTTTACGTGGTAGAGCCATGCTGCAGGTATATTGTATAGTTGTAGCACGAATGTGTCGGCTCGACCGGGGAAGGACCACGCTCTCACAGAATACCAGCGTCAAATAGCAGCTTAATGCTGCTGTGTTTCGTATGGTGTAAGTGAAGAGAACCGGAGACCCTTTTTACTGGAAAAGAGGCATTCCATCTTAGTCCTCAAGGCTGACAACGCATCTTCATTTTGATTCGCAAACGAGAATAGATGTAGATGTCTATGGGCCACAGCAACCACTTACCATCAGGTGGACTGTGTGCTCGCTTGTCACCCTTTTCCTATAAAAAAACGCAGCTGTCACATTCATTTTGTTATATTAATAATAATAATCCTTTATTGCAGACACAGGGATCCATATTTAAAGGAAAAAAAAAACAATATGTGACCGACTAATCATTCCAACTGATCAGTCCAAACTAGGACTGTTGATATTTTTCAAAATATCTGATTTTCGACTTATAGATAAACAAACTTATACCATATATAAAACTCCGATATTGATATATTTATATTTTTTCAGTTGAACTGACCGTGTGTGTCATCACATAAACTCACATAAACATGGGACTTGGATGTTATATTATTAAACAAAATCTTTCCACAGCATTTAAAAAGTCAAGTACTATAAAAACAGTTTTCGGGTGTCTTTTCATTATTTAAATTACCCTGTCGTGGCTTACATAAAAAGCAATAAAAAATTTGATAGTGTACTGTAATTCTCAGCTGTTTCTTATTTCATTTCAGCATGACATTATCATATTTCTTGTCTTATCCTACTAATCTATAAAATAAGTTTGTTTTAATATAATTATTCTGTACATTGCAGAAAGACAGCCGACTTTTGTGACCTATACAACAATATTTACATAAAGCCTATAACAGACTATAGCAGAAGACTATAGCAGACTTCCTCACTCCTCTCTTTTCTGAGAGGGTTTTAGGGCAAATAAGTGCCTGCAGCACTGCCCAAATGCAGTTGGCGCCGTTCACGTCTTAGAAATATTTCTTTTATAATTTCTCAGACCTGCGATTAACCTTGAACCGATAACCGATGGGAAAGAATGCAGGAAGTTGATGGATCCATTATATGGTGAATCTAAACTGGCTCACTTAGTCCTACTATGTTTCCACTTACTAGTTTTACTATGTTTCCAGTAGTCCACCTATGTTTGCCTTTAACCTTCAAGCACAAAGTAAAATTGCAATTTACACTTTCATTTTTTGGTGCGAGTAGGTATACCATTAGGAATACCATTATCACAGCGAATTAAAACATCTGTTGTGATCGCTGTTATAGCAATAGTTTACTGCCTTCAATGAATAAAAGGAGTTCCTTAGCTGTGTGCAGTTTTACTTATTCTGGGCGAAGTAATAATTTCCCAGATGAGTGTTACGTTTGTGCATTATAGGTCCACAATCAGTAAGATTGTGCACAGGCGTTTCTTCAGTTAAGGAACAGAATCGGCACATCGTTGAATTGCTTAATCTCAGGACGGACATGTGCTTTTTAAGACAACAGTTTCCGGTTAGGGTTCTTGTTACACTTATTATTTATAATGTTTAGGACTCATTGTATGATTAATGATAAAGTACTTTTGCAAAAAACCTTCGCCAGTGTGACAATGCGAAGATCTGCCATCTTGTAGAATAATTGGTCAACCGCAAGAGTTCAAAAAAGGGGTGACAGTGCAGCTCTTTGTGGGCTGGCTCTTGTAGTTGCAACATCAATCGAAGTTTGAAACAGCGCTACTTTTGGCTTTCTGTTTGAGATCATCGACCTCACCCACCTGGTGGTCTTGATTTCAACATTTTTAGATGTCAGGGACCCAACCAGCGTTAATGTGGGGTTAGTGTCAAAGGCTATCAATATCAATATCTAGAAAGGCACAAAGAGCTATTTCTTTATCCTCCAGCGCTTTTTCGACCTTGTCAGTAACACTGATCAGGGCTGTTTCCGTAGATTTGCCTCTGCGGTAAGCACTCTTGTT
>JAUPFT010000011.1:24205789-24390789 GCA_036936625.1 Parnassius smintheus behrii | reverse complement strand
ATATATATATATATATATATATATATATATTCGTTCGCTATCTCTTCATAACCCATAGCGCGTGTTATGTAAGTAGTCGTCATGGCGCTATGGCGCTATCAAGTATTAATATCTAGCGGCAATTAGTTCTGGCAGAAGCGCTGAGCAGCGCTGTTGGGAGAGAACGTGTGACGAAAATTTGATCTCGTATCGCGCTATTCATCGCGCGCGAACTAATTTAATGTTAGACGTTGTTTAGTTAGTGCATACTGTATATTTATAAATGATCAAAGTACACAGTTGTGATAAAAGAAGCCTAACCAATGTTTTTTAATGTAAATAAAATATAGATACAAAAGTGTATATAATAGTGTATGTAAATAATTGATTTTTATAAATACAATAAATTAACTTTTAAATACACCTTTATTTGATTTGTAATTTATATTAAGGTTAAAATAATGTTTGCATCAATTATAATAAGAAGTAATTAATTTTATTTCGATTCTAAAAATAAAATTAATTCTATTTTAAATAGTACATACTTAACTTAAAAATATTTTTTAGGATTATAGAAATTAGTAAGCCTGAAAATTATGAAAACGCGTGCATTGGTTTTTCTTTACCGTTTTATTTTATTTTAGTCTAAAATGCGACTTATTACGAAATAATTCTCTTATATAGCACGCGATCTATCCAATGAACGACATGTAATGAATGTAACGTGCTAAGAGATATAACGTACTGTAAAACTTAACGCGCTTACCGGCCACCTGCACGCTTTCTTATATAGCGCGCTATAACATAGCGTACTTAATAGCGCGCTAGAAATTTATAGTTTATAGTCTGTAGCGTGCTATTGATTTATAATCGTTTTGAACAACTTTACATTGATACAGCGCGCAGCCCTGTCCGCGCTCGATCTCGGATATCGATTTTTTATTACTCTAATTGTAAAAGAACTCGCTGATATATTTAAAAAAAAATATTCTTAACTTTTAGGGCTATTTAATTAAGGATTTTATGAGAGTTCCTGCGTGTAGTTCTTTTTTGTTGGAAATGACCTCCTGGCTCCTATCTCCCTATTTCGTTTGATTTATAACTTTTTGGCTAACTTGTATATAAAAATTACGTGTCTCATTGTCTGGTCACGATGAACTCCGAAACCACAACAGATTTTAATGAAATTTTGTAATGTGTATTGCTTGCTCCAACTTGACTTTCAAAATTTTTTGACAGTTTAAAGATTTTTAACGTTAGACATTCGTGTTATCGTCGGAAAGGACGGAACAAAGCCTGCCTGGCCAGCTAGTAATTTTTCTAATATATCAGTTACGACTTACAAGTGCAGAATAGGAGTTATCAACATATCCTTGTCTCCAATATATATATTATATAATTTTTCTAATATTTCAGTTACGACTTATAAGTGCAGAATAGGAGTTATTTCAACATATCCTTGTCTCCAATATGTATATTATATAATTTTTCTAATATATCAGTTACGACTTACAAGTGCAGAATAGGAGTTATCAACATATCCTTGTCTCCAATATGTATATTATATAATTTTTCTAATATATCAGTTACGACTTACAAGTGCAGAATAGGAGTTATCAACATATCCTTGTCTCCAATATGTATATTATATAATTTTTCTAATATATCAGTTACGACTTACAAGTGCAGAATAGGAGTTATTTCAACATATCCTTGTCTCCAATATATATTATATAATTTTTCTAATATAACAGTTACGACTTACAAGTGCAGAATAGGAGTTATTTCAACATATCCTTGTCTCCAATATGTATATTATATAATTTTTCTAATATATCAGTTACGACTTACAAGTGCAGAATAGGAGTTATCAACATATCCTTGTCTCCAATATGTATATTATATAATTTTTCTAATATATCAGTTACGACTTACAAGTGCAGAATAGGAGTTATCAACATATCCTTGTCTCCAATATGTATATTATATAATTTTTCTAATATATCAGTTACGACTTACAAGTGCAGAATAGGAGTTATCAACATATCCTTGTCTCCAATATGTATATTATATAATATTTCTAATATATCAGTTACGACTTACAAGTGCAGAATAGGAGTTATTTCAACATATCCTTGTCTCCAATATGTATATTATATAATTTTTCTAATATATCAATTACGACTTACAAGTGCAGAATAGGAGTTATTTCAACATATCCTTGTCTTCAATATGTATATTATATAATTTTTCTAATATATCAATTACGACTTACAAGTGCAGAATAGGAGTTATTTCAACATATCCTTGTCTCCAATATATATTATATAATTTTTCTAATATAACAGTTACGACTTACAAGTGCAGAATAGGAGTTATTTCAACATATCCTTGTCTCCAATATGTATATTATATAATTTTTCTAATATATCAGTTACGACTTACAAGTGCAGAATAGGAGTTATCAACATATCCTTGTCTCCAATATGTATATTATATAATTTTTCTAATATATCAGTTACGACTTACAAGTGCAGAATAGGAGTTATCAACATATCCTTGTCTCCAATATGTATATTATATAATTTTTCTAATATATCAGTTACGACTTACAAGTGCAGAATAGGAGTTATCAACATATCCTTGTCTCCAATATGTATATTATATAATATTTCTAATATATCAGTTACGACTTACAAGTGCAGAATAGGAGTTATTTCAACATATCCTTGTCTCCAATATGTATATTATATAATTTTTCTAATATATCAATTACGACTTACAAGTGCAGAATAGGAGTTATTTCAACATATCCTTGTCTTCAATATGTATATTATATAATTTTTCTAATATATCAATTACGACTTACAAGTGCAGAATAGGAGTTATTTCAACATATCCTTGTCTTCAATATGTATATTATATAATTTTCCATTACTTTATTTTCATATCAGATATTGCACCATATTATAAAATGTTTTGTAAAATTTTATGCATTTAATCGTGTTTAGATTTTGAAATTCTTTTATAGATTATATTCTTATATATAAATAAAGTATCAAGATGATGCTGTCATTCTTCTATTATTACTTACAAAAAGTATATAAACTTTACGTTTAACTACATACACAAAAACAAGATAGACAATGATAACGCGTCCTCAAATTTCACTCGGCCGAACTTTTATCCCCAGATAAGGATAAAAAATGAAAGACAAACAAGTAGCAAATTAAATTCATAATTTTATTTTTATAATAAATAAAAATCAAGAAAACACTCTTTTTGAGAATTTTCCATATATTAAATACATCGTACAAAAGATGTCAATACAAACTAAATCACTTGGTGCAAAGGCAAGCCTGTCGATTTGGAGTCGCCCGCCACCGAACGCAATTTGCGTCGTAGATTGATCATCAGTTTGAGCCATCTATGCAACAGGCGAGTGGAAACCGAGGATAGCCTCATATTCATCTACATAATAACAAACGAAGATACACAACAAATACAAACTGCCTTCCTCATGGAATGTACCCTTACAGGTATTTCCAATAATTGTGGACATAAAATATGTGGTTACCATGATTAAAACATTAATAATAAAGAGGTATGTAAAAAAAAGCGTATTACACTTCAAAAGTGAAAAAAAAAACAAGATAATTTAATTTTATGAAATAATAAATAAAATAAAATATCTAACTTAAGTATGAAATAATTTACTACAACTTTACACCTAAATGATATAAATGTATGTATTGCAACACATTAAGGAGCTCTGGAACCATTGAGTAATTCGGGGCTTGCGTTAAATTTCAGCTGGTAATCTCGAAAAATAAAATCTAAAACTTGTGATTCATCTTTGGTTTTCAGAACAACATTTATTCATAGACTATAGTTCCATAACTCCTCGTGGGACGCAGCGAGGGCATGATTCGGTGCGATAAGTAACGCGGGTCATCTATGGACTGCGTTACAACGTGATTATTTCATAAGTACTTACATAAGTTACAGATCTACTATGAAGCTAATGCATCTTAAAGCAAATAGAGAACTTTAACCAAACAAACAGCGCACAGTGATACTTAGACTAATCAATAATTCGCAGGGGTTCATTTTAGCTATAAATCATCGTATAGTAGAAAAAAAAACCATGAATGTTTTTGAAGTAAGTATATTAAATGTAAGTGTTCTATTTTATTGACTACAGGTATACCACCGAAACGAGGTACAGACGCGAAAATAACCCATTACTAAACATCACAGCTCACAAGCAAACATTGAAAATTAAGCAGCAAAGGGGATAAAGATAATGGTCAAGGTGATATGAATGATAACCTACTCTAAAAGTATATATAAACGGAAACTGTTAAGTATTTCTAAATTGTTATGAATTAGTAAAGTTTAAATTTGAATATTTGTTTAACCAGAGCAAAATGTTATTAGTCGAAATAGATTTTCATATTCTGCAATCGAATATAAAAATCACCCACTAAATTATGTGACGATAGTGAAGCCGTCAGGCGCGGATCTTGCCTAGAGGCTGTGAACTTGCTAGTGCAGCAAGTCGCCTAGGCGGTAACGCGCTTGAGACCGACGCGAGTGGACCGTGTGGACGAACGAACAAACTGTATCTGCATATTGTATTGCGGTAGAGTGCTCTCGTTATCACCCATGACACCTTACAAATTTACACCGAAGAGGTCGTTTCGTTAACTTATTAAATGCTCGCATTTCGGCATAACAACGCTTATCACAATATATAAAAATATATATTAAAGAAGCTTACACTACACCTACACATTGAAGATGCACTCCCGTATGCATTTGCCACCACACTATGTTACGGACAACATACGGAAATCGTCATATTTTTAAATATTTTTTAAATTTTTATTTGTGCGGCAGCACATGCAAGTCTGCAAATAATGCATAGCGTACCCTTAACATATAGACATAATGCATCTATGAAATAATTTATTATGTATCCGATTGGGAAGAAATGGGGGCCATCCCCTGGACATTTCACACCCCCATATGATCTTCACAAATGTACTGGTAACTGGCTCGGCATTTCTTTGTACTGCTCTCTACATACTTCGCACTTCACGTCGCTATACCATTTCTTCCCACAAAATACAATAAAATATTAAGGCATTAAATTTAGAACAAAATGCATGTAAAGCATTTTAGTATAGAAACTAAATGTAATACTTTTGTCATTTCATAAAAATATTAATTTCTCCAATTCATCTTAAAAGAGCGACATCGAGGACTGATTAGGCTCTGGATTTAAATATATTATAGTTACAACCCATATCGACATTACATAAAGCCTATGATCACACTGAGCCTGACATTCCTGGAATCGAAATCAGGCTGAGTTTGATTACACGAACCTACGTAAATAGCAAGAAGCCATAATCTTTTCTAAATATGTGTGCACTTAGTGACATTAAGATTAGATATTTCGAAATGTTAAGCCTTACAGGGTTCTACGATATTTTTATTATTTTTTTGTTGCAGCTTAATATTAGGCTTTTCATAAACACATAAGTAGTAATTATATTAAATATGGGTATAATTTTTTCAAGAATGATTTTGCCGCCTTATAAGGTACACCTACGAAATTTCATTTAGATTCTCTACAGTGATACGGCTATCTCTTCAACTCTCATCTGAAATAAAAAAATATCTATATTAGAAACATGAAATAAATGAGATATTTTATATTGCACCAGCAATACAAATTCATTCTCGTCTAATACCACTAAAGCATTGATTGAAATATAATTATACTTTTATTAATGTTAATTCACCACATATTAGTGGTGCGGGAAAACACCATCAGGTTGAAATATTTCGAGGACATAAAGTCCACTAACCAGCCCTATTAGAAATTTGGCGGTTTTTTAATAATATAAGGTGCTTTTTATTGTTAAATGAATTTGGAATTTAGGCTGTAACTTTGATTTCTTTTCAAATATTATAATTACTTTTATTTGCACTAGTTTTTTTTTTAAGTTTAGGTAGTTATAGAACAGCTACTAACAAAGAAAAAGTAAAAATGCCAGGAAAAGGTTTGCAGCTGCATATCGGCCTTTCCCAGAGTTGGAGGTTTTTTACATGACAGAGACATGTTGCACCTATATTACGATTGTAGCACGAATAGGTCGGCTCGACCGGGGTAGGACCACGCTCTCACAAAATAACAGCGTAAAATAGCACTTCAATTCACGCGAAGCACTTCTAGAATTGAATTGCTTTGTGAGAACCGGAAATCCTTTTTACTGGGAATGAGGTATTCCATCTCAGTCCTCAGGGATGACAACGCATCTGCATTTTAGATTCTTAATCGAGGATTGCCTTGTTTGGCAAACTGACAAGATCACATAGATCTAAATAGATAACGCAAGTGTACTTAATTCCAGCAGCGTGCCTGTGGTCTTAACAAAGAGCAAGCCCAATTTTTCAATATTTTCCTATGGCGTTTTATATCTGACATAAATACACGATGATACAACGCTATAAACCTGAAGTCATAAGAATTCTCGGGAATTTCCTACTGTTCCCGATGCCATCTTACGACACAAATTACTTAATAATACTACTAGTTATATTATCTGAAGATAACTGTCCAATTGCTCCACTATTGCTAACATAAAAATTTCTTTTAATTTAACTATATCGGCAATGGAATTGTTACTTTGTATTTTATTACACAAATAACTCGAATATTTTCGTTATTCAAAGAAATTTTGGTTTCATTGTCGCTTCTGAAAAGAAGTTCTTGTTGAACCAAATCATACAGATTATTAATTATAGTCAACGCGTAAAATATAATTTTGAAATTACTTTTGATACTGACGGTGTTATTATCTGAACTGTAGTTGTAGTATAGCCCCCACGACTATACATACTAGACATAGGTTAAGAATAGAGTGTAGTAGTAAAAGTCACAGCAAAGAGTAACATGTCCCCTTTTCAAACATAACATGGTGACCGCGCCCTAAAAAATTGTTAAAAAAATGGAAAATGTTTTTAATAAATAATAATCAATGGATTAAATAAAGAATAAAACAAAAAAGTTAAAATTTTCACTTATTGAATTGATACTCATGGGACATGAAAACCAAAAACTGAGATATGAGAACAGACCACAAGGTTATTATTTCTTTATAGAGATATGCTAATAAAGTATTAGAAAAAGAAGAAATTTTTATGAAAAAGCGAAGTCAATTTTAGAAACGAGTATTAAGATAATTTCAAAAGAACAAATTAAGATGTAACGTCAAACCAGTGTCATTTTGAATTATATTTAAAACTTCATTTGTTTAAGATTTTTTTCAATGTTGTTTTTGCTATTATATTTGTAAAGAAAATTATGTATTAAATGTTCTGTATTTAATATAAGATTAAGTTGAAATTATCTCTCAGATACTTCACGCTTTAACTGATTTTGCAATATCTATGTTACTGTATCTGAAAAAAATAATCATGACGCAATAATTACAAATGAAGTTAACTTACGAGTATGTGATATGTTTGTAAAAAGGCACAATCACTTTTATTCGGTTACAGTTTTAAAATTATTTTTATTACTGTGCTCTACAAAAATTATGAATGAAACAATATGATAACATTACATTTTTGTGTACTTAATTTCACCAGTATTTATAGTTAAATAACAGTGTGGTGATACATTGCGTAGTTTTTTTCTGTAGTCTTTTAATATTAAAATGTATATGTACAATTTTAAAAAGGTTCATAAGTAATTCACTATTATACATAAGTTTTCTTTTCTTTCCTAAGAGCAATGATACTTAAAGTTTAAGAGATTACTTAAAGATATATGAACCTACTTAAAATGTTCAAATAAATTTATATTTTGTTATATAAACTTGATAGTAGTTGTAGTGATTTTAATACATATATAACAATAATGTTGTGTATACGATGAAATAAACATCATATTTCTAGCAAAAGTAATTTAAAAAACCTAATGCATTTTTTTGGTGTACGTGAAACTATTCACGATGTAACTATCTTAAGTTCTTTGTAAATTAAAAATATTTAAAACTATCATTTTAACTTGTATTTATTTGTATATATACGTGCTGTACAAGTTATGATTAAATTAGGCATTATCATAGTTCAATGTAACCTCAATCATTTCCATATACATACTTTGAAATTTAAAACAAATGTATAATGATGTCACTTTTACGCGGCTGGGATTGCAATTTTAATTTTGATTTTTGTTAGATCATAGTTTGTTGCTTTACATTATCTTCTTTGTTTTGTATATCTTAACATGAAATGTAATATTTTCGGTTTTCGGGTGAATATTGAATGGACTTTCAAACTATGAGCTTTAAACTACTATAATTCATTATTTTCTGAGAAAATAGTTTTAATATCTAACTCGTTCGTGTAGATTATGAAAATAAAACGAATTCGAAACTCCTATTGTGTATACAATTAATTAATTTAAATTTTGTTTTGCTGACATTGTGAGCCTCATTCCATGACTGACAATGATGTAACTAAATATTAAATGAGACTATGAAGGATATAAATTTGTAAAAGAAGAGTAAATTTAAGGATAAGTTACGGAGTACATAATAATAAATGAAAAGTATTGATATAAGTAAAAAGTGTGACATAGGCAGAGAAAATTATCGGAGGTATCAGAGCACATCTACATATAATTGGCCTGATCAGCTGAGAATTTGAAAAACCTAATAACCCATAATTTTTTGAAATGATAATCGCCATTGTCTTGATCATATATTATGTACGCGAATCGTGTACTTGAATGAAATGGCACAATTACAAATATAAAAATAAGTAATGGTTAGCCAAATATAAAAGTATGCTGTAGATGAAGTTAAAATAATAAATAAGATGAAAAATTATTAATAAATAAAAAAGAAAAAAGTATTTTAAAATAGGAATGCCTGTGCAATTACCCGAGATGTTCGTCAACTTGAACATATTATGTATTAATATTACGCATTAGCTAATTATGGCAAACATGTATGATGTTGTATATTATATGCATCATACTAATTCTATTGTGATTTCGAAATTTCTATGAGGCGAGGGGATCTGGCCCCTTGAACTACCCATAAAATATTATATTTCGATGTTAAAAAATTAATATTTTTAGATATAATTAATATCTTTATAAGTTAATAAAATTCATTAATTTCTTTTTTTTATTATTTTATCGTTGGGAGGTGTAGTGTATAGTATAGCTCCCACGACTAATTATATACTAGACATAGGTTAAGTATAGATAGTAGTAAAAGTAGTAGTAAAGTCATAGCAAGATTAACACATCTCCTTGATTTAACACCTTGCAACATTACACACCAAGTAAAACTAAACTACTCAAAACAAAATAGGGCCCACTCTAAGTTAAACTCGAATTTCATCAAAAAAAAATTGTTGGTTAGTAGAATAGTAAAGTTAAACATTTCGAAGTATTGTTGACATGTTTATCTAACGTTTTCAACGTTTCAAGTCAGGAATTCAATGAAGTACGCCAAAAAACGTTTATTACTCAAATTCTCAGTCACTTGTACTCTCAGTCACATTCTATCGGATAGAGCGGGAAGAGCACAAGCTACAACCATCCAGGAAGTCCGGTATATCAGATTGACTGCACGTCGAGAGCGTACGATTCCCGCCCGCGTCTTATAAAATCGACTGCAGAAATCGACTGGCACACTAATTAGTGATCAAACCATTCGAAATCGGCTCCATGAAGACGGACAATGTTCCAGATCTCGTGTTATTCGTCTAAAATTGACAAGAGTTTAAGATTTGCTCGCGAGCATGCGGAGTGGACAATGGACAACTGGAGAAATGTACTCTTTACGGACGAAAGTAAAGTGAAGTTTTTCAGCGATAATCGTCGAGTGCGCGGGTGGAGAAGAGAAGGAGAACGTTTTTCAGAACCTTGCATACATGAAACGAATCGTTTTGGAGGTCCAAATGTTATGGTGTGGGCTGGAATAAGCTTGTTCGGTAAAACTGAGCTGGTAATTCTGAAAGAAGGCTCCATAACTGCCTCCCGGTATGTCGATCGAATAATTCGGCCCCATGTCATCCCATTTTCACAAAGAGTGGGTGAAAACTTCGTCTTTATGCAAGAGACAATGCTCGCCCACATACAGCGCGAACAACCCAATATTACGATTTTACCGTGGCCGGCCATGAGTCCCGATCTTAACTTGAACATTTATGGGACCAATTGAAAAGAAGCCTCAAATCGAACTTCAGTAATGTGATTAATCGACAAGAGCTCATAAACGCCCTAAAATTGTGTTGGGAGCGAATACCCGAGGAAAACATCACCCACTTGATTGAAAGTGTCCCAGATAGATTAAGAGAGTGCATACGGAACAGAGGATGACCTACTCGCTATTAAGCACCATCGAACTCATTGATTTAGTCAATAATAAAAATCAAAATCAAACTTTACTTAAATCAATAATTTCTGTAAACTTAAACTGTAAATTTTGACTAAATTCCATAAAATTGGCAAAACTTACTCTTGTCAATGTTCACACACTTTAATAAACCTTAATTTATTAATTCCTAATCATAAAAACTGAAAAAAGAAAAAGAATCTGTAAAATTCATTTATAAAACATGGTGGGCCCTATTTTGTTTTGAGTAGTTTAATTAAAAATATGAAATATCATTAATTTTTTAGGCATTAATGAATTTATTTATCTTCTATGGTATTTTTATTTTTAAAGAGAATGGGAATGACGTTATTTTTATTAGAATGGGTACAATAAACATTCAGAGTTTGCAATATCATCATCATCATTACCATCCATCACAACTCTACTGCGGAACATTGGTCTTGCACAAGGAATGCACCTATTGTACATTCTTGTTTTCAAATTTCAGGTTATATGAGCCGAGAAGCCTGCCCAACCGAGTCGGATCCGTCAACTAACCTCTCGGTCGCAATTGGACCACACAGTTGGATGTGCTCACAATTTCAATTGCAAGATCTACACAGTGTGAACTTATGGTATCATGAAGTCTTGCAGTTGTATGCTTGGGTTGGGATTTAATTTTATTTATTATAGGATCCCAAGCAGATGGTAGCACCCAGCCATCTTCTCTATTGAAATTAGGATATTTTTTGATTTCAATAGCCTCGCGAATCATCCTTGGAAGGAATCGGTGTTCTTTAGCGAGGATGTGTGGTCTATCAAATCTGATGTAGTGACGGGAGCGATACCATCTGTGGTAAAATTGTGAGTCAAATTGTGGCCCTTGCGTTATCTATTTGAATCTCTGCCTGTGGTAATTTCATTACCAGACATTCTTTATTCCTAAATATAATTATAAAAATAAAATATTATTTGTGAGACTAACCTCGTCCACCAACAATTATGGATTTCCGCTTGATATCCTGTGCAGGAGCAGGCCTTACTACGCCAGGAGCACCACCACTCACCAGATGCCCACCACCAGCTCGAATCGGTTTCGCTGATGGAATTACACATGAATTAATTTAGTTTTGTCCTTCAAGATAAAAATGCAAATATTCAATACAATCAAACACAAATTCTCTTTACAGCTGGCTGTGTCTAGGTAGGCTGTTTGTTCGTTAATGATGTCCAGATGGACAGTGTCCGTTATTAACTTTTTATGAGATATAACAGTAAGATGGACAGTGTCCGTTATTAACTTTTCATGAGATATAACAGTAAGATGGACAGTGTCCGTTATTAACTTTTCATGAGATATAACAGTAAGATGGACAGTGTCCGTTATTAACTTTTCATGAGATATAACAGTAAGATGGACAGTGTCCGTTATTAACTTTTCATGAGATATAACAGTAAGATGGACAGTGTCCGTTATTAACTTTTCATGAGGTATAACAGTAAGATGGACAGTGTCCGTTATTAACTTTTCATGAGATATAACAGTAAGATGGACAGTGTCCGTTATTAACTTTTCATGAGATGTAACAGTAAGATGGACAGTGTCCGTTATTAACTTTTCATGAGATATAACAGTAAGATGGACAGTGTCCGTTTTATTAACTTTTCATCAGATATAACAGTAAGATGGACAGTGTCCGTTATCAACTTTTCATGAGATATAACAGTAAGATGGACAGTGTCCGTTATCAACTTTTCATGAGATATAACAGTAAGATGGACAGTGTCCGTTATTAACTTTTCATGAGATGTAACAGTAAGATGGACAGTGTCCATTATTAACTTTTCATGAGATATAACAGTAAGATAGACAGTGTCCATTATTAACTTTTCATGAGGTATAACAGTAAGATGGATAGTGTCCGTTATTAACTTTTCATGAGATATAACAGTAAGATGGACAGTGTCCGTTATGAACTTTTCATGAGATATAACAGTAAGATGGACAGTGTCCGTTATTAACTTTTCATGATATAACAGTAAGATGGACAGTGTCCATCATTAACTTTTCATGAGATATAACAGTAAGATGGACAGTGTCCGTTATTAACTTTTCATGAGATATAACAGTAAGATGGACAGTGTCCGTCATTAACTTTTCATGAGATATAACAGTAAGATGGACAGTGTCTGTTATTAACTTTTCATGAGATATAAGAGTAAGATGGACAGTGTCCGTTATTTACTTTTCATGAGATATAACAGTAAGATGTACAGTGTCCGTTATGAACTTTTCATGAGATATAACAGTAAGATGGACAGTGTCCGTTATTAACTTTTCATAAGATATAACAGTAAGATGGACAGTGTCCGTTATTAACTTTTCATGAGATATAGGAGTAAGATGGACAGTGTCCGTTATTAACTTTTCATGAGATATAACAGTAAGATGTACAGTGTTCGTTATGAACTTTTCATGAGATATAACAGTAAGATGGACAGTGTCCGTTATTAACTTTTCATGAGATATAACAGTAAGATGGACAGTGTCTGTTATTAACTTTTCATAAGATATAACAGTAAGATGGACAGTGTCCGTTATTAACTTTTCATGAGGTATAACAGTAAGATGGACAGTGTCCGTTATTAACTTTTCATGAGATATAACAGTAAGATGGACAGTGTCCGTTATTAACTTTTCATGAGGTATAACAGTAAGATGGACAGTGTCCGTTATTAACTTTTCATGAGATATAACAGTAAGATGGACAGTGTCCGTTATTAACTTTTCATAAGATATAACAGTATAATAAGTATATTGCGCAAACACAAGACACTCACTTGTGCTGATCTAACCATGCCCAATGTAAAAAGTTTGCAATAAAAACGGAAGCAAGCCCGAATACAGTGTCAGGGATACAGTGATTATCATAATACAACCAAATATTATATGTATACCAAGAAATATTGTTTACATCAATATTGGCTTGGTTGTAACTTGAAACCATGAGCTGTTTAGTAATATTTATCTTATGCCACCATATGGTAATATTGCTGTTTTATATTGCACCTTTACCAATTTAATGGAATACTATAGGTTCCAAAACAATACTTACCAATTTGAGCCTGGGGTCCTCTTCTAGCGAGATTTTTAGCTCGAACAGCTTCCTTAATTCTATCAACTTCGAATTGGTATCTCTTGCGGTCGCGCATCGCTCCCTCTTTCGCTTCCTGCAGACAAAAAGAGAAGTAAAGTCACAACCTGCATATTCTACAGGTGAACACAGGCCTCGTATTATTACTGACATAAAAAAGCGACAGTAGCCTAATGGCAGGGCGCGAACCGCGAACTGAAAAAGGTTGTGGGTTCGAATCCACCATTTGAATACTGGCGTGAACCACTCATAACACAAGCAATTTAAGCTTACGATGAGTGGTTAAAGGGAATATTTAGTAATGTTTATAGCATTAATATTCTTTTAAAAATAAAAAAAATAACTGACAGGGATTTTTAAAGAGAAAAAATCAGTTATGATCTCAAATAAAAAAAGTGTTTGGTTATAGTTTCAAAATGACGAATTATTACATTTATACTGCATACTGCTCTTAGTCATATACAGTTTGTTAGTGTAAGCACCATTATCCTTAAAATTACATTCATTGAATTTACATTCTATAAGTGAACCCAAACCACTGGTTTCAAGGATAACGGTGTTTACACTAACACCCTGCATTACCTCACCCGATACAAAAGTTTAACCTGAACTATCATGACATTTTGAAGGTTTACTGGTGGTGTTATTTGCTATTGCTTCTTGCCATCCGATGCCACAGAAACTGCCGTTATTGGCGAAAATTGTAAACAATGGTGATGAAACTGGCACTCAAACAAACAAAGCCACAAAAAAAACCAGCCACATACTAGTTACACAACAGACGTTGGAAAAATTTGCAGAGCTAAAACTAGAAAACCTTCTTCATCCACCTTATTCAGCAGACCAATGAACTAAGAGGAATGTAATAATAGTTAAAATAAATATTTTAATTTCATTAATTAAGGTTTTTTCAATTTTTAATTTAACCTCTCAACCCCCTAGCGGTCTCATGAGACCGCGGCCATATTCCGTTAAATCCCTAGCTGTCTCATGAGGTCGCGCCCCCCATAGCACTTTAACCCATAAAAACTTATGTATAGAGACAACTTTTCTATGAAGAAGTTTGGCATTATAATAATCAATATGAAATACTCTATCCTCTAGTGCAATAAAAAAAACTATTATCCTATGAATATTTATTTATAATCTATGCCATTTTCGCGTGAATGTTCTTGTGTTGATTTTTGGATTTTTCTAGCGATTTATTATAAAATTGTAATTGAAGTTTTTGTGTAAATATAATTTATAATTTTACATAAATAATTTCGAGTAATATATATTTAAATAATTGTGATTTTCACGCTGCCAACATTCGCTTGGTATATTCTTTTTTGCTATTTTGATAAAATTATTATTTTGAATACAATAAAATCTTTTTGTAATGAAGTAAAACCTGACTTTTGTTTAGACCACAGGATAGAGAATTTTGTATAGATTTTATAATGATAAATTTCTTCATAGATATCTAGAAAAGTAGTCTCTAAATATAAGTTTTAATGGTTTTAAGTGATGTGGGTGGGTGCGGTCGCACGCGACCGTTTGCGATTTGCCGGGCGCATGCGACTACATGGGATTTTTATGGCGCTTGAAGGGTTAAATTATCCAATACAAAACGAAAATTTTAAAAGTCATATTTCTTGATTACACTATTACAGAGCTATTCATGGATTGTGTCCTTTGGTTGAAGATTAATGGAAATTCCACGTGAGGGGCTTAGTAATAACTGTTGTAACCCAAAAAATGTATTCATTTTTTCCTTGTACTTGTTTTACATATGAACGCACAAAAATGTGTTAAGCAAGAATGTTCATACCTTAAGTGCAGTTTCCAGTGCCTTAACACGTTCCATGGTTGCGCGAAGTCGCTTCTCGAGTTTTGGCAACTCGCAGCGCAAATCTGCATTGTCGCGTACCAACTGTTTGTGGACTTTTGTCAATTGTTCTAGATTGTTCTCTAGGAATGAGATCTTTTGTTTTTGCGCCAACGACCCACCTTCCTCTTCCGCATTCTCTTCTGGGTTTGTTGATTTCTTTATTCTCGCCTGTAACAAAAACAGAAAAAAATTAAAGCCTGGTTATTCTATCTGATAATCAAAACTTTTATTTTTTAATTTATTGTGACAATTAGCTTTGACAATATTTTCGTGTGAAGCTCTGAGTGAAATCGCGTAAGACTGATATAACCATTGAGCTATTACGTACTACGTACTAGAGGCGACACTGCATTCAGCTACTATGTTACACTCAACTGCGGTGCATACACCGCACTTTAATCACTCACTCGCTAGGCGCTGTAGAGTTGTCACGTGTTGTGTTGATTTAAAAAAAATCTCTTGATAAAAATATGCCGTCGTGTGTACTTTGATATTGCACAAATAATTCAAGAAATGTCGGTAAAAACCAAGGAATTACTTTTCATCGGTTAATAAGATACTTAATCAATAAAAGTATTATAGATTAATAATAAAACAAATTATTCCTAAGACTCTATCTCGTGTCATGAAATATAGATTATGAAATTAATACGTTCAGATGAGACATTTCTGTGGGTACTTAAGTATAGGACGAATATATTATTATACACATTTTTTTGTAGAAACATATATAAGTTATTATAATTAGGCTAAATTTTTCATGTTTAAATCTGCTCATTATTCTTTTATTTTATTTTTAGGTTTCCACATCAAAGTCAAAGTGCTTGGCATAAATTCGTCCATTTTTAACTCTCGCGTGCCCAGCATTTATGAACGACTCTTATTTTAATTTAAACAAATATATTTGTTATTTAAATGTTATGTTAATACGTTTTGTTAAACATACATTTAGTATGTTTTTTTATATTTGACATAGATACCTTTTAAAATACTCAGATAAAAATATTATTAAAATGTAATTGTGATATAATATTTTGTAATATGTATTGTATTAAATAAGCAATAATAATATACAAAATAAATGACAAAATTTAAATATTGTTCTCGATATAATTTACCTATTTAACAATAATATAATCTACAATTACCTACGGGTCATTCTACCTATATTTATTCTATGATAAATAAACCAACCGCGCGAACACAGAGTAGCACACATTTTTTGTTTGAGATAGCTGTTCTAGAACGCAAGTACATATTACTTCAGTGGATATAACTGAATCCATTGAGTTATATGCCCCATTTACGCTCAGCCACTGCTACTGCTCCTGTCGCTACCGAAAATATTTCCCTAAATACTTCTGTGGCAATAAAATAACGACGCGAATGAGTGTTTACACTCAGCCTTCGTACTTATTTATTGATTAACTCGCAACAATGATTGACGTCGAATTTGTTGGTGTGATAAGTATTTTGTCTGCTTAGTATAAGTAGCTAGTACGTGCAATTTATGTTTTTTATCATGAGGATCCTGTATTACCTGCTCAATTTCATAAAATTCTAAAAATGTTATCGTTTTATATTCTAAATATCATTGAAACACAGGACGGATTAGTAAACAAATTGCCGTTTTTAAACGTAGCAGGAAGTAGCGAAAAACTGACAATCGAGGGAGCACCAGGCAGTGGTAGCGGCATGGGCAATGACAACGCGAGTAACCTATTTACATACTGCCCTGCCCACTTTCCTGCTCAACAAGGCTGAGTGTAAATGGGGCAATAAGTACTACATACTAGTGAATAAGTTAGAGGTAAAGAGGGTTGGTGTCAGGCAGGCGGCCGACTGTAAAACTTTTGCCAAATCCCATGCAGTAAACTTATGAATATTACGAGTTGTGGGATATATGACAGGGCTAGGGCGTACCCCGCAGGCGACGCGCAGGGGCAGCACCCGGCTCCTGTGGGAAGTGGGCAAGGGTTGTCGCACCTTACGGAGCGGGTGCGACGTAAGAGGCGAGCCCGTAGAGAGAAGAATGTCAGAGTGAGGTTTGCAAGCTGGAATATAGGTACGATGACTGGAAGAGGAAGAGAGTTAGCAGATGTTTTGAAACGACGAAGAGTGAATGTTGCCTTTTGCAGGAAACAAAATGGAAGGGCAATAAAGCAAGAGAGATTGAGGAAGGATACAAGTTTTATTATTGTGGAAGTGACGGGAAGCAAAATGGAGTAGGAGTTGTGTTAGATAGTGGAATGAAAGAACGAGTGACAGATGTGAAAAGAGTAAATGACAGAATAGTTGTTAAATTAATAATTGAAAACAAAGTAGTGAATGTTGTAAGTGTGTATGCTCCGCAAACAGGCTGTGAAGAGAGTGTGAAAGAGAAGTTTTGGGAGGAATTTGATTGTATGATAATGGGAATACCTGAGAGTGAGGATGTTTATATGGGAGGAGATTTTAATGGACATGTAGGGAGAGTGAATGACGGGTATGAAAGAGTACACGGTGGATGGGGGTACGGAGTGCGCAACCGTGAGGGGGAAGTTCTTCTGCAAGCAGCATGTGCTTTCGACCTGGCTGTAGTAAACACGTGGTTCCAAAAACGAGATCAGCATCTTGTTACTTATAAAAGTGGCCACCACGCGACACAGATCGACTATCTTCTGTTAAGACGGAACCAAATCAAGAGTGTAAAAAACTGCAAAGTGCTTCCAGGTGAAGACTTAGTATCCCAGCACCGAATTCTGCTGGCTGACATCTGCTTAACTGTTCGCCTCAACAAACATAAGGATCGTCCCCCACCCAAAATAAAGTGGCATTTGTTGCATAAGGAGGAGTATGCAAGTGAATTTAGAGAGCTAGTTGTAAACAAGATGATAGAGATGGGTGATATGGAAGGAATGAGTGTGAATGAGTGCTGGAAGGAAATGGCTGATTGCATCCGAAGTGTGGCAAGGAAGGTGTTAGGAGAAACAAAAGGGAAGCGTATGATTGATAAGGATGGGTGGTGGTGGAGTGAAAGTATTAGAGAAGTTTTGAGAGAAAAGAAAAATGCCTTTAAAGAATGGCAGAGCGTAGAAGACCAGAATGAATCCATAAAAGAAAGTAAGAGAGGGGCGTATAAAGAATGTAAGAAGAGAGCGAAGAAGGAAGTTGCTATTTGTGGGGCAGAGGCGCAAGATAAATTATATCGGTCCCTTGAAAGCCCCGAAGGTCAAAAACGACTTTTTCAAATTGCAAGAGCGAGAGAAAGGAATGGAAGAGATGTTTCACATGTAAAATGTATAAAAGATGATTCTGGAAGGATTTTGACTGACGATGAAAGTATAAAGAAGCGATGGAAGGAGTATTTTGAGAAATTGATGAATGAGGAGAATGAATGGAATGGTATGCTTGAAAACCCACCAGTGAATATGGGCTTAGTGAGAGAAATTAGTGTGGAAGAAGTAAAAATGGCTGTTAGGAATATGAAGAATGGGAAGGCAGTCGGCCCAGATGGAATACCAGTAGAAGTGTGGAAGTGGCTGAGTGCGGATGGATGGAAGTGGTTGAGTTTATTTTTCGGTAAATTGTTGCAGGAAGAACAAATACCTGAGGAATGGTGCAGTAGTATACTGGTCCCCATTTTTAAAAACAAAGGAGACGTTCAAAACTGCAGCAGTTACCGGGGAATAAAACTCATGTCACATATGATGAAAGTCTGGGAAAGAATAATAGAGAGAAGAATGAGAGAAGAGTGTGAGATAACACAAAACCAGTTCGGATTCATGCCCGGTCGAGGTACGACAGATGCCATTTTCGCATTACGCCAATTGTGCGAAAAGTACAAGCGCGTGCATAAAAATCTGCACATGGTTTTTGTCGACCTTGAAAAGGCGTACGATCGGGTTCCCCGTGAGGTTTTGTGGTGGGCGTTAAAGATGAAAGGTATGCCTGGGAAGTATGTGAGGTTAGTCCGTGCTATGTACAGAGCATCCCGTACATGTGTACGATCTGCCGCGGGAACTACGGGCAGTATCGATGTGGCGGTAGGGCTGCACCAAGGGTCGGCATTGAGCCCTTACCTCTTCCTACTGATTATGGACGCTTTGACGTCGGACCTGCAGGATGAGGCACCCTGATGCATGCTCTTTGCCGATGACATCGTGCTTGTCGGGGAAGAAGGCATCGAGGTACAGAGCAGACTGACGGGTGGCAACAGAGGCTGGAAAGTGTTGGCTTGAAGATCAGCAGATCCAAAACCGAATATCTGTGTTGTGATTTCGGCGGTCTTTCCAGTCCTGTACCCATGTCGTTGGATGGCGCTATACTGCCTACCTGCTCAGATTTCAAGTACCTCGGTTCCCTCATTCAAGGCGACGGCGGAATAGATAGAGCTGTGCAGCATAGGATTAACGCAGGGTGGATGAAATGGCGACAGGTCACAGCCACAACGTGCGATCCCCGAATGCCAATAAGGCTGAAGGGGAAAATTTACAAATCGATCATCCGACCTGTCGTCATGTATGGAAGTGAATGCTGGGCCGTCAAGAAGAAGGATGAAAATAGACTGCATGCGAATGAAATGAGAATGTTACGATGGATGTGTGGTGTGACAAGGATGGATAAGATAAGGAATGAGTATATAAGAGGAAGCCTGAAAGTAGCGCCAGTGGTAGAAAAGGTGAGAGGAAGCAGATTGGCATGGTTTGGGTATGTGATGCGGAGGGATGAAAGTCATGTCACAAAACGAGTGTTGAATATGAATGTGGAGGGACACACGGGCAGAGGAAGGCCGAATAAAAGATGGATCGATTGTGTGAAGAGTGATATGAGAATGAAAGGAGTAAGTATGGAAATGACGGCTGATAGAGAGGAATGGAACAAGAAGGTTTACTGCGCCGACCCCAGATAATGGGAAATGGTTTAGAGAATGATGAATGATGACAAGTGAATAAGTTATGCGTTTATCTAAGCTGTCTTGACTTCTAAATTGTTATTTACGTCCAGCCAGAGGGTAATATGGTCACTTTCTTATATCTCAAAAACTACAGCCTTGTTTGCATAGATGACTCTGTGATATGATAGCTCTTCATTAGTCAATCAAATATTAAGGGTCAAAATTGTGTAGTTAAAGTAAGTTTTATTTAGGTTGATTTTTCGAAGTGTTCCTAATTATTGCCAAACCTTATTTTAATTTTCTTTTAAAAATTAGTTATAGTATAAGACTGAGATTTTGTCTCTGTCCTCTTCTTAGTTTTGGTTTTATAGGGCGGCAAAACTTAAGGTGACCATATTACACTCAAGTACCTTATTATTAGCACCATATCGATGACTAAATCTTATCGCTTGATATTAAAAATTCAAGTGTAGAAAGATGAGGATGGTATTATAAATATGACTTGCTGACCCTCTATACAAACAATTTATTTACAAACTGTATGCAGATAATGTGATAAGAGTATTAATTTGCAATGCTACCTAAATGATTTATTTAGGTAGTAACTAAAGTAAAAGATAATTGATAGAATCAGGCGTTACTTTGCGGAAATCCATTATAATAAAAAATAAAAATATAAATTTCTTTGCAACTTTCCGCTAAACAAGTTAAGTTAAGTTTAGCGGAAAGTTGCAAAGAAATTTATATTTTTATTTTTTATTAAAGTAAAAGACTTTTACCCCTACCCACGTTAGGCTCAGATCTGACAGTTTTGGAAGTAGTGTACGTCAATACTGCTATAACATGCTATATTTTAATTTATTTGACCAAAATTATGGAAGCACAATTATTACTCACCTGCAAATCCTGCACGAAGAGCTTTCGCAGATTGTGCAGCGTCTGCAGTTCTTTGGCAACGGTATCCTCGAGGCCCTTCAGATCGGCGCGGGCTTGCTCGCGACGTTCCACACTTTGGCTGTCAATTTATAATCAAATATATAATAACAATTTTGTTACAGATTATTCAATACATATGCTTGCAGCTGTTACACTGGAGTTTCCTTTGAATGACTTCTGCACAAAACAGATTCCAAAGTGTAAGTAAGAGTATTACAGAATTTCAGCATATACAGTGGTCTTTTAGAAATAAACCGAATGACTGTATCAATTTTTCTCAAGCAACTGCTAAGAATTCAAAATTATTAATGACATATTACGTGAAAGTACTGCAATATAAATCAATGACACTTAATTTCTGAACTTATATCAAGAACTAGTAATCTAATTACTGAATAGAGAAAAGTTACTAAGAAATTTTTTTCATAATAGAAATACATCAGATCAAGCGTCGTTATATCAATTTTGCTAGAAGAATCTCCCGTGGAACAAACTGCAGCAGAGCTCAGCACTAAAATTACCTGCAAATTGACGCGAAAGAGTTATCATCCCAGCACGCACCCATCCATATATGTATAAAGGTCGCTCGGTCCTCTGAGGCCATATCATTTTAGAATATGCCAACCCCCGGCAGAATGAATATGAATGGGATACGTGCGGAACAAAATGACAACTCAAAAATAAAAAAGCTAGGCATAACAGACCTTGCAACTACATTTACTTTGTACTTACATTGACTACAACATAACTGTTTGTTAACCAAAATATCACAACGTAATCACATTTTATATATGTGTTGCAAGCAATTCAATCTAGAATTTGTATATTTTGCAGGTAATAACGCCTTTAAGTATTTCAGGCAATATTTTCTAGATTCAAATGCAATACTAAAGATACGCCACGACCAGGACCAATCTACGTGCAAACAGAATTTTTAACTTTATTTCATTATATTGTTAGTTTATTGACCCCTTAGGTCGTATTATTTGCACGAGTTCAAATCCCACAGGTTGAGGCGACAATCACTCATCGGCATTTCGTGTGCAACTAAGGAAGTGATATGGACACTAGGAATAATGTTATATGTGTTTTAAGTACAAGCAGATATGGAAAAGGCAAAGGTGGAATGGATATACAGCCAAGCTTTATCTATGATTCATGATAAAATGATTGAATACTGTACTTTCAAAGACAAATCAATTGATTTATCTATAAATGCCAAAAATGGAATAGTCCTGAATTACATGCTCCCATATGCTTGTTTTGTCGTATCAAAGGCCTTTGTATTACTAAATGGTTCCATATTACCTATCTGAGACTGTTCCCACCCTATTTGTCTATATTAAGTATTACCTACGTTTAATCAGATACATATTTATTCGGAAAATAATTTATAGAATTAATTTTAAATATTGCCGAGAAACAAGTCAAACGGTAAGTGACCAATAGAAAAATATTTTGATGTAAATATGACTTGCTGACTCTCTATACAAACACTTAATTTTATTTACAAAAATATTTACAGGATAATACAACTGTATGCAGATAATGTGATAAGATATTCATGTATTTTAGTCTCTAACACAATTTGTGCGAAATATTTTTTCTTAATTTAAATGAGATCTTTTACGCATTTGTTCTTATTTGCTTTCAATTAACGAATGTTATAAAAATTATATACTGAAGCGGTCTATTAGAAAAAATAACGAAATTAAAGTTATGTAATATAAAAGGCAGTGAAATTAAGAACAAGACTTTAAATAAGCACCAATAAGTTTTGTTTAAACACGTGTTTAAGATAATCTTTAAGATACTACACAACAATCACTACATCTATAGTATCTATACGATCGCAAAGGTCTAACTGCGCACTTACTAGCACGTAACGAGCCCAAAAATTTAACTAACTACTTATTACATTTGAACACTAACACTCATATACTTCACACATAAATACGAACAACAATAACCATGCTTTGAATTAAGTTTGCAAACATTTACCAAATTAAATGCTTCAGAAGGAATTATAAAAGTCAATAGCCTATCTTTGGTCATAAAATAAAATACTTTGTAAATAATACATAAAGACTAGTATAAGATTAGTCTTCGAAAGCGAAGCAGTTAGAAAGATATGGTCGTCATAAATTGAGCCCACAACTGTCTTAGAAGGAACTCTATTTACTTAGTTCGAATTATTGCCGCGTTTGATAAGACAGTTGTAGCAAAATAAATTATAATGAAAAAAGACGTGAATCTCTACACACTATGGAAGTCAACCAATTACAGTTTCTCCATCTATTAGTTTAAGATTGCTTTGAAAGGCACAAACAATAAATATCAACACCATGTGTAGAGACCCACAACAATAACTAAACGAGATGCCAAGCTTAAACTAAAACAACTATTTGGGGATAGCGATGAGTGAGCAGGATCATGGTGACGGATATGAGCAAATGCAACTGGAGGGGATGGATGTTGCAAGTGTGTCGGGTTGGGGATTTAGGGGATGCCGAGAGCGACTTTTCCTCCCTGATTGCAGCCTTTTCAATATCGAGTCCCATGCCATATCCGAAACCTAGCCTCTGTTTCTTAGGGGTTATTATGTAATCCCCGAAAATGTCACTGTCATCCTTCAGCATTGTTTGCTGATTGGCGACCTCTTTTTCGGCCTTGTCGAGGTTACGTCGAGGCGAGCGCGACACTAACATAAGCTCCTTCAGTTTCGCGGACTTGTCGGCTTCTTCACGTTTCAATTTCTCGTAGTCGTCTTGCAGTTGCTGGCGGGCTAGCGTTAGCTCCTGGTATGTGCTGTGGACGAAAATATACGATATAGCTAACAATCAATTGAAATGTATAATATATATGGATATATTGTTCTTTGATTTAATTAAGTATCACACCATCCACCTGTTGCGGATTGTACATTGAGTACAATTAAACAATACCTATAGTTCAAATAAGCCCTCAATGTGACCAGTAGTCAAAATTCATGCCAACTTCGTAAGGTATATTAACCTTAATTATTACTATTACTAAAATAATTACTAAATTGAATCAATTATACTGAATTACTTGTACTGATGTTGATCAAGTATTAAATCAGTGTTTCTCAATTATGCATAACCTCAGAGGTATGAGAAAGGTACCCGAAAGGGTACAACACTTGGCTAAGGTATGGAATCCCTTAAATAAGGTACAAAAAGGCTAGAAAAAAATTACAACTACCAATATACATTTACATAATGCGCACTTTTATACCATATTGAACTTAAATAAACCACTATCATCAGTATTGTTATTAAAATTGTCGAAAATATTGTTTCATAATTTATGTAACAATATGGCTACAGACGAACTGTAGCTCTTTTTTAAAATGGTATGCGGATTAAATCAATTGGAAACCACTGTATTGAATAATGGATTACAGAAAGAAAAAGTTAAAAATGATCATTCACTTAAAATATGAATATGCCCAAAGAACTAAACGGTAATAAGAATGTAAAACTAACTCCTTGAGTTCTTGGTGCTGGCGTTGCAGAGCAGCAAGCTCGTCCCTCAACGTAGACAATTGTGTGGTGTGGGAGGCACGAAGTTGCTCCAGTTGCGCTTCCAAAGCACCACGCAATTGTGAGTCTGCGCGTTGCTCGGCCGCTGCTAGTTGCACGCGTTCCGCTGCCTGTTGAATCAAACCAAAAATATTTTGTGGTGTAGGTAGATCTCACACTATCATATCTTGCGGCGGCTACAATATCTTTGTTAAATCCATAGCCTCACATCAGAATACCAAGCATATATGTATATCACACTGATAACACATTCATATGGGGATATGACATATAAAGCAAATGTATGTAAACCAGCTCACACTCAAGATGTGTCATTAATCATTATAGAAATCGAAGAAAGCAGAATTATTCTTGATATTCACCTTGTTGTAATATGTTTTTTATTCATTAAAAGTTCCATGCAAATCATGGAACCTGTAAAAATATTATTGTATTGATATGCATATTATACAATATTATTCAAGAATTCAAACTCTAAGTTAAAGTAAAAAAATATAGATCAAAAATGTTCAGAAAGTGATGTATCTATAAAGAAATGAGAAAACTTATAACTATTATAAAAGCATTGCTTAATTTTTATTAATATATTATAATTTTATGTTTCTATCTTGCGATGTAAGGGGAGAATTTGTCACTGTACTCTTAAAATGCCAACCAGATCTAAATGCAGTGGATTGTGCCGATTAACAAACAAGACTCATGTAACTGACTGATGTGACATTTGTTTGATTGTGACATAACATCCATTTTTATCAGGATTAACTTATTACAATTCTACTACATTCACTTTAATATAAATAATCAAAAGCCGACTCTCAAAAGCAGGTGAATAATAACAAAAACAAAATAACATTTTCAAGTCAATATAAGTTAAGAATTATTAACCTATTATTAGAAAGAGAGTGTATGTTTTGTGATGCAAAATCTAACTTTTTATTGCATCAAATTTAATGTGTATACATTCATGTTTCGCATAACTGACCGTGATTGCTGACGAAGAACGTTATAATTAACTCTGTCTTGGTTATATAATCATAATGTGCATTTTAATTGGAAATTATAAGATGTGGTTTATTCTTAATTAAATGCATAAGCTAAAGAATTTATTCACGTAAGATAAGCCAAAATACACAGAAGTTAAAACCAAAATTTTACTTTTAATGGTAATTCTTGAACACATTTAGGACCAAATAATTATTTCTAGACCATACAAAACCCTTGTTTCATGTGGGATTCGAACCTGCAGCCTTCATCACCGCAAAATGTTAAGCCACGCACTCATCCACGCCACGTAGACATCGAATTGAAAATGTTCATAATATAAAAAAATTAATGCAGTATTTGTTATTTTATACCATAATTTGAATTAAAAAAAGAATCACACATAAAACAAACTATACTTTAAAAGTTTTGTTCTATAAGGAGTTTATCCACTGCAAAGAAACCTTTTTAAGATACAGTCTGTCAATAAACCATACTGTTTCCACTTTAAGATATAACCTGAATTTAGAAAATTACTACGAGAAAGGAAATGATTTATTTGTAGTTGTATAAATATGATCGTTATAATTTACTGATTTGAAAATGCTATTTTCTTTTTGTTATAATTCACTTCCCTTGAGTCTGCTTTTGATTTTTTATATAAAAGTGAATGTAGTAGAATCGCAATAAGGTAATTGTGATAAAAAGGGACGTTATGTCTCCTAATTTTATATTATATTTAAATGTTAGCTATGATTCAAGACCAAACTGTTAAATTGGTTGGATTGTTTTAGAATGAAAGCTTCACTACCCTAATATTGAAACGAAATTCACATGGTTTAGCAGTGGTCATGCCAGATATGTAGTGCTTATCAGCTAAACTTTATGTCCTTTCAACACATACCCCAATAGTGCAATACTTAATATTAGACATGTTGAAGTGGAGAGAAGTGTCTTATTTGTACATGCATTGTGGCACTTCATTATTTAATGCACAGTTCATAATGACTTTGACTGTGACCCATCTTGATATAATTTAGGCCTTGCACCATAGCAGTTGATTATTAACTCATGAAATAGGTGTGCCTATTTCCTGAAGTTCGAATTTTTATATAGATGACCCTTGTGACTGCTGAATGTCATTAAATCTAAAGCCCCATTTTATAATCTCGTTGTTAAACCTTGAACAAGTTAAGTTCAAATTACATACAATAACAGTATAGTGAGCGTGTGACGATTAGGGTAAATCTTCTCTAATACAGGATAGTCCCCAGTTCTTGCAGTGGATTAAATTCACTTACAATGAAAAAATATAGGTTAGTTTTATATGAATAATTAAGAAGTTTATGCTTGATTATAGTAATAGCTTTCCACACAATATGACCAGGACACCGCAATATTAATATCACGTATTTTTTTATTTTTCGGTCAACAGTTTAAGTTTTAATATTTACGTATTCAGTAAATATAAATTCAATATTAGTTTTGTAACATTTCCATAACAAATAAATTACAACATATTTTTTTTCATTCCATAACAAAAATTACATAAAAAAGACAATTTATTAATGTTTGTATGATGTATAATAACATTAGAGGAGGAATAAATAATTATATCACAGAATGCTTTCCTACATTTGCTACAGGTGATTCTACTTAATTACAACTTGTATATCACAAGGTACCAATATGTAGACAATAGTTTGAACAATACTGTGGCAAAGAAGTTGGATTTTTGTTTATGGCATTTATCTTGATATAAAATAAGGGATAGTCTATGTCTTCTTTCATGTTGTTCTTCTATTTTTTTCTATAAACTAACATCAATATCTTAAGACTATGGGTCGTTAAGGCCGAAAATTGGGTACATTTCTATGGACTTCTGAGTGAAACTTTTAAACACTAAAAACTATAAACGAGATGGGAAGATAATTACTCTTTAGACGAATTAGCAATAGACAGAAAGCCATGGAAAAAGTTAGATGAGGTCTATCTCTAAGCAGGTACTTAGTAGAAAATACCACTGGATTGGTCTAGAACTTGCTGACACAGTTTTCGAGTTGTATTTGTGAAGATTGTAGTAGCTCCCATTATTGGGATCATAGTTGGGCATCACTCATTTATCTAAATATTATTGTACTATAATATCACGGGATTCCATTCCTCAATTTTTTTAAAACTGCTTTAACAGTATGTTGCAGTTATATGTGTAATATCTTATGGCATAAGAAAATTCAGCAGTTGCAGTAGTCCATGCTGGTGTCACCAAATTGAGGGCCCTTACCTGCAGTCGGGCGCACTCCTCGCGCAGCGCGTCGGCGGCCTCCTCGAGCTGCCGCTTCTTGTTCTCAGCTTCGCGCATGGACTCCGCGAGAGACGCGCACCGAGCTTCGTGCTGCGAGATAAGCAGCCGGCATTCGCCCAAAGAACGCTCGTATTCTTCGATCTATACAAAAGGATTAAAACATGGTGAAAAAAATTAAAACAATAGGAATTATGTACCAAAAAATAAACTATGTACAGTGGATTTCATTAATAACGACCTCAGTTGTAACGACTTTTTGGTTATAGCGACGTCAAACTTACGTCCCTTGAATTTAAAGCATACTTTCATAAGAAATTCATTCGGTAATAGCGACTTCGGTTATAGCGTCAATTTCGGGTATAGCGACTTGTTTTATGAACAATTTATGACCGATTCCTAGAAATCCCTTGCGGATATTGCGACTGAGTCGACAAAGGCACAAAGACTCATTCATAAAACTATTAAGCTTTCTTATCTTTTGTTTTTTCTTCAAACACAAGAAAAGGAGGATGAAGAAGAGGTAGAAGATTGCAATCTAAATGAGATTCCAACAACTAGAGATGCATTATGTACTATAACAACGCTTAAAAAGTGCTGTTTATTTGGTGAAGGCCAAAATAATTCAGATTTTGAAGGAATTATGAAAATGGAATACACCTTACAGCGTGCACAAAAAACTAAACTTAAACAGTGCACTATAACACGTTTTTTCAATTACGCCCGTGTATAACGTAATTAAATATGGACAGCAAACTTAACTGGAATAAAAACATAGAAAACAAAATCAACAAAGCTAGTATAACTTTCTGGCAATGCAGAAACATGATTGGCAAAAGATGGGGACTGACGCCAAAAATCATACTGTGGCTTTACAAAACTGTAATCCGGCCCATGATCACATACGGCGCTCTGGTATGGTGGACCAAGACCAATGAAGCCACCACAATTAAGAAGCTTCAGCGCTACCAGAGACTGGCATGTATGGCTGCCACAGGCTGCATAAGAACTACGCCAACAGCAGCCTTGGAAGCGATGCTGGAGCTAACTCCGCTTCATCTACATATACAACAAGAAGCGACTTTAGCTGCCATCAGACTCAAGACCCTAAATCTAAGCATAATTGATAGAATTTACTCAGCAATTCCTATCCTACAAGCCAAATACGATAGGATTCCTAAACAATTTGTTTTCGATAAGAAATACAAGATACAATTAAATGAAAACAACCAGCCGGAAGGATTAAGCCCAAAAGAGCTTAGAATTTTCACCGATGGTTCTAAAACAAAGGAAGGTGTAGGTTCTGGAGCTTTCTCTGAAGACCTCAATATTCACATATGCACACCGCTGAGTACCTATAACACGGTCTTTCAGGCGGAATGTATGGGTATCATTCAAGCGGCCATAGCAATAGATGCTAGGAAGGTTAATGACTTCCCCATCAGAATACTGACCGACAGTAGGGCGGTACTACAAGCTCTGAGTTGCAATGGGGTGAACTCGGGACTAATATATGAATGCCATCAACGATTAAATGAGGTATGTAAAAACAACAATGTGACTCTACAATGGATAAAGGGACACAGTGGATCCAGAGGCAACGATGCAGCGGACGAACTGGCCAGAAGAGGATCGGCTCTGGCCACTATAGGGCCGGAACCAATCATACCAATCCCCTTTGGTAACGTTCGTTCAATGGTACGTAGACACTTCACTAATCAACACGCTCAGCTTTGGAAAAATCTAATAGACTGTAGACAAGCTAGGGAGGCCCTACCTGTAATAAACAGTCGCTTAACCAAAGTTCTAATGAGACTGAACAAGCCGCAGATAAGGATAGTAACTAGTGCTATCACAGGACATGGCACCTTTAACAAACATTTATTTACTATAGGTGTTACAGATAGTCCCCTGTGCAGGGCATGTATGGGGGAGGAAGAAACGGCGGCCCACGTGCTACTGAAATGTCCGGAGGTCGCTACGTACAGGGCTAAACATCTCGGCACGCCGGGATCACTCCCCGAAGTTGCATGCAACATCAAGGGAATGTTGAACTTCTTCGGGGAGATCTCATGGCTCGAATAATCACATTATTCCTGCCCACACGCAAAATACGCGCAGAGACGTGGAGTTGCGGAAAACAGCCCGTTGCAAACTAAACTAAACTAAACTAACGTAATTAAATAAATGATAAGTAAATATGTAATTTCGGATATAGAGACCTCCGGATATAGCGATGACATTAAAGTGATCCCTCCGCAGTCGTTATAACCGAAATTCACTGTACATATTGTGATGTTATTAATTTGTTTAAATTTTGAATAAAACTAAATTTACGGATTCTATCGCGTTTATTTAACTGATTTTACTTATTTTTAATTCCCGACGTTTCGGGTGCTTTACAGCAACCATGGTCACGGGGGGGGGGGGACTGAGATGTTTGACGTCCCAATGTCATTGTTAGCCCAGCTACATTGTAGTAAATTTAAGAAATCATTATTGTATAAATTTACTATAAAAATGGAATTAAAGCAGAAGGATTATAGATCAATGATTTATATGACTTTAAAAGTTCACTCTCTCTGCAAGATTGCATTGCTTGTCTTCAAAATACTTTTGGGAGGGAAGCATTTCATTTGAGCACCATAAGGCGTTGGTAAGCACAATCTGATCATGGCTGTATTTCGCTCCATGACGAAATTTGCGGGCGCATCACCTATGACGATATTCAACGACTTTTCAGTAATAGTAAGTTTTTGTAGTATTTAAATTTTACATCAGTTTATGTTTTTTTATATAGGAAAAGGGTGACAAGCGAGCGCACAGTCCACCTGATGGTAAGTGGTTGCTGTTGTAGACATCTACATCAATCCTCATTTGCGAATCAAAATGCAGATGCATTGTCAGCCACGAGGTGTAAGATGGAATGGCTCTTTTCCAGTAAAAAGGGTCTCTGGTTCTCTACACTCACCATACAAAGCAGTATTAAGCTGCTATTTTATGCTGGTATTCTGTGAGAGTTCGGTCCTTTCCCGGTCGAGCCGACCCATTCATGCTACAACTATACAATTAATATAGTTGCAGCATGGCTCTACCACATATGAATATGTTGGATGGCTTTGTTTGCCACATACCCTCCAAAATAGTTATTAAAAAATAGCATCAGAATTACTTCGAAAATTGCCCTACCTTTTGGTTAGCATCAATGTTAGCAGTTTCCAAAGAGTGGCAACGTTGCACGATGTTCTTGACTTCACTCTTCATCTTGCTGATGTGCAACCGGGCAACAGTGAATTCCTCTTCCAGTTTGCCAACGGTGTCTACATTTAGTTTGAAGTCCAATTCAGAACCACCCACAGCAGCTCCAATTTCAGCCAGATCCCGTAGTAAGTTGGTGAGAAGTTCAGCAATGCGCTTTCGTTGGTGGGCGGAAAGGTCACGCAGCTGTTGAAGTTCTGAAGTTGCACTCGCCAGTGCACTCTGTTGGAATATGAAAGTATTAACAGAATACTATAAACCAGGTAATAATAAAGACATTTAAGAAGTGGTAAACTCAATTTCAGGGCCCATGTTCAGCAGTATACTTATACAGGCCAATAAAAAAGAAGAAAGAAAACATATTCTGTGAGTAACACTGAACAATGTATCAAATATTCTCGAAAGTTTGCTAAGTAACCTGAATTCATTGGTTGATATCTCAGTTAAAGCCTTATTGACATAATCAAACATCTTAGCCATGCATATTCGTCAACAACTTAGTTAATTTTCTCTGCAACCCTTCACTTGCAGGTGACTTACGAGCGATGCTGCAATTATTTAAAAAGAATATTCTTCAGTGGAAAACAAATATGTGGCATATTTTGGCAAAGAAGAATAGACCCTGTCAATTTATTTTTTGTTTTATTTTCTAGGACATGTACATTTTAAAATATGATTCAATTTTTAACGAGTATGTAATTAATCAGCACTTTCTGTAATAATTGCACTTTAAATTTCCTGCGATTTACAGAAGTGCCCTGTCTCTTTGTGACAATATTCCAATTTTAATCATAATTCTTGTCAAAATGTGGAACACAGAGACAGCCTCATATAATATGAACATGCCACTCTTTAGCTTTAAAACTTTACCTGTTTGCTTTGTAGTTCTTCTGATAGCTGATCACATTCACGACTCTTGCTATCAACCTCCTGTGATTTTTGGTCATAGTTAACGGCAAGTTCTTCTAAAGCCTGGAGTACCTCTTTAACCTCTTCCTTTGCTGCTTCATTCTCTTGTTGGATTCGGTTCATGTCGCCCTGTAACGCTTCATAGTCGCGCCTATAAATCAAAGTCTTATTAAAGAACTATTTGCAAATTAAATTTCTAATAAAATGATTCAAAATACTTTGTTATAAATTATTAAACTTCAATTTTTACCAAGTAGTGGCAGTGTAAGAGACAAATGAGGAGATGGGCAGCAGTCTTTCTAGTAATGCCTAAAAATAAAACTGCTGTTGCCACCCAAGTGTGCAGTTTCCGATTTTTTTACCCACACAAGCCACTCGCCCTCTTACAAAATGCAGATCCATCAAGAGACTGACCCAATCTGTATCAGAGTTGTGGCTGTCACCAAGTAATACTGTTATAATGTATCTATGTTATGTGAGAATTTCACCATGACAGATGATTGTTTTTGTGTGTTCAGACAATCTATAATATCGAAAAAAAAAATGCTATGGCTACTCCCTTCTGGTCCGCCCACGTTGCTCTATGATCACAACACATCTCGAAGCTTAACAATTTGTTTCCCTCTTAATGTCTGGTTGGGTTTTGCACCATAATATTGTAAATTTGTAACTAAATAGTAATAATTAATATAGTTTTTTAGTTACTTTGTGCAATTTCAAATTGTAAGTCTTAGACTAAGTTAACTCATTTTAACTTAAAATTCACCTTGTGCAAGCAATAAGTTCTTCTTGTTCCATCATCTGCTCTTTGAGTTTTTCTACAAGCTGAGAATGTTGATTGATTTCTTCATCTTTGTCATCCAATTGTTGGTAAAGAGCTTCCAATTTAGCTTGCATGGCAACATCTTCAACTGCGCTTGCAACAGCCACAGGCACTGGCTACATAGAACATAAAAAATCTAGCAGTAATAAAACATAACAGTCCAAATTTTTCTTAAGAAAACTCTTTTAAGCCAAATAGAAAATTTTGAAAACAGACAAACAATAACAAATCTTAGTCGTAAGAAATTTGAATTTTAACTTAATATTTAGTAATTTTATAAATTAAACTAATTCACTTACTGGTGCAGGAGGCTTCTCTTCAATAAATGATGTGACAGGAGTAACAGCTTCAATTTCTTGAAGGTTGACTTGTTCTTCTGGTCGAACAGTCTCACCAGAACGCCAGCGGTTAATTTCAGCTTCAAGTTTTTCAACCTAAAGTTAAAAAAAATTATAGTTTCCTTACAAATCCTTTTACATTAAAAGTATTTATTTAAGTAAAACAATTTCATACCTTTCCTTTAAGCCTAGCCACCTTCTCCTTCTCTCTTTCATATCGGCGTTTCCATTCTTCAGCTGTGAGTTCTTCATTGACACATACAACATTCTTGACAGTCTTAGCTCTGTTGGTTAAAAAATACATGAAAATTCACCCATACAAAAAATTGACAATAACTACAAACTGTGACTATTAAATACTTGAATGCAATCTAACCTTTTACCAAAATCAAGGGTACTCTTTGTTTCACTTTCGTTAAAGGAAGCCGGAGAACAGCAAATAACGATTGTGGTTCTGGCATTACCACCAAGTGATTCTTGTAAAATTCGAGTTAATTTAGAATCTCTGTAAGGTATGTGAGACTTATTTCCATCTGCTAAAGCAGAGATAACATTACCCAAAGCAGATAGTGACTTATTGATATTTTTGGCCTCATCAAGCACTGTACCTTCAGCACCAGTTTTAGATACCTAAAAATTTAATAACATTTAGTATCTAATTATAACCTTATTTACAATTTAAATGTATGCTTTTATTACTAATTATAAACCTTTTCAGAACCAGCCAAATCCACAAGGTATAACTTCCCTGATAATTTTTTCTGATTTTCTAAATTTTCTTGTTTTACATTTATAAGGAAGACTGAATGAGATCTGGATGAATGTTCATTCATGTCTGGAAGAAAAGTAAAAAACGAACATTGAAATCTATTGCAAATATGACAATGAAAATGAAAAATTCAGATTTTATAGATACGAACTTGTAACTGCAATATGCCTATTTGATTTGCCCTCTTCTATCACTTCAAACACTTCTTCTGGACTTGATACAAACCGTTCAGTAGCACCTTTGACAAATGGGACTCTATTCTTGTCCTCATGAACACTTAAGTTTACTTTTGAGACTAAAAAAGAAGATATTTTATTTATTTAGTTTAAGATAAGACAAAAATCTTCATGCAATAAAGTTAAAGTAATATGAATCATGTTACCGTCTAAGAGATCTCTGATTTTGTCCATATAAATTTCAAAATATGATACTTTTATATGGAATTCAAGATTTTCTTCCATTGCATAAATGTGATTGAATATATCATTGACTATCCGTGGAATAATACCCTGTTTTCCTGGATCTCCTGTAAAAATTAAGAATTATATGATTACCATAAACTTTAATTATTCAATTTATATAAAAATAGCAAATATAATAATAAAGAAATATTTATTACTAACCTATGACACCTTCCATTGTATGTGTTTTACCAGAACTTGTCTGTCCATAGGCAAATATTGTCCCATTGTATCCAGCCAGTACATCAGACACAATACTCTTTGCTGCTTCATTGTACACTTTTTCTTGGGTTGCATTTGGTTTAAATACTTTGTCGAATAAATAAACTTTCCCCTAGAAAAGATTTTTAAAATTGTAATAATATTGTAAGTGAAAACTTCATTAATGGCCAAATACTCAAACATTAACCTATTGGTAGTAGTATAGTGTCATTATAAACATCAGAAACCATTCCTCAAACATTTAAGATTATTACTATTTTAAGACACCCTTAGAATGCATTAGGGTTTTATTTATTCATATTTTTTTACCTCTTAATTATTAAAAATTAAATTTTACTTAGAAAATATTAAATAATTAAATTTACCTAGATAATATTAAATAATTAAAATTAATTTAATACAGTGGACCCCCGCTAATCCGACAAGCATTTTGCAGGGCAGTGTCGAACTATCAAATTTGTCAGATTATAGAGTACTGCCCAAGACTCCTATAGTCTGGAAATTTTTACAAAAGAGTACCTTGTAATCTGACAAATTACAGATCCAATGATAAGATTCTATATGTTATATATATATGTACTCTTCTCAGAACACACGCTAGGCCGCACCGCTATCCTCATCACAGGTAGTCAAATTCAAACTAAGCAATCAAAATCAAAACTATACCCTACGCGTTGAGCACAATAGTGGTGGTTCCTACAAGTTGTAACTTGTTCAATTATGCATTAGCAAAGATTGTCAAAAAATATTCAACAATAAATAATAGACCATGTTGGATTACAGGGGGTGCCGGATAAAACAGAGGCTGGATTACCAGGGGTCCACTGTATAGGCAAAAGAACTTAAAAACAAATTAATTCCGAAAATTTATACAGAGTTATACACCTTATAATTTGGTTATTACTTTATTTTTCATATTTTACCCATGATAATTAAATAAATAATGATAATAATCAATCAATTTTGTAATATAGTAAATGATTTAATGAAATTATCACGGATCTATAAATATTTACTCCCTTGAGAATTTTCTCTCTAACAAGGTTTACCAGTTGGAACAATATTTCATTTATAAATTATTTATAGTTATAATTCATTCAATAATAATGTATTTTATATCTAAGTCACGAAATTTTACGTATGATCGCCTAATTCTTTAATTGTATTATTTAAATGAATATTTTACAAAGTTATTAAATTCATATAAATTTTACTAATTTGTAATTGAAATAAAATATAAAAAAATTATAACAGAATTAAAATAGATCCGACGGTAAACAAAAATAAGCTCCAGTTATAAAAAAATATAGCAAGGATACCCTCAGGTCAAGGCCGAGAAAGTATTTGTATTGATTTTCGACACAACAGAGTTACATACCCGAATTAGTTAAAATACGAAGAAATACTATAAATTATCGCGATTGCAATCATAACCACCGAAGCGTAAGAGAAAAGAAAGGCTATTTCGTAGCAGGTGAACACAAGTCATAATGTATTAGTCATCATGATCTAAATTAGGGCGATGATAGGAAATATAAACCTTTATTGTAATATGTTGTTTTACATACCCCTATGGAAATACAGTTATCATCTGGGCCTGAAGGAAATTTCACAATAAATTTAGAACCAGCTTTTTCTTCAGAATCATTTAGGGGTCGAAATCGGCAAACGACTCTAATGCTGTCTTCAGCAGCTATTTCACGATCAGCTGCCATTTTTCAAATTATTAAACCTACACTAAACACCGTCTATGCAATAAAAAAAAATAAAACTTTACTGGAACATAAAACCGTGCATGAAGAACTACAAAGATAAAATTTTGTCACTGGGAAATCTTCATGACAGCAATATCAAAATGTCGGCCATATCTTCAAAGAAGAAAGGCCTGAAAGTAGATGTTTATTGGTTGGATAACCGAGACTTAGCCAACATCACGAAAAAAATCAATTAGTTACCAACATTATAATAAATATAGTATGCGTTCTTTATTACAAAATTAAATAAGGTACATAGGTGATAAGAAAACTAGACCTGTGTATTGTCAGACTTAAATAAAACTAGTTTTCTGAGCCCCTCGTTCACCTAAGAGGAGTTCCCCGCTTCCCGGAGGGTAGCCCTTATTTGCTTCTAGGCTCAAAAAAGAACAAAGTCGTGCATCATTTCGCAAGTGATCGTGCCAGTCAATTAAGCTCCGAAAAAAAAAAGCCGAATAATAGTGTATTTTAATGCAAAAAAAAAACAATCTAAACCATCAAATCTACAAAAGGACAAGGTGACTTTCATCTGTGAATATTTTTAACACTACCTATATTATCATTAAAACTCCTATTTACTGAATATTTTCGTAAAATACCAAGTGTTGCCGTCATAGTTCATGAAGTGAAAAAACAAGCTCTTTTTAAATAAATATAATTTATCATACAAAGTAATAAATATACTAACGAAAATTTATTTCGTATTAACTAAATCAGTTTGTGATGAATAATAATCATTACATAAACACGTGTAGTGGATTTTGTCAAATGATATAAATATTCAGCTACATCTTAACGATTACGAATAATATTATGTAATGAAACGTAATCGATAACCAGTATATATCAAAATATAATACAATATAAAAACCAAATAAGTCGAATCGATACTTGCCACTTCATAGCAAATGCATGCAATTTTTATAAAATAAACTGGTATCACTGCAACTGAAAGTACTGCGATATAGTGACGTACATCACAACTTTCGTTATCGATAATTTAATTAACCATTCGGGTTTGTCTGCCAAACAGGTTTTTATTGTTTGTTTAGATTTTACAATAAAGTACTAAAAAGTAGTAAATTATTATATTAAAGGGAAAATTATTATATTAAAGGTTTAATTTTACATATTTCCAAGAGATACTTTTAGGTGGCAGACTTGGATTGCAGCTTGTAGAAATCATGAATCATGGATACCTAAACAGACAAGCATCATTGGCTTCAAACATTTTGATAAATCATATTTTATACCCCAAGCTATCAATAATAGAAGGTTTTCCGATACTGCTGTACCAACCTTGAAATTGTGGGAAGTAACGTCTAGACATTAATATTTAATATATAATCAAAAAAAATTTAATTTATTGATTTTTAGTATTACACTTGACACCAATATTATTCTCCTAAAATATTTTAGAATTTCGATAAGTTTACAATAATGACTTCTTATATTTACGCAAACACTACACATTAAATTAAACTAATCTTACGTAGTTTGCCGCGTTTAATTTTGACTTATGATTCCTGAAGTTTCGGGTGCTTTACAGCATAAACTTTAATGTCGCGCCTTTGATAAAATGAGGCACGTGCTGAGACGGCGCGGCACAAAAACGATCCTATCTAAATGAACAGACTGTAAATGAAGGAAAATAAAACTAAACGACGCCTCGAAAAAAAAAGCAAAAGCATAAAAAGGCTTCAGGAAAGGTATTTAAAGAAAAAAGTTACAAGTTTGCAAAAAGTTCTAGATTTGCTGGCTGAGACATTTTTGATAAAGAAAACACACTGATACTAAAAGATAGGTACTGCACCACGGACATTGACTAAGTGGTACAGTGTCCTCATTGGCTGACCAGGGCTTACTCAAGAAGCGCTGACGACATTAAAATTGAGAGCGGAGAGTAACCCTGATAAAAAAATGACGGGTTGCACTCCGGGAGTGTCGGCCGAAGCGAAAACTTGAATAATATTCATATACGTTGCGCATTTTTGATATTTTTGAATGATTAGGGAATAATTTTGCACGAATTGCTTTTATCAATTTAAATTGCAATCATCACACACGAACATTCGTTCAAGCGCCCTGCGCCGCCTAAACGAAACAGCAGGCGCAGGCATACATTTACGCCGCACCGTAGAAAGAGAGGGAGATACTTCCTCTCCTACGCCGCGCCGGCTGTCTCTTTCTCTCCATCCGTCTTACGAATTTTCGATCAGGGTCACGTGTTCTGACGGGGGTTTAAGATTGGGTGCGTTTGGCAGAAAAAAGTGCTAGCAGGCACTTGTAAGCAAAATGGCGATCGTAAGCGGTAAGCGCTGTCAAATCGTAAGTAGCTATTTTCCTCTAGAACTCGAAGTTAGTTTTAACCGGGGAACCCAACCTAATTTAAATATATGTTTGTAAAGTATTAATATTAAAAATTTCCAAATCATGAATTTTTAATATGTATATGTTTATTCATGTCTACTTAAAACTAATATTATACAAAACAACTTATAAACCTTTTTACTGGAAATGAGGCATTCCATCTTAGTCCTCACGGGTTACAACGCATCTGCATTTTGATTCGTAATCGAAGATAAATGCAGTTGTCTATGGGCCACAGCAACCACTTACCATCAGTTGGACTGTGTGCTCGTTTGTCACTCTATCCTATATAAAAAAAAATAAACTCTACTTCAAAACAAACAAATTAAATAAGTAAAATGGCGGTTTGTGTCAGCCCTACTGACTGCAAACGTGTCCTGGCCAAAAACTGTTTAGTTTCGCCATTTTGCTTACAAACGCTTGTTAGCGCTTTTTTCTGCCAAACGCACCCATTTTTTACCCATCACAAAAAAAGTGTACAACGCCGCTAAAGAAGTTTTCACTTCAAAAATTATTGTACCTTGGTCACGAATGAAATGAAAATTAAGCAGTTGATACAACACCATGCTAGCAGCTAAGGGGATTATGGCTATGTCAACTACGGGTTTGATATTATCTCCGATTATTCCGTTGAAACTACTGACACATTAGTGTTTTTATTGCTCGATATAAACACAACGTTGATAATACTCATAGCCAACTTATTGATTAAATTTGAATTAAAATCTGAGTTTGATCACTCTTTCAAAAACTGGCCATCACTCTATTAACTAATAAAATCATAATTTTATATTACACTAAAAACCCTTCACTGCTGGCCGTAAGAGGAAGCTCAAAGTCGTTCAGCGAGCTACGGAGACGTTCGGGGTTTTCTGCATGATAAACTTAGAAATAAGGATATCTGCAATAGAACCAGAGTGACTCACATAGCCCAACGGATTAGTAACATGAAGTGGTAATGGGCCGACCATATAGCTCGAAAAACTGACAACCGATGGGAAAAAAATGTTCTCTAGTGGCAGCTTTGTATCGGTGGGCGAAGTGTAGGATGACCCCCCGATACACGGAGTGATGACCTGGTAATACTTGTAGGAAGTCGATAAATGCAGGTGGCTCCGGACCGTGCTTTGAGGCATTCTTTGGGGAAGACCTATGTTCAGCAGTGGACTTGTGAAGGGCTGTTATGATGATGGTGACCCCATAATTTAGTATATTTTCTTGGATATCCAGTACTTGCACATTATCATTAAATATGTTAGTGGATAACCAGGACTGTGATAAAATTTTATCGAAAGCTTTATTATCAGCGCAGTCACAACACTATGGCAACAATTTTTGTTCAAAATGTATTAACGGATGAACCATAAAACAACGAAATATGGTTAAATATTACTTGTAGTAAAGGCAATTGTATATTTTGTCGATATTTAGACACGTTTCTACGCAAAAAAGAAAAAATTACACGTGTCTTTGGTAGAAAACACCACCTTACGAAATATTTTTATTTTCACTTTCGTTTTTATACTCCAATATTGCACAAAACGACATATTTTCGCATGGACACGTTAGCTTGCTACAATTTGAACCTATGAGCCTACGACTGACAGTCAATTACGTACTATCTACCATGGAGTGTAGAGGTTAGGAGAACCATCTCTATGTATTAAAAAGTGTGCGTAGGAAAGCTCTTTCAAAATCATTCTTAACGTGTTTCACGGCAACTTTTTCTAGGTTATATTTACTAAATTATTTTAGACAACGTGAGTAGTTGAGGTTTTAAGTATTGCAGTTTTATCAAACACCCTAGTCACCACAAGTATTAAATTCCTTAACTTATAATTATCATAGCACACTTTACTCTGTCGGCAACTGCTAAGTTCATTTCATACCCTCTAGCTACTCTAGCGCTGATGTGGAGAGTTTTTGAACTGTTATTCAATACTCACAGATGGATACTTTTTCAAGTATTCTCCATGTAAGACGGTTATCCTTACCTCTACACTCCATGCGCTCTACTGTCCGTAATTGTGACAGACCTGCCCCGCCCACTTTGGGCTTCCTCTTGTTTTTTATATCCCGTGCATGTATCGACACGTGTACAATTTGATGGGATGCAATAAATGCAATGAACACAAACACAAATGCCGTAGTGTGCTTCTATAGTTTGCATTTGTACGGAAGTATACAGTAGAATGTGTTCTAAGCATGGAACATTGACGGTTTTTTAGTTAATATAATTTAACTGTTAATAATTAATGGTCGACAGGTTAAAAAAGCTGTTAAATAAATAACAGGTTTTGAAACTTCAATTGTTAGCGTTAATCGTCACTTTAATATTTCAACGTTTTCGATCAATAACAATTTTGTTGCAGATGAAGTTAAAGATTATTGATTTGATAATAATAAATTCGTATCTAAAGATTACTTTTATGTTTATTGAACTGGAATCACCAATACTACGTACTTTTTCCAGGTTTAGGACTCACTGGGTATATTATACATTATTATTTTTTTTCCTTTGTTCTATTTACAATTTCATATCAAATCTCATAACTTGCAGTTTCTCTATTTTGCTGGTTAGTCTTGTTTTTTTGATTTAAAATTAGCTCCTATTTGGAGAACGTAATTTCGCATTGCACTGATGTTGCTAGTCGTAGTACATTTTTCAATGTAAGTTTTGGCTAAGTTTGGACAAAAAATTGTGAGTTCTCTAACATTTCAAAGAATTCCTCCATTCACCAGTAGTATTTGTTCTCGGTTATATGTCGTTGGCCTGCCTGCTCATGAGATGTCCACTTCTTTTATGGTTATTGATAACGGAGTGCCTGTGGTGGGAGGTACCCATATTATTTGATCAAAAATATCCCGTAGACTGAATTCATTCTAGTTCTTGTCAATTCATTTTGATTTGAAGTTTGGGCCAGTGTTGCAGCATCAATCTTGGATTGATGCTGCAACACTGGCCCAACCTGGCTGGATTAGGTGTCGACGAGCATTCGTACTCTATCTTTTGTTTTGACAGCTTCAGCGTGGTCTGCAAATCCCTACATCTTAAATCAAGGGTCCAATAAAGTACACAAACTAAATGTGCCACTTTATTCTATCCCTTTGAATTTGTCTGATAAACCTGATTTCAAAAATGAAACTATATCGTGGACATTTGATGTTCGATTTCCTTTGTCTCATACTTTATTATAAGATTCTACCAGGTTACGTGTCGTTATTATAAGATGACATGCCGTCAAATATTTATCGCCACTCTTTGAATGGTTCCAACACCTGACATAACTGTTGGTAGGTGGTCCAATCTTCCGAAGTGATCGTCGACAAGTCTTTGTCTGCTAGCACCTTAGTCTATCTCTGCGAGCTTTTTCATGTGAGTCACAATTCGTTTTATACTGTCTATTTGTCTTTGGCAGAGTACACTTGTGTTTTTACCTGCTACTGACTTTGAGCTTTGTCATAAAACAATATTCACGTAAAATCCCAACCAGTAAAACTAAAACTTAAGAAATTAATGACGTATTATATATAGACACGTCATGAACGAACATCGCGGCGCTTAAAAACGGCGAAAATACTAGAACTACTTATACGCGTGAAGAAAGAGAAAGAAAATAGGACACCGTACGGCGGGATGCCTGTTGCTTGACTACTAGCTGCATGCGCCGGCCGCCATTAGACGGCGTCGTTGAATAAAATGAAATGAAAATAGGTAGTTTTGTGAACTTACGCATGAAATGACACATTTTTGTCTTTAACTTTTGGGGCATAATTTATACATCGTCTGAAAACACACGACGGCATGTTTTCTTTATGTTTTGCACAGGTTTACACACACGAATCACGATATAATAAATTAAAAACAAACGTAGCGTCGCGCGACAGTTTAGTGCGTGACTAAGCGCGATGTGGCCAATTGGCTTCATTTCATGTTGCCATTTTAGAGTGCGGACAACGTATCTATAAGTTTATATATCATTGTAAGAAATAAACTAAACTTAAAAACACTTGTCCTCGACCGCGTAATGCAAACAAAAGAATTGCATCGAATTATAGCCTTGAATGAAGTCCCGGAATGTTTACACATACTAAATACAAAATCTTAACAAATAACAAATTAACTTTCTTTACTTGCTCACGCTCACACACGCACCCACAAGACCGCATCCGATATGTTGACGCGGCGGTGTTCGTTAATCTCCGGAAGTAACGAATATTTCCGAAGGAGACTAAATTCACAGACATAAATAAAGTAATATTGAAAAAAAAAAAATGCGTTGAGTGCATTGACGTAAATTGAAAGCTAATATTTTCAACTTATTTTTTCATTAATGAATAACAGTTAATACGTTGAAGAGTGAAAAGCCGTTGAAAAAAAGCAGTTTATTGATTCAACAACCACTTCTAATGTGTTCCACACATCCCCCTGAAAGTGACAGACTTTTTGTTTAGAAATTAACTCAAATGGCCTTTCCAGTTTGTTGAGTACTCAAAGGAATAAGATGTTATAGATACTATAAAATTATCAGCCTCTTCAATAACATATTTTCCAAGTTTGAATACACTGTTCGCGACCTTAAATGTAGTTTACAAAATTTTTAGTAATAGTGATACTTCTCTTATCACCATGTGGTGGAGCGACGAGCCTAAGGCTACCGAAGTCCAATTCCTCGGTCGAGCCTTAAACCTATTACGCGAGATATTAACCTAAGTGGACTGTATATGCGAAATGCTTCTAAGTTTACATAAAATGGCGACTATAGCACGCGGTTCCCATACAATGCACTCGCTCTTCCCTAAAACGAACTATTATTTGCCAAATCTATGAAAGGAATCCTGCTTGATTAGGAGAAAATAAAATTGGAGCGGATTAACTATTAAACACAATTATATCAAGCAGTAACTAGTAGGAATATTCACTCACCGGGGTGTTGCTTCCATGCGGCTTGGGCACTATATTGCTGCGACTTCTGGAAGACACTCTGGGTAGACTCTCTGGAGAGAGACGGTGCGCGACTATATCTCACACGAGGTGAGGCGGGTTTCCTGGAGCTAGACTGCTTCAGGCTAAGCGGTTATACTAGCGGTGCGCGTGGGCAAGAGCTCTGTAGGACAATATTATCCATTGCGGTGTGGTTCTAACGACGAGCGCGGCGGGAAGAGGGCGCGCGTCGGCCGCGCGTGCCTTTTTATTCCTTCGGTTGCGATGATTGCGTAATATTCTAGAATCATCTTCTTTCCCCTCCCACCCCACCACCCCGATGTGTCGATAGGAGGGTATGAATGATATCGTTTGGAAAGGGATAAACGATTTGGCAAGCCTACCGTCAAATAAATAAATACGAATGGTTTTCCGCGCAACCATCATGCTTGCAAGCTTACATATAAGAATGGAGTTAAAAATTGTATTCAAAGACTTTTCTGAGGCCTAAAAGTAATACTAGTTTGGTCTTACATATACGGATACGATACGCAAATACTGCATACTGCAAAAACTAACTTTAACGAAATAATATTCTGACCTCATCTTCAAATGGCATGGCCACAATTTTTGATATTAGTATCACCCTTGATCCAATATGTATATATTGTTGATTAAATCTTGCAAAATTTGTTAGATGTGATGCGTAAATACTAAATAAAAATTAAAACAATGTATTACTTGCTATTGTATTTGTATTACCGAATTGACAATATATTTTGGAATAAAACAAATTATGAAGCAAAATAATGTAGGTTGGTACTTAAAACCTCTTTTAATGTACTCTGTGACCTCTTTGTTGTAAAAAAAGTTTATCTACATTTTAAGTGTTAGGGCAGAATCAACATCGCCAGAATCCCTGTCTGAAACCAAACCATGATTCAGACTAAACAGAACTTAAATAGTAAAGAATAGTTAACCCTTAAATATAGTGGTGAAAGATAATTACGTTTCTATAGTCGTGGGTCCGTTGGACCCGTGTATTTTAAAATGGCCGTAAAAGCAAATGGTGTATATTTTTAAAGACATTTTTTAATAAAGCAAATACTTTGTTTTATAAAGAATCTATATTTATAAAATCGACAATAGGCACTTTAATTTCTTACTTTAATGACAATTACAAAATCAGTAGTTTTTTTTTATCGCCAGAACAAGTTGGCTTACAAAAACCTAAATAAAACAAAAAAATAATTAGTTTTACATTGTTTTTTTTTTCAACTAAAAATTTTCTTTTTTCATAAAACAAACAAAAAATACTCTAAACTTTTTTTTGAAAAATTTGACACCTACTCAATAACTTGCATGAATTACATACAATATTTGCACAAGTCATGCTGATAAAAGCTCTGAAATATCTAATGAATGATCATTAGATATTTCAGAGCTTATATCATGTTCACTTTCTGTAACGAAGTCCTCATCACCATCTGAAAACTCATTATCAGAACGTGTTTCAGGATCACAAGCAAACAAGGAATTTTGATCAATTTGTTCGTCATTTCTATCTAATTCCTCATTCAGCCACTGTCCTATTACGTATTGTTCTATGACGCATTAACGTCTTGGGATGTAAGCACTAGCGCTCTTAAAAAGAAGTATAATTCCGCCTCCAGGTCCTTCAAAAGAGTCATTGCCAAGGCAAGTTCTGAGCACATAGGCAGAATTGGCAAGAAGCTGGTTCGACTTCCTTCGGGAACTTGTGCATTTTGGTCTCTCGCTGAGGCTGTCCAAGAGATCTTCTGTCTGCCATCTCTTCCATCTCTGCACAGAGAGGATGACTTACTGACCCATGCCGCAAAGGAGAGAGCCAGTCTGTTAGCTCTCTCTTTGCGTCCAGCTCGACTCTCAATGACGGGGGGAGTACATCGCCGACCATTTTTCGGTGCAAGTGCTCCATACCGAATGTGCGGCTTATGCAGCGCTCGGTTTGCAAAGCACTCCTCTCCCTGGACGTCAGCAAGTCGAATGGGCCTGATGGAGTCCATCTCGTTGTGCTGAAGGTGCGCGTTCCGGAGTTGGCACTTGTTTTAGGGCGTCATTTCCGATACTCCTACTCTCAAGGTGTAGTCCCGAATTAATGGAAGACGGCTGTGGCCCACCCAATCACTAAAAAAGGCGACAGCTCAAACTCGTCCAACTACATCTCCATCACCTCCTTATTCTCCTAAATAATGAAGTCCATTATAAACTGCCAGCTCATGAGGTACCTTGAGGATCACCAGCTGACTAGAGTCCGCCAATACGGTTTTCGTCGTGGTCGATCAGCTGGTGATCTTCTGGTCTACCTGATTCACAGATGTGCGGACGCACTAGAGTTCGAGGGGAGGCATCTGCCGTTAGTTTGGACATAGTGGAGGCATTCGATTGGGTCTGGCACAAAACGCTTTTCTAGAAGCTCCCTTCCTATGGGCTCCCACGGGAAATTGAGCAATTGGATTACTTACTAATTTCCTTGCTGGTGTGCATGCTCTGATTACAAGCCTATTAGCTAGTGTTCCACAAGACTGCGTGCTATCACCAACGCTGTTTCTTTTGCATATCAATGATATGTTACAAACTGGTAACATTCATTGCTATGCAGACGACAGCACTGGTGATGCCTTCCCAATATTTCTTTGGAAAATATCGCCGAGCATCTGGACAAACTTGTGTCTCAAGTCGAGTCTTTTCTAAATAAACTCTCGGGTTGGGGGCGACTAAATCCAGTCCAGTTATATCCCCAGAATTCACAAGTTTGTGCGTTTACCGTTAAAAAGAACCCCTTTGTCATATCTCCTCAGTTTCAAGGCACTCTCCTTGCTGCTTCAGCTGGCATCGGAATTTTCGCCGTCGACATATCGAATAGTATGCAGTTTTATGGTCACTTGTAAGGAAAGGCCAAATTAGCCTCTAAAAAGCTTGGCGTGCTCAGCAGAGCGAGACAGGATTTAATGCTGACACATCGCTTGCAACTTTAGAAAGCGCAATATTGGTCTCACATGGAATACTGTTCTCATCTCTGGGCTAGAGCACCCCAGTGCCAGCTCCTTCTACTTCATTGATTGATTGATTTTCTCATATTTATTGCATACTGCTAATTTACACATATTTATTGCATACTGCTAATTTACACATATATAGTTATATAAATTAAAAACTGCTGTATTAAAAACAAATTTATTTAATCACTTTCACTACAACTAGTTGAGCTGTCGTCGTCATCATCATTGCTTACATTTATTATTATTATTATTTGATTTTATACAAAATAACCTTTTTTACCATCTGGAAAAAATAGGGTGCAACATGTGAACGGACTAGAAGCCTATGGCACTGATATTTTACAAAAATGAAAAACAACATTTTTGAATTAAGTGTTTAAAAAAAATTTGAATCACGCGAAACACACCGAAGCCTAAAATCGCACTATCAAGGTTCCAAAATAAAACAGTATAATTATAGAAAATAGCTCAGAACTAAAACTCGGAGCGTTGGCCGCTCCCCGGGCAGAAAACCTTGCCCGGTGGGAGATCTTTCCTATTCCTTTCACGGCCCTAGTTGTGACCTCCCAATGTGATGTGAACACACAACCAGCAACCTTCGGAAATTACAACTTCAAGCCTTCGTCATAATCCTAAAGATCTCCTACCATTCACTACTGAGAATCGTCTTCTGTAGTCTTCAGTTCCTGCAAGCCAGTCCAACTCGTCTTTATCTTGACTCACCGCAGATTTATAAGGCAGTTTTCTGGCACTTGTTCCGGCACGTTCTCACCGACATCACTTGCAAGTGCGTAGTACGGCATGCATTACACACCGCCATATCGTTCACACCAAGTCACTTGCCCTTACCCACACAACATGCATTCCTCATCGGCATTAAGGACGCACCGGCAATCGGACGGCATTATCAACCTCCGCTCCGAGCAGGGGGCTGATGTGGTGGCGCTGTCATCGCGCCACAAGCAAAACACATCGAAGCCTAAAATCGCGCTATCGTGGTTCCAAAATAAAACAGTATATACACCGTGTCCCAGAAAGTATGGATAATCCTAGAACGCCCAATAGTATCTACATGTATCAGGCGTTCTAATAAAAATACAAAGAAATATATTCCAAGTGGTGCCTAAATATGAAGGTTTTAAAAAATATGTTTTTTTTACCTTACTGTACTTTCATGTACACCACTGCCGCATATTAATGATATTCGTTGCGTTTTTGGTGTTCTCTTAGTCCTCACAGACTATTCTATTAGAAATGCAGCAAAGGGTATAAGTATCTATAGTACTTTTTTGCAAAGAAAAAGCATGAACTTAAAAAAAAATTGATAAAAGTTTGAGAGCCATTCGTAAAAAAAAGTTTGAAGACCTAAGTGGCCAACTATTTCAAACATGTGCGCAGTTAATACAGTTTACAAAATGGTATAATACATAATTCTATGCCTTTTGGGAACTTCACATGTCTTCGAAATATTTTTTCTCATTTCTCAGACATGCAGGTTTCCTCACGATGTTTTCCTTCACCACCGAGCACGTGGTAAGTCAACACTTAAAATTGAAATTAACATTTTCATTGGTACTGGCGAGGATCGAACCCGGTTTGGTCGCGTACTGCGAAATTTACAGCGGGCGCTAACCATCTTAGCTACCACGGCTAACCCTGACCTTTTAATGAAATTCATTAATTTGCTTACAATTACCTAGAAATATCATAATTATTATCAATTACCCCAGTATTGCTTTCGTATTGTAAAATTGGCAAGTTTTGGTTTGTTTACTATGTTTACTATTGCAAATAACGCTTCCATCTGAAAGCAACATATATTAATAGTGATAAAAAAGCATATGATAAAAGAAATAGGCATAATAATGAAAAGAACACAATTTTTCGTCAATCGTTTACATATGCTCCACTTTTTAACAAAGAATTGAAAAACGATCGGAATTGTAAAGGTGCGCGTCCACTGGCCTGCGTCGGACGCAACGCACGCACGGTACGCAAGGGATTTTAGTTTGCTTTGTATGATTTCACATAGCACTGCGTCCACTATCCGCGCCGCCCCCATCGAACGCCGGCATTCATGAGAAAAAAATTCGTTGCGTGTTGGTGACGTCACACAAATCAATTCGGCGCTGGCATCTCCTACTGCCGCACGTGTTGGTGTTTTACTTAACTCTTAGCCAGGCCTAGCGATTTTTTTGAGTGTAGAGTTTGGTAGAATATAAGGATATAAAAATACTACGTTTTTTTTCAGTTTGCCTATTCCTGAAAAAATCCCTGTGGTCACGTTATACGTGGTAGAGCCACGTTGCAGCTATATTGTAGCACGAAAGGGTCGGCTCGACGGGGAAATGCTACGCTCTCACAGAATGCCAGCGTAAAAATAGTTGCTTAATGCTGCTGTGTTTCGTATGGTGAGTGTAGAGAACCGGGACCCGTTTTACTGGAATTGAGGCATTCCATTTTAGTCCTCAGGGGTGACAAGGCATCAAAAAAGCGACTGCACATTGCACAAAAATAATGTGGTCCGTATGTTATCAGTGTCTGGAAAGTCATCTACACAGCTATTAAGGGTTAGACTACATCATAGTAAACTATTCACTGACATAATAAAACAACGCGCGAACCTAGAAAACTGTTTATTTTTATATTGTTGGGGACCTTATAGAAACAAGGTGCTGCACGGAGCGAACTTGAAATATTTTGCACATGATCTCTGTGGGTTTCGTCTTGTACTGTAGTATCTGCATCGTTTCCTGGTGTTTTCTTCCTGGCCCTCGCATGGTGTCTTCTTATCAAATGGGCATTAAAAATCAACCAAGGAAGCTAAATTACTATAACAATGGTGAAAGTATTAGCGATAGAAACACAAGTTTCGCTAATACTTTATCAATTTATAAATAATTTCATCATCATTATTATAGTAATTTAGCTTCTTTGGTTGATTTTTAATGACTTCTGCTTGTTACCTATTGCAGCCTTTGTTAAAATTGGCAATTTGGTCACCAATTGATATGGCATCTTTTACTAATTTAGAATCAGTTATGAGTTTTTGAAATCGTATCATAAGAACAGTTTTTATTATCATTTTCTACTGTTTCTGTATGGTCAATGACAATGTCATCTCCAAACATTACAACCGGTATTAATTCTATGTCTAGGAAATTATTAGTCAAAATTGGTTCGCTTTCAATTATAGGTGCATTTGATAGCGTTTTTGTTTTTTTTCCTACTCCTTTTCCTTTAGATGTATTTGGTTCAGTATTAAGTTCGTTCTGATTTTTTTTACTATCCTTTACTCGTTTTTTAGTCCTTTTTCGTTTTTTCTTTGGTTCTCTGTTTTCAGATTCAATTTCAACGTTACTTTCTTAAACACTTGTACACTTTCCAGGTTCTATTTCTATTTTTCTCTTTCTCTTAGGTTCAATAACGTTTGTGGCTTCGTAACGCATTTCTTTTAGTACATCTAGAACAAATTCATTTACAGCTTCAATGCGGTACTCATTATCTTCATATCTAGGTACTCTATTAAAAACTTGTGTGGGGTCAAATGAATTTACGGGTTCGATCCCCGCCGGCACCAATGAAATTGTTTATTGTAATTTTAAGTGCTGATTTATCACGTGTTCGGTGGTGAAGGTAAACATCGTGAGGAAACCTGCATGACAGAGAAATAAGAAAAAAGAATATTTCGAAGACATGTGAAGTTCGCTAATACGCATTGGGGCAGCGCGGCGGACATTTCCTTGCCCTAAAATACTCTCAGAAATGAGCGAAGGCCTGTGCCCAGCTGTAGGACGTATATAGGCTGTAACTTTACTTTTTTAAATGGATTTGTACCAGTTGTTCTAAAACCGGCCAAAATATTCTTTTTGCCGTTCTCTTTGAGGGTGCCTATTAACTTGGATAATAATTTTGGAAAACACCCTTCGGGAATTGTGGCTTGTCTGCGTCCGTCCATTTTCTTCCATTGAAATATTATATTTCTCCATGCCATTTTCATCGGCCTGAAGAAAGCCACGTCGAGAGGTTGTGTTATATGAGTCGAATTTGCTGGCAAAAAATATAAAATGAATATCTTCTTCTTAGCATAATTTTATGAGATCAATAGAAAGATGTGATGACAAGTTATCACCAATTAAGATTTTTTTTGCCAGACTACCCTTGAAAGTAAGGTATGATTATAGATTTTACCCAGTCCTCAAATATTGGTCCATCGAACCATCCTGATTGCGATCAGTTGTACGGCGTCCCTTTCGGCCCCTTACTAATCCGAGTGTCGTACAAATTCTGTGATTTGTAAAGGGGGGGGAGCAATAAATCTCTTTCAGCAGTACAAGAGAACATAACTGAAACGGCAGATTTTGAATGATTCATGACCCGCTCCGGATACTTAGTACCTTTTTTGGTTAGAATTTTTGTCTATCCCGGATCATCAGCTAGATTAGTCTCATCTTAGTTTATTACGTTACACATAGACACATCATTTAGTTAATTCCTCAAAATAATTTTTTATGATTTCTTCTGAAACTGCAGCTCGATTTATTTTGATGTTTTGAGATATCCTGTGAGAAATAACGTTTTTATACCTTTTTAAAAAACCAGCAACAAAAGGTCCAGGCATGTTATTTTTGAATCGTTTTTCATTAACGCCAAATTTGTCAAGATATAGTTTTACAAGTAATCGTAAATCGTACGCTTCTAGAGGATAACCCCAGTTTGCACAAATATTTATATATTTTTAAAATTCCTGCTCCGTATCTTTCGACAAGACAGTTTGACCCTCGTGAGTTTTCATCGTTTTATGGCAATGTCTATATAAAACCGATCAGTGTATTTTATATTTTTTGCTATCGTATCCAGTGAACTGCCGCCTTCAGAATATTCATCTACAGCCTTTTGTAATATGTTGTTTATATTATTTTTATTTTTATATTATTTTTTTTCGTATTTTTTATATCTCCTACCGTGAGAATTACCCCTCAGTCGCTTCTATTCACCTCTGATTCAACAAAAATGTAGACAGTTACACTTTTTACTAAAATTGTCATTTAAAACTATTTTGTTTGGATAACTTACCTTTGTAATATAAGCACAGGACACCTATATATAATTATTTTATAAGAATTTTTCTAGCAGCACAAATTATTGAAAAATAATTTTTGATTGCAAGACGCTGACGCGTGTGCACACTAATGTAATAGTGTCATCTCTTATTATCTTACAGAAATTGTGTATACTACTTTCTCTGTCTACCACGGCATTTCCGTCTGTTTATGTCTATTTATAGATGATCCCTTTGTGAACCGCTTCCTTGGTACATCCGAGTATCTAACTAAATTGGTTATTAGAAGAGTACTGAGACAATAGTGTCATCTCTTATTATCTTACGGAAATTATTTCGTGGTATTTTCTGACAACAGAATAAAACAAATTCAATATTTAATAAAATATAGATAATTACGACTGAAATGTTACACCTTGGGCTTTATTTGTGTTTCTAGAGTTATTATTGCACTCACGATTGCATTCTGAGAGTTATATTGGTGAATTTGGCGCATTAGTTCCTTCATTTCACATCCTCTAGCTGCTCTAGGGCTGTTGTGGAGAGTTTTTCACTCTGTTATTTACTGCTTACAGATGGACACTTTTCAACTGTTCTCCTATGTGAAATGGTTCTCCTTAACTCTACACTCCATATTTAATAAGATAAAATAATATAAATTTGTGTAATTTCAAAGAGTTCAGAAATTAGAATCACTAGGTTTTACCCGTTTTACCTAGCGGTATAAAATAACTTTTTTTCTGGCATCCCTGATCACTGACAATTGTTTTTGGTAGACTAGAGAATGAGTAATTTGGAGTAATTTATTTACTTTTAACATTTTTTGCGAATATATCGGTGTTGTGGTGATTATTGTAATTATGAAATAGAAATGTGTCAGTGGTTTTGGGTGCAACATTAAGAAAATTACAATTAAACTGGTATGTAAACATTCTTCTCTTAGTTATTTATATATACTATTTACTCTGGACATGGACGAGGTGTTCTCATTTGGTTGTATGATTACGAAATAATTTAAACAGATTTATTTACATAATAAATACCCATATATAGTTAAGTTAGTTGAAGAAAATATATTTTATTTTGTCCTTAAATAGAAACTTATATTCTTTCTTAGTATATCTTTAATTTCTAAATGGTACCATACCACGCCCGACTTAAATCATGAATAAACAAAGTAAGTTTAGCAATATCATTAATTGTATAAATACCGAATCAGTTCCTATTTTATTATGATTCGCTATTTTGTCCTATTTCTCAAATATTACTATATACATAATAATCAAGATATCTGCTCATCTAAAAATAACACAAATTTTATAGAAAAACAATAACTCTGCTAGTCTTCCAAAAGGCATAGAAACAAACATGCTAATCAAAATTAGCGATTTAATTAAACCCTATTGCCCTCTCATCATGGCCTAATTGTTTTTCTTTTAATAACAATTCTCAGATTAAACTTATAAGTGCAAGCCTGATTTAACTTCTTTTCTAATTATTATAAAACACATAGTCTTCTGATTTATTCACTCATTCATTCATTACCAAAAGTAATGATGATGAATGTTAAACACGGTGATTATAGTTTGTTTTTTTTTTTTATAAAATGTTACCCCTACACTAGGATTTTCTCCTGTATCGTGGGGGCAGTTTACAAACATAAATTGCACGAGGACAAACATCCAGACCCGGAACAATTATTTGTAGGCCATACAAATACTTGTTCCGTGCGGGATTCGAACCCGCGACCCCCAACGCAGCCACTCATTGCTAAGCCACTATGCCACGGAGTCGTCAACGTTAAAAAAATAATTTGTTTTTCTATATAGTCTCCTAACAAGTCAATACATTTAAGTAAGTATTGACTTGTTAGGAGTGAGTGCCTTATTGTACATACGTATATATTAAGTTTTCTCTGTAATGTATTTATTCGTTGTATATGTGTGGTGTACAATAAAGTATATACTACTACTACTACTACTACTACATTTAGTCTAACTTTTTTCTAAATCCAGGATTCTCTTAAAAAATCTTTATCTAAAACCCTCCAAAAAAGCCTTAACAGCATTCATCACTTTGCTATTGTGTGCAAATTTCTTGCCTCAAAGGTGTTCCTTGAGCCGAGGAAATAAATATAATTCACTGGGAGGGAGATCTGGCACATGCATGGGTGGGTATTCATGCAGTTCAAATCTGTTTCTTGGCAGCCATTGCAACTGTGGCTTTGTGAGCCTGAGGGTTGTCTTGGTGAAACTTTGTGTTTGGTTTGCCGCAACTTTTTACCTTAATAGCCTCCCGGAATATCCTTATTTGGTTTGCATAGTAAGAGCCGAGAATATTCCACTATAATTTTTTCTTCAGCATCCCAAAAAACATAACCTTTCCCGCCAAACTTAATACTTTGAATTTCTGAGGCATTGGTGAGGAGGCTTGTTTCCAGAACATTGATTGTTGTTTGGTTTCAGGATCACAATGGTGGATCCAGGTCTGGTCTATGGTCACGAAACATGACAAAAAAATTCCTGATCTGCTTGGAATCTTCAAAGATTCACCCTCGAAATGTCGACTTATTTTTCTTTTGCTTGCCAGTTAACATTCTTGGCACCCAATGCACAGAGACTTTTTTCATATACAATTCTTCGAATACTGCCATATGAGATCCCTGTGACCTCAGCTATATGCCTGATGGTCACTTTTCGATCTGCCAATATGACATCTATGACTTTTTTCACATCTTCTTCAGTTAGGGATGTGGATGGGTGTCCCTCGCAATGTTCATCTTCTGTGGATGTTCTGCCCATCTTAAACTCCTTGGCCCAGCATGCAACTGTGGAATATGGAGGAGCACAGTCCGGTATTTAAATGAATGTACCTCCAGGGAATCATAGCCTATTTATATGATTTTTTATACTGACCTAGGTGTAAAAAATTTTGAGTTTTTTTGTGCACTTGATAACCAATTATGCAAGATAACCAATCATGCAGCAATATGAGGGTTGATCCAAAAGTAATGCTTTTGGATCAACCCTCATATTGCTGAACCATAGCCTCCCCAATGCTTTATAGTTGCTATGCTTTGCATGTGGGATGTAAACATAGGGATTTTTTAGTATCAGGTGTTATTAGAAACATGGTGCTGGCTGCTGCCTATCCCCATCAATCCCTGTTGCCTCTTTTGACACCCACGGGATGATGTGGGGTGGTGCTATATCTTATGCCACTACTGCATGGCTATATTATATTCCATCTTTCTGTCTGTTAAATGAAATGTATCAATGAAATTAATTTAAATTATGGACAATATTTATCTTTAAATATTATTCACAGTTTAATGTTGTAGATAATTATTTATTATTCCTTTTTGTTATGGTAGCTGTGATGCATAAGCCAATGTTAAGTTGAATAACTCAGCAGACACAACAAACACGATCTGCATGTACAAAATAAGATTATGATAATACAAAGGTTTTTATTTTATGAAGTCTTAATATTTTTATAATTCTAATGATTGAATTAACTAGAAACAATGACAAGTACAATTATTAGAACTGCACAGTTTTCCAGTGAAAATTTTTTTTACAGGCCGCTTGTTTACTTGTTACGTAGGTTGTTGTTAACATGTACTATTAATATAGGAAATGAACTGATAGTGCAGTTAATGATTTCTTAAATTTACGCGAACACTACACATTGAATAAAACTAAATTTACGGATTCTATCGCAATCGTAAGTGTACAAATTAAATTGTGAATGTGGTCTCTCTTACATAGGTCAAACAAAAAGATCCATAAAAACCCGCGTGAAAGAACATATAGCTGACGTGAAGCACCGACGCTCCGGGAAGTCTGCAGTCTGTGAACATGTTCAAGATCGTCCCCACCATTACATCAGATTTGATAAACCACAAATCCTCGCAAAAGAACACCGATTTCTACCAAGGATGATACGCGAGGCTATTGAAATTAAAAAACATCCTAATTTCAATAGAGAAGATGGTTGGGTGCTGCCATCTGCTTGGGATCCTATAATTAACAAAATTAAACCTAAACCCAATCATACCACTGCAAGACTTCAAGATAAGTTAGTTTTGTTTGAGTAAGTTCGTTTTGCGTAAATCGGACTAAAAATTAATATTCAAAAACTAAAGGTAGCCGGGCTAACAATGACATTGGGACGTCAAACATCTCAGTCCCCCCGTGACCATGGTTGCTGTAAAGCACCTGAAACGTCGGGAATTAAAAATAACTAAAATCAGTTAAATAAACGCGATAGAATCCGTAAATTTAGTTTTATTCAATGATAGTGCATTATTTCTTATGCAAAAGGTCTAATAAGAGGTATAATATAATATTTTTTATAGCATTTTTACAGGTTTTTTCTCATAATGATTCAAGAAATTGTACATTAGTTTCTCAATTATTTTATTGGAACATCCACAGCTAGAATCCAATTCTAATTAATTGAAAAGTCATATTGAAAATCATTGGTGTGATGTGCATTATAAGAGGCTATGGTTGCTCATGGTTTAAAGCATTTATCTGCTTTAAAATTGCATTGTGAAATCAAAACAAGTCCAGTACCATTTAGAACAAATGAAATTCTTAATTGCAAGTATAATTGCTCATTTACCATGTTGAATTTTTATTACCCCATAAGCATTGAAGCAGTATGGAGGACTCGTCCTTTCTAAACCATGACAGATATAAGAGATGTGTTTGTATGCATGTTAGGGTATAAGGAAGCATGTGTCCAGCTGTATCTATTTATTTATTTCTACCCACTATTATTATAACTAAAATACTCAATAATATAGCCCTCCGCCTCCACCCCTCGCATTTTATGTGAACTGCACCTAATCAATCTTAATTACTATATGTTATGTTATGTTGCAATGTTTACCTTACTCTTCAAAATTCAAATACATAATAAAAGTAAATATGTATAAAAAATACGTAATAAAATATTTATACATGTTAGAGCCACACCAACTATATTATGATTGTAGCATGAATAGTTCAACTCGACTGGGAAAGACAACACTCTCAAAGAATACCAGCGTAGAATAGCAGCCTAATACTGCCGTGTTTCGTATGGTGAGTGCAGAGATCCGAAGATCCTTTTTTACTGTAAATGAGGAATTTCATCTTAGTTCTCAGGTGTGACAAAGCATCTGCATTCTGATTCTTAATCGAGGATAAATGTAGATGTCTATGGGCCACAGCATCCACTTACCATCAGGTGGACTGTGTGCCTGTTTGTCACCCTTATTCTATATTAAAAATGTCTCATTCATGTTTTAAAGGTTAAAATAATATTATATATAGCTATAAATAACTCCAAGTTGCATATATTGAAATTTAAAAAAAATCTAATTTGGCTCAATCTCACTTCCCTTGTCATTTGCCTTATTCTCATTGATTATGGTCATTTATAACAATAACCTTATGTTTCCTCTGTAGTAAATTTTCTTTCAATTGTAAAGATAGATATAGAGGAGAAAAAGAAGTTCAAATGTAGACTGAAAGAAAATATAAGTGGTTTGGATGAATTATGTATGAAGGAGTTAGACTTGGAGAATGTATGGCAAAATGTAAAGAAAGGTTTAGTGGATGCAGCTACCGAAGTATGTGGTGTTAGTAAGAGAAAGAATGAAAGGAAAAATAATACGTTATGGTGGGATAATGAGATACGAATGGAAGTTGAAATAAAGAAGAGAGCATGGCTAGATTTACTAGCAACAAAGACTGGTAATTCTAGCGGTACGAATGATGATATTGAAAGAAAAAAGGCAGTCTTTAGACATCTAAATAAGAGAGTAAAAGAAGTAGTTGAAAGAAAAAAGCAAGAAAGAACGGATAAAAATGATAGAAGAATATCGGATAACTTCCAGGCAAATATTAAAATGTTCTGGAAACTTGTAAGAACTGCCAGGGGACATTCAAAACAGCCTATGATGAGTGCCATAAGAGACGAGAATGGCTATATTCTGAATGATGAAGTTTTGAGTTTAAAGAGATGGAAGGAATATTTTGAAAGCGTGTTTATGAGTGAGGAGACAATGTGTGTACTAAGTGAAGTAGAAACTCCGAAAGAAGAGGAAAGAGGTAGCGAGATAAGTATAGATGAAATAATGAAAGCAATGAAAAGGATGAAAGCAGGTAAGGCTGCCGGATATGATAGAGTTTCACTCGAAATGCTAAGGGCTGGAGAGGAAGTGGTGGCAGGCCTGCTGCACACCTTGTTTAATTTATGCTGGGAACTGAAGCGGGTACCGGTAGACTGGTGATAAATGCCGTGATAGTCCCAGTATATAAAGGAAAAGGGTCGCAGCAGGACTGTAAAACTACCGTGGCATCAGCCTTCTTAGCATTGTGGGAAAACTGTATGCTAAGGTACTGATTGAAAGTTTGAAAGGGTCATGAAAGAAACAGATGGAAAAATTTGGGATGTGCAAGCGGGATTTAGAAAGGGAATGGGATGTACAGATCGAGTCTTTTCCATGCGCATGATCGCGGAGAAGTTTTTGGCCAAAAACCAAAAGGTTTTTTGTGCATTCATGGACTTGGAAAGGGCCTATGACAGAGTGGATAGGGATGTGCTATGGCAAACACTGCACTCATTTGGGTTGAGCGCTGGCTTGATACAGGCATTGGAGTCTCTTTATAGGGACTCTAGTGCTTGTGTTAGGATCAACGGTCTACTCGGACTGGTTTGACATCCATAAAGGTGTCAGACAAGGCTGTGTGGCTTCCCCATGGCTGTTCAACCTATTTATGGACAGCTGTTTGCAAAATTTGAAAGTTGAAGAATGCAGATTAAGAATGGGTGAGTTAACCGTCAAATGCCTTTTGTACGCCGATGATCAAGTTATTCTTGCGTCTTCGGCCGAGTTGCAAATGGTGGTTACATTAATGAACAGATCATTAAAAGAAAGGGGTATGAAAGTAAACGCAAGTAAGACAAAGGTTATGGTTTTGAAAGAGAAGAAAGTAAAACGATTTGTGAAATAAGAATAGAAGAGGAGTTGATCGAGCAAGTTTGTATATTTGGGCTGCGTATTTAGCAGGGATGGGAGATATGATAAGGATATAAAACGACAAGTGAATGCGGGAAATAGAGTAAATGGGGCCCTGCACTCTATTGTGAAGAGTCAAAATGTGTCGAAAAAGGCACGTATAGCAATTCACAATGCTGTGTTGGTCCCTACTTTAACGTATGGTAGTGAAAGTTGGGTGTGGCAGAAGAAGTTCGAGAGTAGAATGAACACAGTAGAAATGCGGTCGTTAAGGAGTATGTTGGGGCTGAATCTGAATGATCGTAAGAATGATGATGAATCAGGGTAAGAAATTGTGTAATAAGAGAAGAGTGTGGTTTGCAAGATGATGTTGTGACCAGGATTAAGAAAGAATGCTTTGGTGATTTGGCCATGTGGAAAGAATGAATGAGGAAAGAGTGACAAAGAAAATTTATGTTGCAGAAGTGAATGGCAGAGTCGGAAAGGGACGTCCTAGGCGAAAATTTATCGACCAAATTGGCGATTTATTGAAAACGGGCCAAATTAGGAGTACCCTTAACCGACGAGCATGTATGCGTAGGTATAATATGGATGTGAAGGAGGCGAGAGGGGTGTGTCAGGATCGTGCCAAATGGAAGTCTGTAGTCTCTGCCTACCCCTCTGGGTGACAGGCGTGAGTGTTTATGTATGTATGTAGATAGATATATCACTTTTATATGTGAATCTTTGTATTTTTTGTTATAAAATATGCTACTATATATATAATAGATATATATAATAGATAATAGGCTACTTGCCTATCATCTATGTTCTAATGCTGGGCGCAGCCATCCTCTTATTTTCGACAGGATTATGGAGTAATATGTCTGCCATGTTGCTTCGTAATTTATTGCTCAGACATTTAGATTTTCTAGCTATGTTTTCCTCTACATTCGACCACGATAAGTAGGTAGGTATGTAGAATTACAATAAACAATTTAACAATTTATTGGTGCCAGCAAGATTAAAAAATGACTCCCTTGCATGCTGTAAAATTTTCAGTTAGCTCTTAGCTCCAGATAAACCACGCATTTATAATAATTTAACGAAATTCTCCGAAATTATCAATTTGCAGGATTTATACCTTATGTGTATACATTACTACACTACTACTACTACTACTTTAAGCGTTTTGAGATTTTTTTATGTCTTTTAAGACACACTGAGTTTAATGAATTTTCGTATGTCTTTCATTTTTGCACCTGTTTTATGCAAAAGGAAATAATAATACAGGATAATATTTTGTGCGATCTCTAGCTATTGCTAAATTCCGTATGGACGATGGTGAGTCTATAGAAGTTTTTATGTGTAGTGCGGTGGCGCCGCGCCCGCCGAAGCGAGTGGGAACGGTCATTGACCCCCCGTGGTTCACCCTCGACCGTTATCGTCGATTTAAGGAAACTTGCTGCAGGTTACATTAGTCGGGATTCTTTTATCACGACCGTATCCTGACGTACAAGTTCTTATAACATATCCCGTATGTTGCACCCATAGACACCAATAGTACGGCATCTAGGGTCTGAATAGTTTCATTACGGTAAAATTGTCCGGACGCAGTTTTATTCTATTTTCCATCCGTAATATCTAGTGCTAATCTGGTTTATTCAGATTATGGCGGTAATTTTCATTGTTTTTGGTTTAATAATGAAAATTACTGGCATAATCTGTTTTCGGTCACACAGGATTTTTCATGAACCTTTTTTTTATACGAGAACATACGGCTGACCCGATGGTAAGTGATTACCGCCACCTATGACCAACTGCAACACTAGGGGAATTGCAGATGCGCTGCGGGCCTTTTAAAAATGAGTAGGCTCTTTTATTGAAGGTCCTTAACTCGTATCGGCCTGGAAAAATCTCTGGTGGTCGTCGATTCCACAAGGAAGTTGTGCGAGGAAGAAAACTTCTTTTAAATCGCACAGTGGTGGATCGCCTATCATCCAGATGGCATGGATGGTATCGCGAGTTTTGTCGTGATGTGCGATTGTGAAACAGTGCGGCTGGAATTGGTTTGGACAATTCCTCAGAGCACTCGTCGTGGTAAACGCGATAAAATACAATGCAACATCTCTTCGCAGTGCCAGTGTTTTAAGCCGATCGGAAAGAGATCATTCGCCGACGATTCGAACGGCTCTGCGCTGGATGCGATCAAATGGATGGAGCTGACACTGGGGAGCCTTAGCCCAGAGATGGGAATAGTATTCATTGTGCTGTCGAACCTGCGCCTAGTATGGTTGCAAGCGGTGTGCCGGCATGAAATACACACTTCATACGCAAGTTTGTCCCGGTACTCGGCGACATTTTCCCGAGAAATATTGGCACGACCGGTGTATAAACCAGTGCTGTCATCCGCATAGCAATGAATCTTACCGGTTTGTAACATATCATTGATATGCAGAAGAAACAGCGTTGGTGGTGGCTGGTAATGGACTTGTAACCGGAGCATGCACCGTCTACTACGACCATAATGCTCCGATCTGCAAGAAAACTGTTGATCCAATTGCGCAATTTCTCGGGAAGCCCATAGGAAGGAAGCTTCGTAAGAAGCGCTTTGTGCTAAACCCGATCGTCGAAGACCTTCGCTATGTCAAAACTAACGGCCAACGCCTCCCACCTTGGACTCACTGCCTCCACCCATCTATGAGTTAGGTAACCCAGAAGATCATCAGCTGATCGACCCGATTATCCTCTCTGACGTACAAGCAAACCTCAGGCACGAAGGAGTGCTCTAAATTTTACCCCAGGTAGGAGAGATACGAAGTATCAGCCGGAAAGGACACCTGTGTCTCGGTAAGAAAGAGCAAGGCCGGCTTCGCCGTTTCCATATGGTAGTGGACGGCGTTAAGGTTTGAATGAAGTCTTTGTTAAGGTTTGAATGTTGTCTTAGTTTGAAGGATAGGCTGGCAGGGGCGCCTTTGTCTTATTGCTCGGTTTGCAGGTTTAGTCTCGAGCGGAATTAATAATTAAATAATAAAAAAATCATAAAATATTATTAATTCTGTTGCCAAAAATGCTCGAAACTAATGCTTTACTTGTATTTGGTCAGTTATTTTTTATTGAAATTTCTTTTTTATTTTCGCACTATACCAATTTTAATTTTACGGCAGATAATTCAAAATCTGGGTGTCACAATTTTGCAGGGCAATTACAGAAACACCCCAGGTAGGAATAGGTATTGTGGTGTAAACAGTCACAATATCGTTTAGGAGCAGAATGTCTAATCTTCACTTCCGGCGTCGATTTTCCATTTTTCAGTACTTCACGGTAATAAAATAGTCCCGTGTCATTTTACACGTTCTTTCAATCAATTAGCGAACAGGCCCCAGAAACTGCCATAATCTGTTAATTAAAATGTCTATGTCCTCGCAAACAAAAACAGCTTTCCCTCCCAAAAGTATTTTACTATTTCTATTTAAGAATTAATAATTGCTTTGGGCTGGGCTGGGTTGTGGCGTTTGTTCTTCTAGAATTTCAAAGCCTCTTTGTTCAGCAGCCATCGCAATAGTTGCCTTGTGCAGGACGGACACGTTACGTTGTGTAAAAGCAGCACACATTGCTCAATTTTCCTCGCTTTTTCCTCATAAGTTTGACCAAACATCCTTTTAATTGTTTCAGTTGAATATTCTGCTATGGAAATATTTTGTTCTTTGTAAACAATTAAAAAGATTTCTTCTGAATCCCAAAACTGTGGTCATGAGTTTTGCCAGCCGAATGCCAGTGGCTCGAGTATTGCGTAGCTCAGGTTATTAATGAATTCTAGTTTCAACTCCAGTAACAATCCGATCCAAAACTTCTTATTTTTTTGCTTTTGGTGCGGCGTGAGCATTCACGGCACTTATCTTTATGCACCTCTTTGACATGTCAAAAGGAACATGCAAAATAATCAAAATGTTTGTATTGGAAACTCCAACATTTCTGTTAAACGATTTTTTTAAGCCGGCGCATTTCACTAGTTTTTCAAGTTTTACCACTTTTCCTGCAAGGTTTCCCTCGATCTGCTGGGTTATTCCGTTTATTCACCCTAAAAAACCCACTCTAGGGTGAATACTCGGAAACGCGTGTTCATCTATCCACCCCGTCTGGGATCGGATCGGAATCGGAATTCCCTTTTATTTATTCTTCCGACTTTTTACCCCAAGTACAGTTCAAATTATATACTTTAATTATTAATTAATTTTTAATAACCACAAACTTAAACAAAAATCATATTATGTATTGTCGTTACCATTACCGTTACTTTGCTTATTAAACTTAATGCATTATGTTTTGCATTTAAATCAAAAGTCTGCAGTTTGTGATAATATCCTAGATGGCCCCCGCCATTACATCAGATTTGATAGACCACAAATCCTCGCGAAAAAACATCGATTTCTACCAAGATTGATACGCGAGGCTATTGCTATTAAAAAAAAAACATCCTGATTTCAATAGTGAAGGAGTATTGGTACTACCACCTGCTTGGAATCCTGTAATTGATAAAATTAAGTCCGCCGTGACCATGGGTGCTGGAAAGAACCCGAAACGTCGCGAATTAAAAATCATGTAAATGTAAAAACGATAAAATTCGTAAAAGTAGTTTTAATCAATGTGTAGTGTTCGCGTTCATATAAGAAGTCATTAAAGTTCCTCGTTTTAAATAATATTACGTAATTTATAAATTCTGCAATATGTCCAAGAAATTACTAACACTAATTTCATTACTGAGTAGACGTAATTTGATATCCTGGATAAGTTCGTCACTTTTAATGTAAATTTGCAATCTTTTTCTAAATATCTTTGCTACAACAGATTTCGAAAAACGTGCGTTTTTTGCAAGCATTCCAAAAACGTTACTTTTGGATGTTTGTCTTTAACTTCATTTTAAATTGTTTTGTGCTAAGATTCCAATGAATCTGTAATCCTGTGAGTATTTTATTTAAGCGTTAGCTTTTTAAACAAGAATATACTATATATAAGTATACGTTTTTATAGATATGCTAATGTCGACTAAGTATCTCGGATCAGATTTATCATGTTTCTATAAATTACTGTACGTAGCCGAGGGAGAAAATCGGAACAAAAGTAATATATGGAATTCCGATTATCCACCCTCTAGGTTGGATAATCGGAATATCCCGACCTGCGTCTCTTTAGAGGTTGTGCCACTTGTGAATCACTGTGGACCGAGGTCTTTTCCAAAATGTTCTAACTTTTAAGGGTTTCCGAATCGGTGCGAAACCCTTTTTCTTTTTAAAATTTTCTGACCGATTTACTTGTTTGATAAATAAAGCTCACTGAATAGTAATTCTATTATTTTGTAATTTGATATTTAATTATATTATTAACATTGTTGTGACTTGTGACACTTTTACATATATATATATATATATATATATATATATATATATATATATATATATATATATATATATATATATATATATAAGAATATATAAAGATATTATTTTCAATGACAGTGTTTATCATAGTAAAAAAACATGTTACCACAGTTGCGCAGTGATACCTACCATCAACGATTCCCACTTGAGTTATACAATCTTATTGCTGGTCGGGAATCGCCTATAAAAGTTAATCAATCCATGGAGCTTTATAAAAGAACAAAAGAAGAATTAGCCAGAAGATATCTTTATCCATATGGTTTCATAAGGATTTTATTATTTTTGAGAATTTTATTTCGATAGGATATCCGATTATTTCGGATTTTTCCTTTTTACTTGTTTTATCAGTGATATTTTAACAGAATGAAATTTATTTTTAAGAGTGTCGCTGGTGGGTACAGTAGCTGCGTGATACAGTAGCTGCGTTGTTTTTGTATTATAATAACACTTAACCTAAAACAACATATTAATATAAACGCTTATAACCGTAACTTATAAATTTACACGAGAAAACAAAACGAAACGTCTAAAGGCGAACAAAGCCAACTGTGGTCGTGTTTAATTTATTAAAAAAACACTATAGGACTTGACATTATATTGGATGGTATATTTTTATTACGTACCCAACTTCTCAAATTATCCTCTGTTCTGAAAAGTTTTTGGCCGTCTCTCGTAGATACTCGTACAATTCTACTTTAATAAAATAATGGTTCATATGAAAAAAATAAGCTCTACACATTGAACCTGCCGGCGCAGCGGCATAGCTTGGAAAGATTGGTTACCGGCCTTGTTTGAAAACAATTATGTTTTAAAATAAACCCATCAGGTTAGGCCGCCAGGCGCTATAACGTCTTCCGTCCAGGATCGATGTAAAGAGAAAGAATATCAAAGGGAAGTAAAGGGAACATTGAAAAAATAACACAGCAAAATTTAATACTCGCTCTAAGAATGGTTAGTACGCGGAGCGCAATACCATTTTAGAGAGAATAAATAGCGCGAGTGAATATAACTTATCATTTTACTATGGTTGCCCACATTAAACATGCTTGACTCATCGCAATAAAGGATTGTTTGCTTTGCGTCACTATTATTGCTGCTATCAATTGATTGAATATCTAGTTAGAGATATATTTATGTTGAATACTGACTGTGACTCGCGAAAACGAAATGGTGAATCAAAAAGAATGGTGCGAAGGTATGTCCATGACATCTTGTGGTCATTGCTATATTGGTCAGCTTATTATTTTATGAGTGACGTAATTTGCATGACCTACACAGACTCGTTTACTCACGTAAAGCCTTGATTTCTGTGTGTAAGTATTACGAATAATAGTATAATACTTTAAAATTTTGTGAATTTATTGGGCTTTTGTATATTGTTAAAGATGGCGATTTTATCGCAAGTTTATTTATTAAAATATTATGGGAATTTGTCTAATATAATATAATGGAGTCAAAATAAAGCTGTACTGTGCATTATTTTATTGACTGCCTATTGGTTCTAAGAAGATCGGTGACGCTGCCTTCTGTATCATTCGCTGACGAAGTTATTTTCTGAACAATTAGTCACGCGTGTATCCGGCGCAGGCTGGCGGTGCGCTGCTCGCGCTCCGTTTTCGAATTTATTTTTAATTGTTTTAATTATAATATTTATAACAGCACGCTAAACGAGCATTAGCTGTTCAATATCTGTGTTTTATGTAAATTATTTTTAATCCTATTTTCGTACGTCCGTAAATTTTTCTTCGACACACTCGAGTGATTTTTAAGTGGTTTTAATTAACCAACGATAAATGTTATCTGTTTATATTTATAGTAGAATCTATATATAAACCAAATAAAATGATAAAGTAATCTATCAGTGCTAAATTATATTAATCTTAAAAAATGTTGTTGTGATTTATGAAATGTGACTCAACTTCTTGATAAGAAGTGTAGCTGGACATTTATGAATTTTATTCCTTGCGTACAGTGACAAGGTTTTAGTTGTGCCTTCATTTAATTTTTTCGTTACTTTGGTAAGTACAGTAGAAATTAATACATTTATAATCAAGGAGCTTTAATTATAAATTTTGTAAATAAAATAATTATGTACAAATGCCTACATACATACATTTAAATATCAATTAGAAATGACCTAAAATTTACAGCTCTATGTATAACTATTATTAACTTTTTAAACTTGAGGAAAATCGTCGCTATAATCAATACCTGTAACAGTTATCATGGACATGGTGCTTCCATGATTGGGTATTTATTGTAATCGTCAAGCATTGCGAAGACCAGAAGTATTACATCTTAGACGCTATCCTGCTTCACTGGTTTAGATGTACTAGATTTGTTTTTTTTAGCTTTTATTCTGACCCTGCATTACGCACCGTCATATTTACCTTCTAATTGCTTGACCTGATTTTTACGATATACATCGGTACCTCCATAGACTATACTTATGTTTGGGGGGGAGTCGATTCATTCTCTTACAATTATGGGATTGATAGGCTGCAATGAATGAATGTCATATTTAGGTACACTTAGGTATAGCTTTGCGCGATGGAGCCAAGCTGTAGCTATATAATATTTTATTATGGTTGTAGCACGAATGGGTTGGCTCGACCGAATCGATCCACCAGGCTCTCACAGAATACCAACGTAAAATAGCATGTATTTCGTGTAGTGAGTGTAGAGAACCGGAAACCCTTTTTACTGGAACTGAGGCATTCTGGAGGTGACAATGCACCTGTATATTGAGTCTTAATAGAGGATAAATGTAGATGTTTATGGGCCACAGCATCCACCTACCATCAAGTGGACTGTATGTCCGTTTGTTACTCTTTTACTATTAAAAAAGCTATATATACTATTAATATTAATTTCAGAATTTACTCAGTAAATTCACCATTCATCACCGATCATATTTAATACGCTAATGTGTGAAAAGTTTGGAATAAAAGAGGCGACTCGTTTTGATTGACTTTAAAAAGATCAATATAGAAAATTTATTACGACAACATTCATAAGTATTCGCTACAAAAGTGAACATTTTGTGTATTGTATGCTTCGTCAAATCTATGTTGATCGCCTACGTTCTGTGCTAACTGTTAAGTGTAAAATCGGGTTGATTTAGTTCTGTCTCTAGCTCGATAGTCTACTGCAGTGTATATCTGTTAGGGTTGCCCCATAATTTGTATATCGTTGGCATTATTTTGCGTTCAAATATACAATGTATCATTTTAGCTGATCCACTTTAAAATTTCAGTAAGCTTTATGTAATATTCATTATGTAAAATCCCCTATTTTTTATTACTTTGTGTGTGTGGCGCATAAAAGCAATACATACACTTGTATAATAAAGAGGGAAATAATCAATTTTAATGTAAACAATGTAAAGTACATACGACAAGTATTTTGAACTAGATCGGTGTAATATGCTAGGTTTTCTTCGTATCTACAACCAATTTAAAGTCTCGTTTTTATCTATTTTTGGTCTTAGTGTTAGTGACGTTCATTTGATAGTTTATCACAAAAAAACCATACAACCCGATTTTGATGCTAATATTTTATACAAGTAGAAGTAAATTAAGGCAAAATTTGGAATCACATTTCATGAAATTCTGTCGTTATACATAGGGAAATATATTGTTACGAGCTTGAGGTTCGTGACAATAAAAATTGCCGATAAAATTACCTAAATTAACACTTTAATTTACTTTACACAAATTAAAACTAAAAACACTAATAATTAAACACACTAATTCACTTTATTGCGGTCCGAAGCTTCGCTTGTTTCGCCACTTCAATACTGCCTCGATCGCATCTTGCAGCGCCTATTTATTTAAATCAGCAAAGAAGCATCCGGAATATTCAAGTAAATGCGCGCAAAGGGACGAGTATGCGAGTGTAGATTTTCTAGAAACTTAGTTCTTCGGATGGCGTTGTCGGTTGAGAGATTTGTGATGTCATTTTCTGCAAAGCTCCCCTCGCTCTCGTTCCTGACACTAGATGGCGCTAGTGTGTGTGTAGTAGTGCTATCGTCGTATTAAGAAAAAAGAAACTGGACCTATATACAATTTGCATAATAAATACTTTCCCTGTGATGTTCGTTGTCCGCTTGTTCGGTAGTATCGGTAGCCCTGAGCATGTGAGCGACCTCGACGTGGTGTCGTGGGAGGCGCCCTTTCTTGCCCGCCTGCGCACACAACCCGCACGCACACCTTGTTTTATTTGTGTCAAACATTTTGTGAAACCAATAACTTAATGATTTTTTGAAAATCGTTGGTTTTTCATAGCGGGAAGTTAAAAATTACGAGAATGCTTATTAACGGTCAAGTCCCTGTAAACGAGAAAGTCATTGTAATTGTGCTTCGTGACTTTTCTAACGCTTTTAATTAATCGATCATGATATCCTTTTATTGATTCTTTCCCTTTAAAGTTCGCACCCTTAATGTTGCATTGGTCCGTGTGGCGGTGACAGCCCGCTTATATGGGACAAAAGTATTCCCAAGCAAGAAGTCTGTTGAAGTAGACAGATCTTGAAATTTTTACTTATTTATTTGAAATACTTAATCCTTTAATTATTTCAGATTTTTATAAATTTGATTACATCCACAGCAATCAGTTGTCGAAGAATTTCGTGATGCTATTGGAAATTACACATTTAACATTTATTGCTATGATATGCTATTGGAAATTACAGAATTACGTTTAATCGGAACTTACAATGGGCGTTCAATGTATTCTCGCCATGGGCATGTTAGAAAAATGATAAAATTATGTTTTTTTTTATTTTTAATCATAATCTCCCATGACATCTATACATTTACTTGTTCATGAAAAAAGGTTTTCTATTCCCTTGAAAATATATATTATTCGTTTTGGCCTTAAAAATGCTTGTTTATTGCGGACTTGAGCTCATTATTGTCAGCACATTACTTTGCCCGTAGGTATTTTTTAAGTTTGGGAATAAAATGTGGTCACTAGGGGCTAGATCTGAGCTGTATGGTGAGTGTTTAATTTCCTCAAACCCGCAGTCTCGTACAGCAAGCAGTGTGAACCAGTGCGTTGTCATGAAGAAGCAGCACTTTCATTTACACAGTCATTTTCTATGCTTTCCTTCTCTTTTGAATTCACTTGACCACTTCTGTGTGGTTGACCTTGAACAAACAGTCTTGGTAAACGGCCACCATTTACCATATAGGATATTTTTTTGAGTTTCCCTATATCTAAATTTCCTAATCCCTAATATTTGCTTAGTGAAAAATTAAATCACCGCACGGTGTTCGATTTTATTCAACATTGTCAAATCATTCATTCCCGTCGTCCTATGACTGAAGTTTACATAGGAATTAATGAAGTTATCAAGACGAAATATCACATTTATACCCTCAGGTAGTGTCGTTAGCTAATAAGGATTTTACGAGAATACATAGAACGCCCCTCGTAGGTGTAAGATATGCTCAATGCGTTTATGAGTTTCTGTTAATGCAACGAAGTGTTAAGCTAATATGTAATTATACTCTTAAGTAGCTCGAGAATACTGACTAAAATTAATTATTCAAATCCACTTGCAATTTGTCTTGATCTGTAAAAAACTTTGACTGCACATGGACTGGTACTGGATAAGCATGTTCCGTACCCAGTTAATTGTATTGAACTGAAATTCGTCGCAATCTTTCGTCTGAAGAAATTTCTTCATTTTAAAAAGCTTGCGCTTGTGCAGACAATTATACTGTTTATTATTGATAGGCTGATCGTCTTCGACTTCAACGCAAAACTAGGCACAATAAAGAACGGTGAGCTGAAGGTAGGGAAATTTGGGATAGGGCAACGGAACCCAAGGGGCCATCAGCTGGCCGACTTCATGGGGAAAGAGGGACTCTTTGTGATGAACTTTTTCTTCCAGAAGTGGCCCCACAGAAAGTGGACCTGGTCAAGCCCCGACGGTTCGACAAAAAATGAGATTGACTTCATTATGATGACCAGACGCCAACTGTTCAGTGATGTCTTAGTGATCGTAAGGGTGAAAACTGGCAGGGATCACCGAACACTGGTTAGGGGCACACTGAACCTAAACGTTAAGTTGGAGAGGTCTCGTCTAATGAAGTCAACGCTCCGTCCCCCTCGTGCTCTAATCCAGAATCCCGAAACCTTTCAGCTCGAGTTACATAACCGCTTTCAGTACCTAAAAGATTGCAATGCAGTGGACGATATGAATGACAAGCTCGTGGAAACTGTCCATGCGGTCGGAACTAAGTTCTGCAAGACCCGCCGCCGAAGAACACAAATACTCTCCAATCACACTCTTAATCTCATGGCTGTTAGACGGGAGATGAGGCTGCAATCGTCAACAGATTTGACGGCATACAGGCAACTGAACAGACATATCTCCAAATGCATGCGGCGAGACTTACGCAACTTTAATACTGCTCGTATTGAAAAAGCGATCGAGCAGAACCAGGGCTCCAAAGTCTTTGCCAGAGATTTATCTGCCAGAAAGAGCCAACTGTCAAAGCTGAAGACTGAGTGTGGCAGCATCGTTTCTGGGACACCTGAGATTTTGAGTGAGATTGAGAGGTTCTATGGGCAGCTGTACACATCATCGTTGGAGCCACACGTAAGTGTGAGTAACGATCCAAGAGCAAGTCTTATCCGACATTATTCCGATGATATCAAGGACGTCAGGCTGAGCGAGATAAGAATGGCTCTCCAGCACCTTAAATACGGCAGGGCTCCAGACGTGGATGGAATTACAGCGGAGCTTCTGAAAGCGGGTGGAACACCGGTACTTAAAGTCCTTCAGAAGCTCTTCAATTCCGTCCTACATGGTGGCACTACTCCGGAAGCGTGGAGCAGAAGTGCGGTGCGGTCTTGTTGTTTAAGAAAGTCGACAACGCCCTTTTGAAAAACTACAGACCGATTTCCCTTCTAAGCCGCGTCTACGTGCTGTTTTCGAGAGTCATTACGAGTCGTCTCGCACGCAGACTCGACGACTTCCAGCCTCCCGAACAAGCCGGTTTCCAAAAAGGCTTCAGTACCATAGACCACATACATACCCTGCGGCAGATTGTACAGAAGACCGAAGAGTATAATCTGCCACTTTGCCTGGCGTATGTGGACTATGAGAAAGCCTGTGATTCTGTCGAAATTTGGGCGGTACTACAGTCTCAGCGGGGCCAAGTTGACTGTCGGTATGTCGAAGTGCTGAAGTTTTTGTACAGTAGGGCTACGATGGCTATCCGAGTACAGAACCAGACTTCGAAGGCTATTCAACTGCAGAGAGGTGTAAGACAGGGTGACGTTATATCCCCAAAACTCTTCACCGCTGCATTGGAAGACGTTTTCAAGCTACTGGACTGGCAAGGATACGGTATTAACATCAATGGCGAGTACATCAGTCACCTTCGATTTGCCGACGATATAGCCCTTATGGCAGAATCGCTGGAGGACCTAAGCACTATGCTGAATGACCTCAATGGTGTCTACCAACGGATAGGTCTTAAGATGAACATGGACAAAACAAAGATCATGTTTAATGTCCATCTCACACCTATGCCGGTAGTTGTTGGGAGCACTATGCTCGAAGTTGTTAACGAGTACGTTTACTGGGACAAATAGTCAGACTAAGTAAGTCCAACTTCAACCAAATAAAAACAAACGATGGATGCAGGTGGCTCAGGACCGTGCTTTGTGGCATTACTTGGGGAAGGCCTATGTTCAGCAGTGGACTTGTGAAGGGCTGTAATGATGATGATGATGATGAGATATTATGTCTTCGCAATTATTATTGAAATATAACAACACTATTGTGTTTATGTGTATATATAACACTTTTGTGTTAGATATACACATAATATATTCAATCTTCGAAATGACCACATTTGTCATTTTTTCATCTTAATTATTAAGAAATAATGAATTGTGTGAAATACAGATTAGATTAAGTACATAATAGAAAAATAAAATTCAACTACAATAAAAGTATTAAATCATTTAAAACGAAATAAAACCTACGTTTGTCTTGCAAAAAAGATATATTCATAATTATATTGTTAAAGAAAATATCTGGACATAACCGTAACTAGTCATAGATAATTGTTCATCGCCATTTAATGATTCAACTTCTGAAGTCATCATTAGTCAATGTATCCATACAAATTGGTCAAGGCTTACGGTAAAATGTAAATAAGGTAACGAACAGTATTTAAAGATTCTTCAGATTTTTGTTTTTATATAAGATTTACCAACCCGGGGTTCGCCGCTGGGCTGAGTAAAAGTTACCATATTATACAAAATTCTCTATTTAAATACATGGATATCTTAAATATTTAAATATATTCGACATTTAAATAAATCGATTTTTTAAAATATAATAAAACTATTAATTAAAAATAACATTTATAATAAAAGTTATTAATATTTAAGGCACACAATAAAGAGCCAAAACACACACAACACAAAAACCAAACACACTTAACTTTTTTCTTTATAATCTCGAATTCTCAACAATTATTCATTTTTATTTGAAAACATGCAAAATGAGATCAAATAATATAACCATATATATAAATAAAAACAAAGGTTCATTTAGTTAATAAAATCAACATTTAAATGAATCAATAAGTAAATGAGGCAAATTATAAGTAGCTAATGGCCTACTGTAATAAAAATCTAAATACTATTGACTTATCGTTGTCAAATAAAATAAATCTAAGCGTTGCTTTCAATGTTCTACTTAAAATTTCAAAATAGTTCGCTATTTCTTGTTTGTCTTTCTTGTCTACTATTTTTTGTTCTTGTTGATCCTTTTCAGTTCTTGCTTTAGAATTTAATAAGTTCTTTCGCTTAGTTCATCACATGTCTAGCTCTCTATCATTAACCAACGTTCTTATCATCTTGAGATGTAGTTTGGATATCGGAGAGCCAAAATCACTAGTTGATTGAAACCTTCACTTTTTTTTCTTCTTCTATGGTTGACAAAGCTGTAGGATAAATATATATTTTTTTTCACAATAATACGTTGTGGGATTCCGAAATGCCGTTCAGCGTCTCTTGATGTAATTTTATTTGATCCATCTATTTCGCATACTTTTTTTATATTCGGGCCCAATTTCACGTTTTAATTTTCTAAGACAAATTCTAGGCGCGTTTGTTTTTCTGAAATTTAAAATAGAAATTAAAGTAGGGTCGAAACCTATTGTTAATACATACAAATATACTACATACATGTATGTATTTCAAAGTTCCAAATTTATAGATATGTACATCTTTAGCAGCATGGGGCTTTACTCACGTGCATTTTATTGGGGTTGGCGTATTAGTTTCGACCTTGACGGGACTCCTTAATCATTAGCTAGTTACACCGCGGTATCGCGAACTCATCATTAAGGACTTTGGTCCAGTTCAAAACTAGTCCGCCAAACATAATAAAATACACGTGAGGATTGCCGCCCGTTAGTACTTCAAACTAGAATATAAATCTCGAAAGTTCTTTATTATAGTAAAATTTATGTCAATACTTCTGATATAACAGTTTTAAAAAATTGTCAACGTCTTCAATACTTGATAAGTTAAAAAAAAAACGTAAACAGAAATTATTTATAAACCAAAAAATTTAAAACAAGTGACAACCCTTAGTATTTTTTGATGGCGGGTAATGTTGACATTTTTGAGTCTGAACGTTATTGGGTAACTTTGGCCATCATCATAAGTTTTGATTTATACTCAACTATAGTCAACCAAATCTAAGAAATACATTTTGACAGCTGTCAGACTTATTGCACCAAGCATGCCAACCAAAAAATGAGAACGTACAATATTCGATTCTTAAAAAAATCGATATCGATTATTTAGAGTTGGTAATCATTTACAGTTTGGTTTGAATAATACCAGAATAAATTAAAAACGGATAATTTAAAACACAAGATTTATCAGTTTCTTCGTATTTGTTGTTACTGCTTATTTCTAGAGGCACAGTTATAAAAATTTAAGATGGAAACTAGATTAAAAATAAATTTATTCAATTACTTTCAGTACAACTAGTAGGGGTGTCGTTGTTTACATTAATTATTATTTGATTTTTAATAAAGCAGTCAAAAATAATGGCTCTTTCAAAGTCATCCATAATCATTTTTTTGTTTTTTTCTACCACTTTTGCCCAATCATCCTTTGTGACATGAGCACATGCTTCAACGAATTTTTTTGTTTAGCATTGGGTGGCAAACGAGCACACAGTCCACCTGCTGGTTAGTGGTTACTATGACCCATAGACATCTACATTTATCCTCAGTTAAGAATCAAAATGCAAATGCGTTGTCACCCCTGAGGACTAAGATGGAATGCCTCAATTCCAGTAAAAAGGGTCTCCGGTTTTCTACAATCACCATAAATACATCAGCATTACGCTGCTATTTTACGCTGGTATTCTGTGAGAGTGTGGTCCTGCCCTGGTTGAGTCGACCCATTCGTGCTACAACTATAATATGGATGTAGCGTGGCTGTACCACGTACAAAATGTTATTATAGAAGAAACAGTCCAAAAAATTACGCACAGTAAGCTCTCGAAACAGAAACAGAAACTTTTTTTATTCAATATAGATTATGAATAATACTTATTGAAAGTCACTATATTCATTTACCATTGGTTCGCAAAAAAACCTCTGTCCCGGGAAGAACCAGCAAGAAACCCAACGGACTATTTAAAAAAAAACAGCTGGGTCTAATTTGTTTTGTGTTGTTAATTGTACATGTATGTACAATTAACAACACAAAACAAATTAGAAATAGCTTGGTGGCGATCACCCTTCGCAGGGGTTATTATCATCCATAAATTCCTTAATATTAAAATAACCCTTTTTATACAAACTTTGTGTATGATAAATTTTGTATATTTTCTGGCATTTTGTTGTAAAAGCGTATACATCGCCTCAAGAATAAATTACTGATTCTGTGGAGTCGAGTAACTGGTACCTACCGAAATGGCGGGATATTGAAATTATGTAGTGGTTATTTTAGCACGCCATTGTATATGAGTTTTTTGCCTACAAAAATTTACTTTGACAAAGTGAAAAAATAAACTTGTTTTATTCATGATTCATGTAATTTAAGAAATTGTGAAAATAAATATTAAATTAAACAAATAATACATTAAAGAAATTAATGATTCGATTATTGGAATATTTTTACCGATTATTTGAATATTTTGCCGATTATTCGCACAACAATGAATTTTAATCATCTAAGCTTTTATTTTACTTTTTGTAACTAAATGCATATCTTCTTCAACTTTCTGTAATTAATTATTGATTTGAGAATTTATAATGTAATAAGTTTAAGTATACCTAATGTAATTGTTTTTTTGGTGATGAATTAACGGAGCGACATATTCATATTGTGAATAAGCTCATTAATAAAGAATTAAAAGAAATCATCCCAACACTACGGTAGTATACATAGCGGCATATCATTGACACGACGTGAAGTAAAAAAAGTTAATACTGGTTATTTTTTAATATTTTGGTGATAAATAAAACCGGCCAAGAGCGTGTCGGGCCACGCTCAGTGTAGGGTTCCGTCACAATAAGTGTTTCCACTTATGAGTATAAAGGTGGGTATCCATTATGTTCGCGCTCCAGCAGCGCTCCGCACTCCTGCAACTGCTCCTGGTAGTGGGTACCGTTGTTTCCATCCAAGTTCAAAATGATTTTCCTAGAAATTCCTTATAAAGTTCTACTTTTCAGATTTTTTTCATATTTTCTAAACTTATGGTTCAAAAGTTAGAGGGGGGGACACATTGTTTTTTACTTTTGGAGCGATTATTTCCGAAATTATTGACATTATCAAAAAATGATTTTAGTAAACCCCTATTCATTTTTAAATACCTTTCCAACAATATATCACACGTTAGGGTTGAAATTAAAAAAAAATCACTTCCCACTTTACATATAGGGGGGCTACCCTAATAAAACATTTTTTCCAATTTTTATTTTACTACTTTGTCAGCGTGATTGATATACATATTGGTACCAAATTTCAGCTTTCTAGTGCTAACGGTCACAGAGATTAAGCGAGGACGGACAGACGGACAGACAGACATGGCGAAACTATAAGGCCTAGTTGACTACGGAACCCTAAAAACTATACACGTTGTAATGAAATATAGATAACTTCATAATTCTTTGGATTTACGTAAAAGGTTATTTTAAATCGTGTGCAAAGTTATTGCGGAATAATAAATGTGAAACGTTAAAAGGTATTTCTTAGATTTGGTTGACTATAATCAATCTTGTCATATCTATAAAATATTTTCCCTCAAAAACTGATTTGTTTATAAATTGCTTTTTGGACAAAGGTTACTTGGTAGGCAAAGTTATCACATTTCACGGTAATGAGCCTTAATGATAGGAATTTTATCATTAAGGCTTTACGTTAAAATAGTTTTCCGTAGTTTAAAACAAAGAATCAATACAACTATTAAATTGTTTTATTATTATGATTGTTACAGAAACACTTTATTTAATAGAAAACGAAACAAAATGCTTGTACAACGAACAAGCCTTTTACTATGTTTGTTGGTGGGCCTGTTGGCCACATGTTGGGCACAACGTGCGGAACAATTGCTTGCTCAGAATCCGTGTTCGAGTAAAACCACTTGCAGCGATTGCATTCGAACTGCCAGCTGTGCATGGTGCTTCGCCCCCGAGTTCAATGGACCGCGGTGTTTCAACCCCGCCATGGAAGGCGGGACGGCCGGTTGCGACGAAGCTTATATTTTCAACCCAGATAACCAACGTTCTATTGATCCAATGTTTAACAAAGAGTTGACTAGAGGTAAGCAATGTCTAGTAAATATTTTGCCTTATATTTCGAAAGATTTAGCTGTAATTGTTGAATGAAATGGGAGAGGCTATTGGCCGAGGACCATGCTTATGTTAGAAATCCGTTATGTTCATAAAACGAAAGAATATGTGTAAGCTATTCGGTCTGCTCTCATAATCCAGTTCTGTTATATTTTAACCTACTCTGGTTTAATGTTTTGGTTTTGTAAAAACTAAATTTATGAATATCAATGTAATATTTGACCAGGTATTCATAATCAGTCTAATGATATTGGTTAAGTGGCGATATCGTTATTTCTTCATGAAATGTTAAGGGGATAGAGTAAGTCAGCTCAAATTCTAATTTCGTCCCCACTTGCCCGCGCGTCGTATGCTATGTACCGACTTATTTGTAATCGCTAATACTGTAAGTAGAAAGGTCGTTAGACAATTATTTCGTTAGGTTTATCATATTTATGCCTGTTTCTTAACGCCAAGCCAGTCGCTTCTTATTTTTATTACGGTTATTTCCCATTTTAATTTTACGTCGTCCTGTTGCGTAATGTATATTCTGATCGTAAGCGACACAACCTCCCCGTTCAAAGGCCGAAGCGAAGTGACCGTGCGGCGGGAATCACTCTTCAAGAGGCCGATAGTTTAGGTAATTTCTTTTTACAGTGAAAATAATGGTATTTTAAAAAAAGTAAATAACATAAGCACTGCTTTATAGTTAGTTCAGTTAGTATGCAAAGTTTCATGATTTATTTAAAGTATTTTATGAATAACAGCGGTTTATTGTTTATTTTGGAGGTAACTTTGGATTTTTTTTCTATCGAGAAAATTTTACGAAATCGTGTTTTCGTCTAACATAATCCTTAACATTAATCCTCAACTTTACCATATATTTATTTCAAAATTAATGCTGCAATATTTTCGGCATAACGAAGGATCTTGCTAAGCCATTTGAGATTATATTTCCCCTTAAGTGAGACGTAAAAGTTTACTAATCTACTTCATGTAAATAAAGTACAGTGTACACACACTCGCAAACACATATTTTATAAGAATTAACTTTATGAACCTCAAGACTTACATGTTGTATTTTGGTCTTTTAAATATTGGACCCATTAAAGCGATTTTCAAATAGCAAGTGTTAATATTATGTCTTGCGATGTATGTATGTGTTGCGATTCTATATAAATGTAGGTCACAAGAATGCTTGAAATGCGTAGAGGTCATTAGACGCACTGTTTCATTTGAAACACTTAATTCCTTATATTATAGTCCACTGATTTCCATGAGTATTTCTCTACAAGAGAAGTTGGTTTTAATCTTCTCAATTATTTGTACAGCACGGGGCCGCGTGGGTATGGGCATGGAATCATCGTTCTATGAGGAATCTTTTAGCAGCAGCAGTACTAGCTTTAAGGGAGGAAGCGGCTACAACATGGCTGGCGGAGGAGCCGCTTTTGGTGAAAATTTAGTCCAAATAAAGCCACAGAGAGTAAAAATGCAATTAAGAATGAGTAAGTAAGACATTGTTAGTAATTTTCTTTGCCTTGTTAAATCTGGTCCGGTTTACGATTAATTTATTTTTTAGATCAAATGCAAAAGATGACATTCTCATACGCCCAAGCTCAGGACTATCCAGTGGATCTTTACTATCTTATGGACCTTAGCAGGTCTATGAAAAACGACAAGGACAAGCTGAGTTCACTTGGTAGTTTACTCTCAAGTACAATGAGGAACATCACTTCGAACTTCCGAATCGGTTTTGGTTCATTTGTCGACAAGCTCGTCATGCCCTACGTGTCTACTGTACCGAAAAAGTAAGTACCTATATGATAAAAAATATAAAAGTGGTCTGCGATGTGATGACTTCACCGAGAAGTAGCTTCAATAAAACACCGTGCTTTGTGGCCGTCTCTGCCATAAAACAGTGCGGCGTTTACTCTGTAGACATACGATGATGCTGTAATGATGATGATAATTATAATAATAGAAATACTTAAGTATGAATCATAATTAATTATAATCTTCATCATATAAACACACCCATGTACAAGTCATATCATAGATATTTGTGACAATTTTGTTAAATTGGATTTCGCTAATAATTACAAACGTCGAAAAACAAACTAACAAATGACAAAAATGAACCAAATTAAAAAAAAAGAAAATTTTACAAGAAAGAAACATTTTTGTACTTAACATTTTGTTAATTAATGCGTAGCAAAGGCTTTATTGACGTGGGCTAATCAGTACTTAGTGTTGCCACCTGAAGTTCTTATCAAACTATCAATAAAATCTTGAGAGATCCATTCTTTCCGTTATACGTTTTTAAGATCTATCAAATTAGCGCGTTCAGAATTTCCTTTCTTAATTTGTCTTTCAAATTTATCCCATACATGCTCTATAGAGTGTGAGTCGGGCGAGCGCGCTGGCCACGCCACAACATTGATTTCAACGTCTCGAAGGTATTCGACAGCTAAAGTATGTGACCGTGCACTATCTTACATAAAAACAAATCTATCTGCTATAAAAGGGGGAAATGGCACTTCATCCAAAACCTCAGTTCATATCGTGCCGATGTTAGAACCCATTCTCAATGATGCGGAGTTCCGTACGTGCCCCTGTGCAAACACCTCCCTATACCATATCCAATGGTGTTGCACTGAGCGTACGTCTTTACCGGGCGTCTCAATGCTAGGACCTCGTACCTTGGTTAGCGAAATGCACATTCAACTTACAACTCACCAACTCTACTTGAACATATGTGTAACATCGTTTTATTTATTTATTTTCACTATTGTGAGTGTGTGTATTCTCCAAAAATAGACAATTTTCTGATTTCTTCAGATTTCGTTTTTTACAATCTTATAGGTACCTAACAATTGAATGTGTATAATATTCTAAACTATTTAAAATGAAGACATGATACGATCGTTAAATTGTTTACCGAGCTAAGAAAATAAATCGGTACGGATTATACAATAAGGTTACAATATATTATGGTTTAATTCGTTACGATGGACCTGTCGTTAACACACATCCTCTTAGCGCCCGGGAAACTATGATAATATCCATTAAATAATAAAGGAAGAAGGGAATAAACATTGAATTCTATGCTATACTAAAAAGAGGCAGAGAAGGTTCTCAATTCGACTGTATTCTTTCATGTGTGGCTGTATTCTTTCAAGCTGGTGCTTCTCGTGTTGTCCCATATGAATGTGATTAAGATCTAACCAGTAGTTTTTAAGTTATATAATATATAATAATATAATATAATAATACGCATTTGATTGACTTCGACTAAATTGGTGATGTTCTCATTTATTTTGAAGTCTGTTGTACACAGTGACGTAGCTACCTTAGGGCTAGCCCCGGGGCACCCAAGCTCAAGGGGCCCCTCGTTCTCCATAAATGACGTTCGAAAAAGTTAATATCCTAGTTAAATAAAGAATTTTCGACTTTTAACTTTTTGGCTCCTGATCAATAAACCTTAAACTCGAACAGCTCGAACTGAATCACAAAAATGTCTCTCCAGAACATAAACATAACGTTGTTAAAGTAAAATAGCCTACTTCGTTTTATTATCTATAATATAGGTATATTATTAACTGTAATCTACTGTGTCATTTTTTATTTTTTTTACTAGCTTCCGTCCGCGACTTCGTTCACTTGGTATGAAACAACATTGAAAATTATCCCAAGGTATTCTTTTATCGGAATGAAAGCATGCAAATTAGCTGCAACTGGACTGTGTGCTCGTTTGACACCCTTAATTTATAAAAAACACAGTTCACTTGATGATAAGTAGGTGCTGTGCCCTATTAGACACTGACATCTATTATCGTTTGAGAATCAAAACATAAATGCGTTATTACTCCTGGACTATGATGAAATGAATTAGTACACGGTCAACGGTTTTTTAAATTATAATGAAGGTCAAGAAACACAACAGCATTATCCTTAAATTTTACGCAGGTATTTTGTGCGCGCGTGGTTCTTTCACGGTAACCAAACTTTATGTTCTACATCCATATCACAGTTGTAGCTCGAATGTACCCCGTAAAATTTACTTCAATTGATATCCTGCATTATCACCTTGGTTTATATAAAAATAATTTCATTGTTTCAGTTTGATTTCACCGTGCGACGGCTGTGCGGCACCTTATGGTTTTAAGAATCAAATGTCGCTTAGCAATGATACAAATTTCTTCGATGTAAGTATAACTCCATTCTAAATATTTTCGTTAGTGACATTGACACTACTTATCTGACTATAAAATGTATTCTTGCTGCAATAAAATGGTTTTTCTTTTCGTTGATTTCTTATGTCATTGGTTTACTTATTACTCTGGGCTATGTGCCCGCCGTAAGTTTAAAAGTAAATTGTTAAATTGCGATTTTAAGTGCTGATTTTCACGTTTGTGAATGAAAACATCGTGAGAAAACATGCATGTCTGTAAAAAAAAATATTAATATGACATGTGAAGTTCGCCAACTGAAGTAGCGGCGGGCTAATTGCTCCAGACCCTTGTCATAAATATCATAGACTGCATTTTTAACTTTCATTAGTTATGATTACGGTAAGATTAGTTAATTACAGATCACATAGTTACTTTTATATTACTGTGACAACAGAAAGCAGTGGCAGGCGCTGACGTGTCGGGTAACTTAGACGCACCGGAAGGTGGTTTCGACGCCATAATGCAGGCTATTGTGTGTCAGCGGGAAATCGGATGGCGCGAAAAAGCCCGGCGACTGCTCGTGTTCTCCACTGACGCGGGTTTCCATTACGCCGGCGATGGAAAGGTTGGTAACAATCTTCATTTGTTATGTTAGTAGGAAATGATTTTTAAGACTGCGTTGTTCAGCTGTGAGCGTACCAGTTTGAGTATGTAATGAGCTCATTCGGATTTCGGCTAAACTCTGTCGTGCAATTGACTAATAATATGGCTTTTCTGGAATAAGCAGTTTTATTGGACACTGAATTGAACGATTACACCCTGTTTATTTTAAAGTTTGCTTACATACATGCAATATATTATACTATCCTGCGTTGATGAATCTCCTTTGAGACTGGCCGCCGTGATCAAAATTCGATAGAAGTTAAACTGGTTTTAACTGGTATTGTGTTCGTTATTATTTGGCATTATTATAAATTATGAATAAATTTTCATAGGGTTGTTAACAGGGGAATTTGCACTCGATATTATTTAACCCAGGTTTAAAGTACGAAAACAATAAATATCTGTTAATTTTGCCAACACGCCGGCACTTTATTAACAAACTTATTTTGCTAATTTTGTAGATATATTTATTAGTGAATCTGCGGCAAAGACATAATGTATATAATGATAAGGAATACTAGAGTAAACTACCTTCTGCCTTTATACAGACATGATAATTTATAACATTGCATCAAGCTGCTACTTACTTTATACATCACCTCACCAGCTAAAAATAGTTTATCGTAGTAGAATGATAAGTTTTTTTTTAAATGAAGTTGAAGTGACAAACAAATTTACAATAAACTTCATACAAAGAAGCTAAAGATATCTTGTCACCTATGAGGCCCAAGATGGAATGACTCTCAGAGTCTGTAGTCTATAGTTTTAAAGGTTCTATGTACCCTTCAGATCGGAACTGTCTAAATTCTGCAATTTTTCAATCTAGTCTTTGAGTTTCCATTAGTCGTCTCCTAAATCTCCAACAAAATGAATTGGGATGCTGGATTCTCATATAGTGCCTCACGGTGATTTATTTTTTAACAACAGTAATTTTTGAGCCAATGTTGTTCCGGAGCTTAAAAATAATGCAATTTGAATGTGGTTTTGGATTAATGTATTAATCCCACAACAGTTGTGAGGGTAATAAAATACTGAAAGTATAAAGAACCTGTCCAAAATTAACGTAAACTGCTGACCTAACTACCCAGATAGAAGGCGCAGGCGCTTTTCAACAAATGTCTTATATATTTTTTATTTTTCAGCTTGGCGGAATCGTACAACCTAATGATGGAGAATGTCACATGGAGAATAATTCATACACACACTCGACCATACAAGATTATCCCAGTATTTCTCAAATTAATCTCAAGGTATGCGAACTGATTTAACAGTTTTTTAAATTGATATTTTTTACGTTAGGCCAGTATTTCACCATGTCACCTGATGGCAAGCGGTGGTAAAGCCTTAGATAATAAAGCACACTGCTAAGATTAACAAAAACACTCATACGTACTGAGGTCAAATAAGGCGTAAAACCCATAGTTTATATGGGAGGAAAATTTCCAAATGTAGTCCGTTCACAGTTTTTTTACCTCTAGCTATAAAATCGGCTAATTTGAGCTCTGTGTTGCCATATGGGATTTGTATGATTCCCTTGTACAAAATATTTTAGTAGTAGGCATTTTTAATAACAGTACATTTGTATAATAATATGGGTAGCTGTTCTACGCTAATAAAACTATATTTCTTTTAGGTGAAGGAGCATGCTATCAATGTAATCTTTGCTGTAACAGCGGAACAGATAAGTGTTTACGAGCAACTCAGTAAGCACATCCAGGGATCAAGCAGTGGTATTCTCAGCGAAGACTCTGATAATGTGGTGGATCTTGTACGGGAACAGTACAATGTGAGTTGTGTTGCTTACTCACCCTTTATTTACCTGCGAAAATATTAAATATATATATATATATACTTTTAAATTTGAAACTATTAATTACTTTGGGAACTAACTGAGATTGGTTAATTTAAGTTTTTTTGTTATTTTTACTTATTTTTAATTACGTCCTGCCTTAAAGCCAAATAAAAAATATAAAAATCCTATCCCTTTGAGTGCTGATTTACCACGTGCTCAGTGGTGAAGGAAAACATCGTAATGCAACCTATAGATGTGTGAGAAATTAGTGAAAAAATTATTTCGAAGACATGTGAAGTTCGCCAACCAGTTCGCCAGTATTTTTGATATTGGGGCTCTGCGGCGGACACTTCCTTGCCCCAAAACCCTCTCAGAAATAAAAGGAGGCTTGTGCCCAGCAGTGGGACGTATAGGGGCTGTAACTTTAACACTAGTCACTAGACCTCCATAGTTACACATACTTGTATGATGTAAATATGGAGGTCATAGATATCATGATTTCGGTAACTGCTTACTTATGAAATATTCTGATGCTAAGATGTGTTGACGCAAACTAACAGTCCACCCGATAGTAAAAATGGCTACTCTTGCAACCGTTGACAAAAAAGTTTATAAATGCGTTGTTTATAAGACAACAGTAGATACATTGTAAGCATGCTGTGTAGCACCAAAATATGTTGTAAACAATACGCTTTTTTTAAATAAGTTGTTGGTTACCAACTAGCGTTGCAAATATGGCAAAATGGGCCTTGTCAAACAATCTATGGGGGAAGGCCTATGTTTAGCAGTGGACTTTTGATAGGCTATCATGAATGAATTAAATGTCTACTTTGTGTTATATTAATATTTTTGATATTCTCTTTGCAGAAAATAACGTCTACTGTGGAGATGAAACATACGTCTAGTGATGCTGTGCAGCTCGCGTATTACTCATCCTGTCTTGGTAGCAAGGACAACGTCGTACAGACTAACACGTGTGATGGTTTGAAGGTGCGTATAATTTATACATCGCTTTTTTTTTTTTTATAGAATAGGGTGACAAACGAGCACCGTCCACCTGATGGTAAGTGGTTGCTGCGGCCCATAGACATCTACATCTATCTTCCATTGCAAATCAAAATGCAGATGCGTTGTCACCCATGAGGACTGAGATGGAATGCCTCATTTCCAGTAAAAAGGGTCTCCGGTTCTCTACACTCACCATACGAAATACAGCAGCATTAAGCTACTATTTCACGCTGGTATTCTGTGAGAGCGTGGTCCTTCCCCGGTCGAGCCGACCCATTCGTGCTACAACTATACTACTAATATAACTGCAGCATGGCTCTACCACGTAAAAAATCGCTTGTTAATAACAAAAAATGTAGGGAGTAAGAAAATGAGTATACTCTTATAAATTTGTCTGTTGCATTTTAGACACCAAATGTTTAGGAAGATTAATGTTGTAGTCATTGACTTTCTTTTGTGTATATTTTAATTATATACGGTTATTACAATTTTTGAAAATACGAGTAAATAAGGTTTCTACTTTTTTTTTAAATTGAATGTGATTTATGGGCAACAACAACGTGTGCGCTTACTGACTTTCCTTTGTTTATATCTTTATGTTATATACGGTCATAGAATACTATAATACATACGTAATAGAACGGGGGTGTGGGCGGAGCCCGTGTAGCCACTAAAATGCTACAAGACGTCAATTCACACGTATAAATGTTAACACGAGATGTCTTTTGACATTACAATCGTTTCCAAATTTCCCATGCAAATTATTTAGAAAATGCCAAATTGCACGCGATTTACAAATAAATATGTATAAAAATCTGTCTGTCAACACAGCGAATCGGGTTTGTAGTAGTGATTAACTGATATTACGACGTAATTGCTTGTATGTGTGCTCCCTGCGACGCCTATCCTCGTACAAAATAAGGTTGACACCCATTCTATTGTGTATTATAGTAATCTATGTACACGGTTATTTTTCAAAGAGAAGCCAAATTTCAAACGTAAATTCAAATATATAAATAATTATATACCGTTATTGCAATTGAAATATAAGTAAATAAGGTTTCTTCTTTTTTAAAATTGAATGTGTGCGATTCAATTCACAACGTTTATATGCGGACCGATCGAATGTCACGAATTTCTGCGTGCGTAGTAAATAAAATAGTAGGCGTTAGATATTTTTATTGTGATTCACCGGTTATGAGTATTATTATTGAAAGGAAGAAATTCAAGACAAGAAAGACTATCATCCACGATATGGTGGACATTTATAAAGTATGAAATAGCATTATTTCCTTATTTATTCTCTATCGTGTTCGTCATCAATTTATACCTTGGTAACATAGAAGAATTATATAAAGCTACATTCTTAAATACAGTTGAGCGATAGTTGCTCAGGGGCTAAACACTCGCTGTAAAATTCGCTGTAGGTCAGCAACCCGGGCTAACCAGGGGTAAATACATTTTTTATTGCTGAATTACCTCGGCGTTGAAAGAAAACACTGCGAAGAAATATGCACCCGAGAAATAAAATAGTTTGGAAACATGAGAAGTCTGCCACACGGATTAATGTGACAAGAAACGAAACATTTTGAGGAAACGTGACAAATTATGGTAATTAAATTACGGTATGGTAGTATTTAGCACTTGGAATTGATTCAAATTCGTTAAAACATAATTAATCCGTTTCTTTGAAAAAATATAATTGGTAAAAAATCTACTCAATATGTAAAGTACTTAATTCTCAAAAATTACGAATATATTATATTTACTATATTTTTATATATATATATATATATATATATATATATATATATATATATATATATATATATATATATATATATATATATATATATATATATATATATATATAATCAGAGTCTCGGAAACGGCTCCAACAATTTTCATAAAATTTTGTGGCCAGGGAGTTTCAAGGGCAATAAATCGATCTAGCTTGGTATTCATTTTTAGAAAATGTCAATTTGTTCGTGTTTTCAGGTATATATATAAGAAGATAAATTTTGACAGTGTGTTAATTATCGTAATAGCTGAAGTGGATATCGAGCGTTCGCGAAATCGTAGTGCCCTGGTTCGCGTTCTGCCTTCGGTCTGACTTTTCTTTGTTTTTTCAAGTTCCCTTCTTTTGTGAGAAAATCTATTATTTCAAGCCCTTTTTTTTAGTATTTTTTAAAAATAAAAAAATTTAAATTAAACTAATTGCACTCATGATTTTTTATTCAAATATCCAGTTCAGTTTTATCTGTGTCAATAAGATCAAATTTCATCAATCAATCAATATTATTCATGTTTGATCAGTATGTAATTTGTATCTAAATATAATTTCCAAAACACACGAATTCCAAAAAAAAAAAAATACCGAGGCAAGCTCGGTGATCCAGGTACTTTACTATAATAATAATTATGCTGCACAATCTACTAAGGTTTGCATTGTCTAATGCAACCCTTAGTAAATTGTTGTCATTTTACTGATGTTTTATTTTATAGGTGGGCGATGTCGTCGAGTTCACGGCTGAAATAACTTTAAAAGAGTGTCCTAAAGACCCTAGCAAGTGGAAGGAAACTTTCACCATTTATCCTGTTGGTATGTCGGAGAGCCTGACAGTTGAGTTGGAGATGCTGTGCGACTGCCCCTGTGAACATCCAGGACATCATGTAGGTTTATTATTTGAGTTTTTTTTTGGATTTTTAAATATAAAACAAATGGACTCGTACGCTTTAATGATTTTAAAACATTTACTATCAATTAACTTCATTAAAGTATATTTTTAGATTTAAATTTTATGCTACGTAATATGTATAGTGTATACCATGCGTCGCACGCTGACGGAATTTGAGCCGCTTCGGCAAGCGCTGCGAGTGAGATGTGTGTGTGTGTGTGTGTGCGGCAGGCGTACAGCGACAGCCCGCTGGTATGCAGCGGGCAGGGCACGTGGGCGTGCGGCGTGTGCGTGTGCGGCGCGGGCCGCTTCGGCAAGCGCTGCGAGTGCTCGGCGCAGGGCGGCGCGTCGCTGGAGCAGGAGCGCGGCTGCCGGCCCGCCAACGCCTCCAGCGGCCCGCTCTGCTCCAACCGCGGCGCCTGCATCTGCGGCGTCTGCGAGTGCAACAAGCTCGACGACCCGCTCAAGGTACGTCCCCATGCGTGTCTCTTGTCTGTCATCCCACTCACACTACAATAATACTATACATTGAATAAAATAACTTTGCGGATTTTATCACGTTTAATTTTAACTTTTTAACTCCCGATGTTTCGGCCACTTTCCAGTACACATCGAAGCTTAAATCGCGCTATCAAAGTTCCGAATAAAAACAGTATAATATATAGAATAGCTCCGAACTATCACACGGAGGCGTTGTCCGCTACCCGGGCAGAACACCTTGCCCGGCGGGAGATCTCCACTTTTCCTTCACCGGTTACAGTTTTACATAGAAAAATGAGAAAAAATATTTATGATGTATATTGTTTGTTGTTGAAGAGGGAACAGATGTTGACAGCTTTGACCAGGGTGTTATAAAAAGAGTCATCCACAATTTGCACATCACTGAAAAAGATTAGGCTACCATAGTCAAGTCGGTCTCAGACGAATATTAAAAAAAGGGTTTTAAGTGAAAAAAAAAAACCAGAACCAATAGAAAAATTTTAATTGAGCAGTCACAAATTCAATTTTAAAGAATGAAATATCTGAGAAAGATAATAAAAATATAGAGATGAAGGAAAACCTGCCATTTACATTGATGAATCATACATTGATAGTTACTCACCATCCTAGGACAAACGGTCCCACCAAAGGCATTAAAAAACTTCTACCTAAAGGTAGCCACTTGGTCATAGTGCACGCAGGTGGTTCAAAGCCGGTACTACTGGCTAAAACTACTGGATGGTACTGGGTAAAAGCGGCGAATACCACGACAACATGAATTCGGAGAATTACGAGCGGTGGCTCCGTACTAAACTGATGTCGAATTTACCGCCTAATCCAGTCGTAGTCGACAATTCATCGTACCACAACAAACAACTCGATGCTACACGAACGTCCAATACGTTCACACCAATTTGAAGAAAACATGCTAAAGCCGGAGTTGTACAACTTATAGTCTACCAAATCTAAGATATACATTTTGACAGCTGTCAGACTTATTGCACCAAGCATGCCAACCAAAAATCGGAACGTACAATATTCGATTCTTAAAAAAATCGATATCGATTATTTAGAGTTGGTAATCATTTACAGTTTGGTTTGAATAATACCGGAATAAATTAAAAACGGATAATTTAAAACACAAGATTTATCAGTTTCTTCGTATTTGTTGTTACTGCTTATTTCTAGAGGCACAGTTATAAAAATTTAAGATTGAAACTAGATTAAAAATAAATTTATTCAATCACTTTAAATACAACTAGTAGGCATGTCGTTAATTATATTAATTATTATTTGATTTTCAAGAATGCAGTCAAAATTAATATCTTCTTTAAAAGTCATCCATAATCAATTTTTGTTTTTTCTACCACTTTTGCAACATCATCCTTTGTGACATGGGCACATGCTCCAACGAATTTTTTTATAGAATTGTGTAACAAACGAGCACACAGTCCACCTAATGATAAGTGGATGCTATGGCCCATACATACATATTTATCCTCAATTAGGAATTTAAATGCAAATGCGTTGTCACCCCTGAGGACTAAGATGGAATGCCTCGAGTCCAGTAAAAATCTCTGGTTCTTTACACTCACCATATGAAAAACATCAGCATTACGCTGCTATTTTACATTGGTATTCTGTGAGAGCGTGGTCCTGCCCTGATTGAGCCGACCCATTCATGCTACAACTATAATATAGATGTAGCGTGGCTCTACCACGTACAAAAAGCTATTATAGAAGAAACAGTCCAAAAAGTTAAAGCCGAGTTACAAAATAAGAAGACAAACACAAAATTACAAAATTATGCACAGTAAGCTCTCGAAACAGAATTTTTTTATTCAATATAGATTAGGAATATTAATTACTAGTCACTTTTTTCATTTACCACTGGTTCGCAAAAAAAAAACCTCTGTCCTGAGAATAACCGGTAAGAAACCCAACGGGACTAGTTTAAAAAAAAAAAGAGCTTACAATCATGCGTGTTACAATTAACAACACAAAACAAATTAGAAATAGCTTGGTAGCGATCACCCTTCCCAGGGGTTGTTATCACCCATAAATTCCTCAATATTAAAATAACCCTTTTTATACAAACTTAGTTTAATAAAGTTTTTGTACTTTGTGTACTTACGTCTAATTTCGTATATTTTCTGGCATTTTGTTATAAAAGCGTATACATCGCCTCAAAAATGAATTACTGATTCTGTGGAGTCGAGTAACTGGTACCTACCGAAATGGCGGGATATTGAAATTATGTAGTGGTTATTTTAGCACGCCATTGTATATGAGTTTTTTGCCTACGAAAATTTACTTTGACAAAGTGAAAAAATAAACTTGTTTTGTTCATGATTCATGTAATTTAAGGAGTTTTGAAAGTAAAAATTAAATTAAACAAATAATACATTAAAGAAATTAATGATTCGATTATTAGAATATTTTTACCGATTATTTGAATATTTTTCCGGTTATTCGCATAACAATGAATTTTAATCATCCAAACACTACGGTAATACACATAGCGACATGTCATTGAAACGACGTCAAGTAAAAAAAGTTTATACTGGTTATTTTTTAATATTTTCCTTTGTTTGAAAAATTCAAATTTAAATAAGTGATAAAAAACTATACACGTTGTAATGAAATATAGATAACTTCATAGTTCTTCGGATTTATGTAAACGGTTATTTTAAATCGTGTGAGTACGCTTGTGCAAAGTTATTGCAGAATGATTAATGTGAAACGTCAAAAGGCATTTCTTAGATTTGGTTGACTATAATAAAAAATGCAAAGATAAATTTAAGAAATTTAATATTGATGCCATATTAAACGCAGCAGGGCATTCTGTACTTCGTTTGCCCCCATATCGCCCTGACATAAATCCTATTGAAATGGTCTGGTCCCAAATAAAGGGGTATGTCGCCAGCAAAAGCAGCAGCAGCCAGCAGCAGTTAGAACCTTACAAGGATAACTGACCTAATTAATGAAAAAGTAAATTAAATGGGAGCAACATAATGAGAAAATTATGCACCAAGGTAAAGGAAATAGAGGGCGATTATTGTAAAAGCGACCATGTGGTCGACATGATGACAGAAACATTTAATATTCACATTGGGGATGATGATTCGGACTCACATGAGGATGAAAGCTCAAGTGGGAGAGCGACGACAATGAAATGGCCACCTCTAGCACCAACATCCACATCTTTTCACGTCTTCCACAATGACAATAGAAAGGAGTTTCAACATTACTTTAATTTTTTGTAATTAGATTTAAAATTTTACACTGAATCGAACACGTTTTTAATTCTACTTCATAATATTATATCTAATATATTTTTAAATGTACCTACCAATAACCAATATACATAGCCGATAGCGAAAGACTAGTTAAAAATGAAACAATAGGCCTAGTAATTTCGTGCGCGAGTGTACCCATGCACAAACAAACTCCACTTTCTTCCAGATTTCTTTTTACATGACTCGTACAATGTGCTATGCAGTAATATATGAGTCAAAGACTAGAGCAGTGCCTAGCATTTTGTATGAATACTTTCTTGTTGAGTAAGGCTTAGATCAGACTTCGTTATAATATGTAGATTTTTTGTAAACTGAACTAACAATTCACCGAACGATGGTAAGTGGTTACTGCAGCCAACTTCAAACTAAAGAAGGCTACAGACGCGTTGTCACCGCTGTGGACTAAGGTGTAATTGCCTCAGTCTGTAATTATACAGACTCTCCATATAATTTAAACCGGAACCAGGCCTCTATCACTCTTGCTACCTGCGTGAAATAATTACCCAAAATCGCGACGCGCCCGGGCGAAATAACGCAGACAGAGCTAGGGCGTTGGAGGCGATTGAATGTTAAAGCTTTTTAGCGCTGTTTACGTATATAACTTTTTGTAAATATTGTTGAAATAGTTTTTATTTAGTGTTTAGTATACTTAATTATAGGATAAAGTACTTCAAAAGTTTTAATTTAATTTAAGAACTATATATTATGTACATTACCCATTATTTAATAAATTTTAATACGGCAAAACGTCGTTCCTACTATAATTATTGCGTGGATAGACGCTAAATGATCAACAAAATATTTCAGATATATCATTCTTTATTACCGAAGGATTTTCGTAGGAAGTTATGAAACGTGAATTTGTTTAATTTTTTTGTTAGATAGGTACTTATAGCGAAAAACAATTAAGTACTTAATAATTTATTTAATATCTACGAACTTTATTACAAAATTTAGTAGAAATTTACTTCACTATCCAAGTATCTACTTATGTACATATACTTGCCTTTTGTATTTAAACATTTTAAGCTATTATTTAAGCTTACCTCAAAAATTTTTAGCTAAAATAACACAAAACACTGAAATCAAAACTTTGTTTACTAATAAAATTTTTAACTAAGTAGTGTACGATTACATTTCTGTTAGGAATCGTATTTCAAGTTTATTTGTTGTTTACACTATCTACCTTTTCCTTCCGAGCCAAGCGTCGCGATTCCCGACGAATGGCCCTGCAAGTTGCATGCGTTAGGCATCGCAGAACTCACGTAGATGCGAAAATATGGTCTGTCGCTCATAGTCAGAATAGGTATTTCACCTAAGTAACCTAATTAATATTTCGCAATGTATTTTGTTACTCTTTATTGACATCTCTTCGTAACAAAGGAAAGTCCACCGTAACGTAGGAAGAAGAAAATGTGCAAAGTAATACGGACGGAAGTTTTATTTAGCTTGCGAGCGCGATTTATCTAATTAATAATAATTATGTAGGCTATTAGAGCCGTGGTAGCTCAGATGGTTAGCGCTCGCTGCAAATATAACAGAACGCGAGCAACCCAAGTTCGATCCCCGCCGGCACCAATGAAATTGTTAATTGCAATTTTAAGTGCTGATATACCACGTGCTCGGCGGTGAAGGAAAACATCGTGAGGAAACCTGCATGTCTGAGGAATAAGAAAAAAAATATTTCGAAGACATGTGAAGTTCGCCAACACGCATTTGGGCAGCGCGGCGGACACTTCCTTGCCCTAAAACCCTCTCAGAAATGAGGGGAGGCCTGTGCCCAGCAGTGGGACGTATATAGGCTGTAACTTTACTTTACTTTTATGTAGGCTATTAAACGTCGGCAAGCAGTCAACATTAAAAGAGTGAAACTTCTGTACGTAGTACTATTATTTATTCTATGCCGGAACACAATAATGCATGCATTGCTTTTAAGTAACAGAAATTGGTAAGGGAGTGGTACCTCCCATATCTTTTTTGAGTAGAATTGATTATTTTTTGTCTATCAACTCAGTTTCATGGTACAATGTAATAATGGCGGTATTACATTGCGTGGGAGTACAATACTGATACGCCTATAATACTTATTAAGTATTATAGACTTATCAGCATTTATATTGTTAAGTATTACTTAACAATTGAAATAAAGATTTGTAAGAAAAAAGACTTACTTAGTAAGTAAATATATATGTACCTATGTCATTTTAATAGGTTATATCCGGCCCCTTCTGCGAGTGCGACAACTTCACATGCGACATGAACAAGGGTAAACTATGCTCCGGTCCAGAAAACGGAGAGTGCGTCTGTGGAAAGTGTAGTTGCAAACCTGAATATACTGGGCCCGCTTGCCAATGTTTGAAGGACGAATCGCCGTGTCGTGCATCCAGTACGTATATAATCCGGTTGTTAAAAGTACTATTAAATATAACATTTAGTCTGGACAAAATACGAAGAGAGCCTTTGGTCAAATGTTGAACTATTGACAAGTACTACAAATATTATTCTTCATATTTATAAAAATAATTACTTTATTTTAATTCAGATGGAAAAATCTGCAGTGGACACGGAAAATGTGTATGCGGCCAGTGTGTTTGTGATGTCGACGAGGATCGCCACTACTCTGGAATATATTGCGAAAAGAGCCCCGTAAGTACACATAAGTTCGTTACGTTGTGCATTTATACCGGGTTATTTTTAAAAGAGTAGCCAAATTTAAACCTAAAGTTAAAATATATAAATAATGATTTACCGTTATTGCAGTATTTGAAAATACGAGTAAATAAGGCTTCTACTTTTATTAGAAATCATCCCAAATTGAATGTGATTTATGGGCAATATTTTTGCCTACCGATTGACCCGGATACCGATACCGGATATGCGGATGTGCGCGCGCAGTAAAATCAGTTTAAATGATACATTACCACGCATTGTGAATTTAAAAGATAAAAAGGACAGAATGTGTGAGGTTTTTTTCAAATTGATTTTTATTCCTATTTGCCTATATTACTTATTCTGAACCTTTTCTGCAAATTTGGCGGGTTATGGCGAAATAACCACGTAATTACATATTGAAAACAATTATGTGCACTTATTTGAATAAAATTTTTTCATTCAAGAATGAGTTTTGTTAAATGATTTATGATATAAGTATTTTTAACGTTTATAAAGCGCTAATATATAAGTATATAAGAATAACGGTTTTAGACAATAGACATTAACCTTTTCTTATTTTGTCCTACTAATGCACCCTTTGGCGTTTTTTTTTAAATTTATTAAACACATTTTTTTCATTTAATGCAATAAGACCGACAAGTTTGTATAATAATGATATATTTTGAACACGACAACATATTAATAATTTTAATATTGAATAATTTTTTCTCACATAAAGGCTTTAATATAACTTTAATTAATTATAATATAAAATATTGTTTAAGGCTTTACCTGGAAAATGTATGGATTTCCAAGAATGCGTTCTTTGTCAAGTGCACAAGCGTGGTCGACTTTACAATCCCGACGAGCCAAAGGAGTGCGGAAAATGCGACTTGCAACCCGTTATTGAAGAGGGCAAAATTGAAGGTATACCTAAACGATTCGATGTTTTTACAATTTCTTCTTGTTCTATGGTTTATTTATGTGTCTGTAGGATACATAACGAAACTAATTGAATTATTTAAAAAAATTTGGTCATCGCTTTTTCATTTTTTTTACTCTGTTTATGTTACTGTTATAAATTTACATAAAATAGTTAAATATTATTTATTCACATTATCAATAATACTATTAAAGCACTATTTTGTTTGCAGTTAATGAAACTTTGTACGAACATCTGTGCAATTTCTACGACGATGACGATTGCCTCTATGTTTTTATTTATTCATACAATGGAACAGAGCACTTGCACATTAGAGCACAAAAAGAAAATGTTTGTCCAAGAAAGGTATGTAGTTATAAAAATGTTAATCAATGAACACTTATATGTTATATTTCTTAAGATGTTAATATAATACAACTTTATTATTGTTGCATAATTGATTATGCAATCCAACAGTTTGTAGGTACATTTTGCAAACCCTTTCAATCAGTCGCAGTCAGTCACAATCGTTCCCTCGAGTCACGGAGGCATTGAACGCGCTCTTATGATCATGGAATTTTCTATAATTCGTCAGCTCATATGAGACGTATGTGCAAGTCAAGATGGTTGGGGATGGATGATGATTGATGAATTTTATGTTTTGTTTTTATAGAATAAGAAGAATCAAAATGCAGATGCGTTGCCAGCCCTGAGGACTGAGATGGAATGCCTCGTTTCTAGTAAAAAGGGTGTCCGGTTCTCTACACTCACCATACGAAACACAGCAGCATTAAGCTGCTACTCTACGCTGCTGAGAACAGAAGTGGGAGCGTGGTCCTCCCCCGGTCGAGCCGACCCATTCATGCTACAACCACAATATGGCTGCAGCATGGCTCTACCACGTAAAAAGTAAAAAAAAACACATATGTAAGTAACTGATTTGTTTTCCTTACCACAGGTTTTCATCCTCGGAATTGTGCTCGGTGTGATAGCGGCCATTGTGCTGGTAGGACTGGCGTTGTTAATGTTGTGGAAGATGGTCACCACGATACACGATCGACGAGAGTTCGCTCGTTTCGAGAAAGAACGAATGATGGCAAAATGGGATACGGTAAGTGGCTAAAATTTATTTCTACTTTAAACATTTTGAATAAAACCATTTTTTCAGAAATGCATACATGAAGGCCTTCACTTGTTCACACTGTAATAGTAACAGAGGGGGACTAATTATATAATAAGAAATAAACACTGCAACAACAGTCACATTTTTATATATCTTCATTTAATCTTGGCCCTATTATTATTACTTGTAGTAGCCCATACCGTTGACTTGGAGCAGCGTTATAGTGTGAGAAGTTTAGTACTGCGATAGTCCATGACCAGCATTTTTTTTACGGGTTGATGGTTGCAGAGACCTTGCGTTTTTGCTTCAAAAATTGTTATAATTTGAAAAAAAAAAATATTTTTGCTTGTATTTAACTGTTTATTATTATTTTATAGGGCGAGAATCCCATTTACAAACAAGCAACTTCAACATTCAAAAATCCAACATATGCTGGAAATTAAAGATCTCCATAAACAGTCATGAAGTAAGCGATATGTCATTAAGTCTTGCTATATTTTATTTTAGCCGTAGTTAAGACGTTCGGATCGAACTCGTCAGTATTTGCTAATATCGAATAATTTATTAAATTTTTAGAAATGTTTTCCTCTTTGTACTACAGAAATTGAGGCCTTTAAACTGTGCCTTAGCATTAGCATTTTGAATAAACTGACAACTTTATACTGTTTTATTTTAAAATAAAAATCATTTTTTCTCAATAATTGAGGTCTGTTTTAATCTCATGATATATACAATGTTGTTTAATCAGTACGCTTTTGTACTTATGTGTGAGTGTATTTCGTATGTACTTATGGTGTGTAGTTTGGATGTAATCAGTTAGATGTTATGTAATATCGAAATGTGTAAAGTGTAAATTAATTATTAATTAACGACCTCAAATATGCTTCAAGTTCGACTCGTCAATAATAATAGTTAAATGTTATTGAAAACCAAATGTATAATAAGATCTGTACATTTTTTATTTTGGTGATACGCATATTTGACATAAATATGATGTTTTCTAAGAACGCAATATTTCATACTGAATAATTTTAAACTTTTATGCTTACAAGCACACGCATATTATAATTTTCTTTTAAAATTAGAATTCATCCACTTGGCGCGAAGGGGTCGTTAATTGATTCTTTTACACGTATTTGTCATTAAATTCATACTGAAGCCCCAGCTGTGTTATTCTTTATTTTTAGTAGATATATAGTAGCTTAATGTAGCATATAAATATGACTGGCTATACAGATACAAAAACACACACTTGTTATGTATTTATTACATTTTTACATAAATATGTGCTTTTATCACTGCCAATGTATTAAAATATTCCATCATACAAGAATCTAATTCCACGAATACATAGCTTTCTATTCGTTAAATGTTGTTGAATGATGAAATGTATCTAGTAAGAGGTCAGGTAGACATTAACAAATCAAAAACAAAGAATATTTATACGTGTTTATATTTTTTACTGTCTCCTATCTGAATATTTTAAAATAAACTATACATAGAGGTGACATAAACAAAATATTCGCAAATGCAGTAAGTTACATACTTTTGGCAATTTTATTTTACTGTTCTGTTTGACTATGAGAATAATGATGGAACCTGGACTGGTGTACATAGATAGAGTATTGATACTTTGAAATACTTGCAGTAGTTGTTACATTTTTCTTTAAATGCAACCTATTTTGTGATGGATAATATTTTAATCATAAAATTTTAGATTGTATAGACAAATTGTCTGAAGTGAACTATGTACCTAAAACTTTAACTACTTCCGTATGTACTGTGTGGTGCCTTATGTAACCGTAAAAGTAACGTTTAGTGCCATTACTAATAGAATAAAGAAGAGTGTTTATTATTTATTTTGATTAATCCGGACGGTTAAGCATAGCTTTTTTTAAGTAACCTTATTTCTAATCATTATTATAAGAAAGATGGATTAAGTTATTAGAAAATAATTAATATTTATAAGTTGCACTTCTGTGTTTTAACACCATTGTTGGTAATATTTTAAATATATAAAATTTTATGTAATTTGACTATTGTATATATGTTTTTTTTTACCGAAATGTCTGGATTTATAATTGTGGCCTTTAAATGATAATAAATAAAATGTTAACGCTAATTCTGTTGTTTTCTTTGACGGTATATATATATTTTTTTAATAAGAAGGCAAAGATAATTATTGTCACTATTTAGCGTTACCGTTACATACACCGCTGAACATTGACCTCCCACATAGAGTTCCTTATAGGGGGGATATTGGCCATAGTTGCCACGCTTGGCAACTGGGTTGCCAACCAACCGCAGGTTTTCATTTTTAGTCATTATCAAGAAGACGCTGCTGCCTATCTCCTGATTTGTTGTTCTCTGACTTGCTTAACTATAAGTCTATATAGCCTAATATAGGCCCACATAATTATCGTTGGAAGATATTCTCATCCTGGGAAACACATTCGATTTGCTAAGGGTTAAGTTTAAACGGTTGAATTGTTTTAAGGTTTAAGGCTTTAGGTACCAAACTCCATGATTTTATATAACAGCCCTACCTATATCGGTAGTCGTTGAGATAGGGAACACTAGTCGTCTACAGTTATCTATACCGAGAACAAACTCTATAATCTTAATTCCCACTTCGACCAAAAGTTTAAGCGAAGAAACAAAACTGCTTATTAGTTGAAGTTGTGGCGAGTTTTGTTGCAGTCTGTTCGCATATTGTAGTTATCAAAAGATGGTAAACTTGGGTCGGAGAGACAAAAATACCGCCGGATTGCCCGCTCGCGTCTCGAAGCGCCGCCAAAGAGTAATACGTAACAAAAAAAAAAACATGTCCGATCCGTGATAGTACTTTTAGGTAGGTATCGTGATATAAAATATAAAATAAAATTTAATAAAATGGGGAAGCCTATATGGAAATACATGTGACGCGGGCAGGCGTAGGGTAACAATAACGCCACATCATACGTTCAGATACCATGAACCATATTAAAATTTTGCTGGTAAATTGCAATAAAAAACTTGCCTTTTTTAAAATAATTTCTTATATCTTATCTATACCTATTATAATTTATTTTATTGGTAATGTCGTTGCGATACTAAAGGATATATATTATATTTATTTTATTGGTAATGTCATTGCGATACTAAAGGATATATATTATATTTCCCTTTCATATTATATTTTTATGTTGTCTGTGTACACAGTCTTACCGGAGAAATAATGGACAAAGATTTGTCGCAGTTTAGTAAACGCAGTCTAGCCGAGTTGGATTCGTCGGTTAACCTCTTGGTCGAAGTTTGACTTAACTATCGGACGTTATGTCCCAGGTGCACTCGTTAAGATCAACAACTACCGGTATAGGTAAGTGTAAGTAGTTAGGTTGTACCAGTTCTGGCGCACTTGTAGTTAGGTTGTACCAGTTCTGGCGCACTGAGTCAGAAATGGTGGTCGTCAAGTACGACGTTCGACTCACGATCCTAAAAAAAAAAGGTTTTGGCATGCTCTGATCACGAATCTGCGGTCCATTTTTGCGTAGGATGCACGGTTCCGGAGATGTGCAGATCAATTAACTCTTATCTAATTGATATCCGCTTCGAGCCTCCACCGTCATTAGCGCTCCATTGTTCTTATTTACTTATCTATAGTTCATTCAATACCGTCATTATCTATTCTTCCTCAGCGTGGTGATATTGTTATATACTCCTTTGTTCCTATCTACACTAATCTGACTCATTAATAAAACACATTACCCAATTTTGTTAAAATTTTTATTTATAAAATACAAAATCTTATTACTTATTATCTATAAAATAGGAGCGAAACATCTCATCCACTAAAATATCGTTGTACAATGTGTTCCCTGTAAATATACTCGTAAAACTATGCATTGAACATCCCTGAAACTTATATAGCAAATACATTAAGCAATATTCGCCACAAACTGAAGTCCACTCATTCTGAATTCTATCAACATTCCAGTTCCATCTGAAAAAGAACCAAGCGGAACTCGACTTTCGATTAAGAAACAGAAGGGAGGAATCGAGGCTTCTCTCGATCCGGCCTCCTATAACGCCTACGTTGGGTTCGGGAACAACGTATGTGAGCTCCGCAACGGAGTAACACACTAGGGCGATAACCTCTTTCTTTTTCAGCAAGTAGGTTCAGACGGGGATTACGGGTCTTCCGAAGTCGTCCCGGTCCCGACGCCTTAATTCTTCGATGTGGACTGTATAACTTTTAGGGATGAATCACTTGGGAATAAAACAGCAATTATCTTCAAACCGTTCCGTGAGAGAGTAATCACTTTTCCCTATCACTTCCCTACACTTTTTCTTTCTTCTTCTTATTGACTGCTGGTTTGATTCCCGAACTATTTTCCCGAACGAATTGCATATACGATGTCGTCTTCACGCACTAATGTACGTGCAGGTATCGGGCCTCGGGGTGTCCCCCATTGCCCGGGTGTCCTCATATCCCATTACTATGAGACAGTCCTTAGGCCTATTTTAGGCTTGATAGCATACACGGGTTTTTCCGTGGTATAATGGTAGTAATTTCCGCAGTTATCCAACTACGGAAAAAGAGGTTATCTGATTGAGTCAAAGTTGGCCTTTCAGCGGCATTGTGGGTTGTTACTCAACTCTCTAATCACATATAGAGAGGAGTTCTCTTGGAAGAGGTCGCCCGTCCGGTGGCCGGGTATGCAACGGCGCAAAGCCGTTGAGGTGTTCGTGTGGCCCGTTATCGGCACGGTCAAACATGCCGCGCGCTAATCGGGCCACAAAGTCGTGGATACTCTCGACCTTCAAGTCGGCCGCTATCACGTCATTCCGGACGTAGCGACCTGCTCCGACGATCGTTCTTAGAGTCAGATTCTGCTGAGCCTGTAGTCGCCGCCTCAGAGGATCGCTGAGGAGTGCGTACCAGGCCGGTGCAGCGTAGGTGATGATGGTCCGGATATACATCTTGTATATCCGGAGCTTGGTTCTTGTTGGCAGCTTGGATGCCAGAACCGGCAATAGCGTCGCCCGCGCACATCGGGCCCGGCGGACGACGAAGTCGACGTGCGCGGTCATGCGCAGCGTCCTGTCGATCCTGCACCCAAGGTAAGTTACAGCCTTCTGGTACGCAATCTCCTGGCCGTTGAGGGTCAGCGGAGGTGGAAAATTCCTGAGACGGCGAGTGAGCAGAGCGGTCGTCTTACCAACGTTGACGACCATCCTCCACTCATCCAGCCATGGTGGCAGCAGGTCCAGCAGACGCTGCATCTTGGCAGTGGCTATGTGGGCTCTTCTGGACGAGGTGAAATAGGCGCTATCGTCCGCGAATAGCGCCAGCTCAACGTCGTCCTCCCACTCTTGAAGCCTGCCTGCCAGTGTAGGTATGTCGTTGGTGTAAGCCGCGTACAGGACTGGAGACAAACAGCTGCCCTGTGGGACGCCGGCTTTAATGGATCTTGTTGCGGATTCGGCGTCCTCTACGCAGACGTAGAACTTCCTGTCTTCCAGGAATGACGCTATTAGCCGCAATATAGCAGGAGGGACACTGGTCTGTTGTTCCAGCTTAAATAATAGTCCTACGTGCCACACCCGGTCGAACGCCTTCTCAATATCGAGAAAGACGCCCAACGATATGCGGCCACGATTGTACTCTGCCGCAAGCAGGTGCAGCACTCTTGTCAGTTGTGTAACTGTGGAGTGACCCCTCCTGAATCCGTGCTGCTCCGCCCGAAGTTGGATGCACGGACGGAGACGTCTTAGCAGCAATCTTTCGAACAGTTTAGCTATATGTGGTAATAGCGTGATCGGCCTGTAGTTGGCAGCTCTACGCCTGTCCTTCCCGGGTTTCGGCAAGACGATAATTTTGCCTTTTTTCCAGTCCTCCGGGAAGTGGGATGTCCGCAATATCCCATTGTAGAGTCGACCAAGCTCTACTATGACTCTATTGGGCAACTGTCGGAGTGCAGCGTTGGTAATCCCGTCGTGCCCCGGCGCCTTCCTCGGTTGCAGGCAGGTTACTGTCCTCCGCAATTCTGCGGGGGAGATGAACCAATCTCCTGCAAGAGGTGGCGCGGGCGACGGCAGGAACTCCCGTACGCGACTTTCCTTCCGGGCATGAAGCTCCATGAACTCCGCACTTGCTGTGTTCGGCATAAATTGCTCCTCGAAGTGCTCGACTAGGATATCCGCTCTGCCCTTGGCATCGTAGCATCGTTTGCCCGTATTATCAGTTAGCGGGCAAACGGGAGGTTTAGATTTAGTCAGCTGTCGGTTTAGTCTGTAAAGTGACGCATCTTGCTCTTCCGCCTTCTCGATGCGCCGATCCCAGGCTTCGCCTCTGAAGGCCTGGACTGAAACCGACAGTTCCTCCGTTAGGGTGTTTAACTGCGTTTTGATCCTGGGACAGCGAGTACGCGCCCAGAGCTTTCTCAGCGCTCTTTTGCGCTTGATCTGCACGCATATCTCACGCGGCAGATCGTCTCGCCTTGCTGTAATCGGGACGACCGTAGAAGCCGCGTGGAGGGCTTCCTTGATGTTATTAGTGATTCTAGTCGCAGCGGCCTCTACGTCGTCCGCTGTGCATATAGGTTGGTGTGCTGGAGGTCTCTGCTGAAGGTGTTGGCAGTAGAGCCTCCAGTCGACACGGGTTTTGAAAGCTCTAGGTGGCGTAGTCACTGCCTTTAGGCCAAGGGTTATCAGTAACGGGAGGTGCTGTGAAGGGAGGTCGTACAGCACTTCTACCACTATCGGATAGTTGACGTTCCTAGTGAGCACGATGTCTAATACATCCGGGTGCCTCCTTGGGTCGGTAGGAACGTGTGTTGGTTCCTCGGGACCTAGAACGTCGTACTGGTTCTTTTCAGCATCTTCATAAAGCTCTCGACCCGGTGGGGTGATCACTCTGGACCCCCACGCCGGGTGTTTGGCGTTCAGGTCCCCGGCGATGATTACTGGTGCATCGCCTTCCATTACCGTCCGGATGTCTGAGTAGCAGAATGGAGTCCCTGGCGGGCGGTAAGCTGCATAAATCCTTAGTTCCTCGCCCGCCGCCTCCATTCTTATGCCGATTGAGCGCATTGTCTGGAAGGGTGGTAGATCCAGCTCTTGGTGGACGATGTCCCTCCTCACTAGAACCGCCGTGCCTCTATAGGCGGCCCCTCGAGAGGTGACCTCGTCCCTTCTATAAATGTGGAAGTTTGGCAGCTTTATGCGCGTTTTGGGATTTAATATTGTTTCGCCCAGCAGTATAATATGTATGTCCTGTTGCTGGGCGACAGTGCGGAGTTCCTGCAGCTTCTGCTGTATTCCGTCCGGGTTCCAGTACATTAGGCGCAGGTTATTATCCTCCATAGTGTCTGGCCAGGAGGTTTGCCAGCGCCTTCATAATCGCTGTTATGGGATCAGTCCCGGCTCTGATGTCGGCCAGGACTTGTGTGCCGACCTCGATGGCAATTCCAACTAGGCGCTGGATTGCATCAGCTGTTTCGAGGCCGGCCGACGGTGTTCTCCTATCTGAAGGCGTTGGTGCTGGTCTCGGGCGTTGGGTTTCTTGTTTTTGGGTAGAGCGCGCTCTGTGTGAAGTTCGGGCTCTCTCTTCGGGTGGAGCCCTCTCCTGCACTCTACCCACACCCTTCTTGGTGGTCTCCTTAATAACCTGCGCCTGAGGGGCTATTGGTCCAGGTGTCGGGGTAGAGGTAACAGCCCGAGGAGGCTGCGACTTCTTCCTGCTTCTCTCCCGCCTCCTCTTCTTTGAGGGCTGCCGTTCTGTGGCAGGGTTGGCGGGAGGTTGCAGAGTCGCCCCGGTGGTTGCCCTTTCTTGTACGGGTTCCACCGTTTCCTTGTGTGGTATGGGTGGGGGGGGGGGGTTGTCTGCCCTTCCCCGTGACAGTAGCCCACCCGTCATTCTGGATGGTAATGGCTTTGGGGCGACTCTGGGGGATCCTTTTCGGGTCCTCCGGGAGTAGTCCCGGTAAGGTTATCCCCTGCCTCCTTGCAGTCCTCCTCAGGACTGGGCAGCGGCGGTCGTTAGCTGTATGATTCTTGCCACAGTTGGCACATGTGGGTTCCTCCTCTCTACCCCGAGGGCAAAGGCTCGCTATATGCTCCCCGGCGCAGCGTACGCACTTCACCGGCCTGAAGCAATTGGCTGAGGCGTGTCCAAAGGCCTGGCAGCGGTGGCATTGGGCCGGTCCTGCTTTCCTTTGCCAGGCCTCAATAACTACTCCCCTCATATAGAGTAGTTCGTCTACTTCATACAGTCTCTTAAGTTGCTCCAGGCTAAGGTGGTCGAACTGGGCAAAGTAGACGCATCCTGGTCTGCCCCTTCGCGGTGGAATCGCTTTAACGTATTTCACCGGGAAGCCCTTTGCCTTTATAGCCTCCTCAATGGTACTGGTATCGGTACCCATTGGTAGGCCCCGGATGCCCACTTTGGTGGGCTTGTCCTCATCCGGGGTATAGCAGTACCACGACATGTTGGGTGTTGCCTTGGAAAGTTCAACCATGTAGCGTTGAACAGTCCTAAATTCCGTGGCGCTTTGCGGTGTGAATCGAACCCCCTTCCCGAATGGACGGGCATTCAACGGGTGGCCCAACATTCTGTTGAGCTCCTTGAAATGTCTCGTCCAATCCGGGAGGCATTCGGCCACTATGGGCGGATATCTCGCTTTCTCTTCCTGGTCGGCAGGCTTATCAGAAGTCGCTGCCGCCGGTTGGGGTCGTGGTACTGCTGGCGCAGCTACCATATGGGCGTAGCTAGTAGATGGTCGTTGGCCATCATCCAGCGGACGCCCGGACGGATTTTCGGTTGTCTTCCTCGGTGACGTGGACGGCGAGTGTCCAACCGATGTATTGGGGGCTAAGGTCGCATAGGTCGTAGCGCTCCACCCGTACGACCCTTCTCCTCCCTGCTCTAGATCCACAGCTTCTATGCTGGAGTGGTGTTCCTCTGATCTAGGGGAGGTGGGTTTGTTCGGTGATGGCGATTTTGGTGGGGATCTCCTAATAGGTCTGTGGTCTTGCTCCTCCTCGGAGCTTGAGTAATCCGAGGAGTTTGAGGATCCAAGGCATTGCCTCTTCTCCTGAAGCGATGCTGCAGTCTCGGGTGGAGTATGCCTTCTCCACGACTTCTTAGCCCGCTGTTGTAAGGGTACCGGTTCTAGCCCAGTCGTACCTTCAGGTACGATGGGTGAGAGCGCGGTCCTCGGTGCGGGTCCTTTCCCTGGAGATAGGGGCTTCCTGGTCGGGATCTGCGAGTAGGAAGACACTACTCGAGTCCTTTCCGGATGAAAGATGTCCCGGTATGCTATCGGTCGATCTAGTATGGATGTACGGTCCGGTGGTTTTCTAGTCCTAGGCGGCGGCTCCCCCTTGTCGTTATCCTTGTCGGACATGGTGAAACCCTACCTAAGAGTCAGTAGTCTAATTGGCCCTGTCTAAGTTCCAGCCGTTCGGCTAATGCGCGACGCGGATGGATGGGTATAAGCTTCTTTGGTATAATCACATGGGGCACTGCCTACCCCTTTTTACAACGAAAAGGGTTAAGGTAAGTGCTAATGTGGCACTTTATAACGCGACTAGGCACTAGATGCACGCAACGCATAAAGTGCCAAGAATCACCTAGGGGCCGGTGACCTCAACGCCTCACGGAATCACGGGACTCAACGTGGGCGGAGTTTGTCGTACCGGCGGTTATTTGCAGCCACTGTATACTGCAAGCAACACACACCTAGGAGATCCTTAGAGAACGAATTGCAATAAAACCCGTTCACTAAGCTACCCCCAGAGCTATACGCGAAAGTGAGCCGCGCCATTCGCGTGCCTGCGCAACTTAATTACATGAATTTGTACTATTACTCTCTCACGTTTCACTTAATTTCTTTATTCACATAAGTCATACATAAATACAAGTTATCTATTTAGATAGCACAAAACAATATCTACACCATGATATATATTATTTTTTCGTATCACAAAAATCCTTTAATTTATAAAACAAAACATGCCTATTTTAATCACAAATCCAAAATCCAAACTTCTTAAATATTTAACACAGAAAGTTAAAACAATGTTTCCCACTTGAATTTATACATATGTTAACTAATACAATAGTTTAATTTACATTTTCTCTATTTATTTCACTATTTAAAACACTTTTAAATTTCTTATACAAAACTATCATTATTTCACTTATACACAGGAATTTTCACATAAAAATAACACAGAATTCACCTTTTTAGCACGTACAATCAACCTGAAATGTTTTACAAGTCATTTTTACATAAATTGCTGAAATTACAAACATTTTAAATTTTTACATATTCGGCCTCCTAAGGGCGTGGTCAGCGTGCTTCCGTGAACTCACACTATTTGAACAACTAACTTTGCACGGCTCTCGGCTATCAGAAAAAATGAAAGTCTGAAATACACTTAATTTTAACAATATTAAATAAGTAAGTGCTTCTACATAATTTTCAAACAGTAGGAAACTCTACATAATTTTCAAACAGTAGGAAACTATCTCTGATAAGATTCTTATCAGTTATCATGTTTCTTATCAGATAACAATACAAGTGAATGTTTTCAGTAATCGATCATAACAAATAGGCATTTGTTTTCGTACAAAACATATCATACTTATACAAGACAATACTTATGCAATTAACTTCCGTTAATTCTGTTTGTGCACAGAGTGATCATCTCGACCGGGGAACAAATCCGATCTCTAACTTCACTTTAATATTCCTTAGAATTTACATCGTTGGAAAGACGATTTCAACCGGGGAACAGATCCGGTAACATAATTTATAACATAAAATTCTCTATATGAATTTATTGAAAGATATTACTTAGAAAACAGTAAACTAGTCCGGCCTGGGAGTCGAACCCAAGACCTTCATACCATTAATTCGACATTTCTTTAAGATTTAACTAAGCATTTTCTTATCAGAACATTTTAATTGGACAATAAGTCTTTGAAAAGTTATTCGTCATCGGTTGACTTAATAAACTGAAACATTCTTATAGGCGCGTCGCCAACACCATCTTTTACAATTTCTTTTAAAAAACTCTAGATGATATCGTACAGGTGCCCGTCCGAATGAATCAAAATATTGACCGACGTCATTCGTATCGATATATAAAGCTACCCAATGTGACCCTGGTTTATCATCTGTATCCAAATTGCATATTATATACGTTGGTACGTGGGTGTACATGGGTAGTTTATTGGCAGCATAAACATTATTTTCTAGAGTGGGGTGAATCTTTTTCAGATGTTGTTGTACATCTAGTGTATCCATAATATTACTGCTATTAGTAGATTATTACAGTACCAATCTACTCAATGACTAATATAGGAATGATCAATTATAGTGATATCTAAATATTAAATTACATTCTTTGTGTTATACAAAACGTATTTGAGTCACCAATACACTGAACAAGACACGACAGGAAGGACGTAGGAATGTAGAGATAACCAACAGAATGTAAGGTAAGCTTGTTGACGCATAAAGATACTATCAATTCTACTGCAGAAATTCTTTAGATTAGAATTATTACTCACTGGTACTATATAAGACCAAGCAACTGCAGTCATGGAGTTAGTGTATGGTCGTTTGACCGCAGTGGATCTATCAATACTACGTTTGTGTTACTTCAACGCATCAAAGGCCATGGATGTAAGTGTTTATTCTATTGACAAACTTACTTTTCTTTCTGTTATTTTCCTACGTGTGTATGATTTAGTGTTAACAAATTATATTTAAATATTATGTGTGTGTATTATGGTTAAGCCGTGGTAGCTCAGATGGTTAGCGCAAAATGTAAAATTCACAGTACGCGACCCGGGTTCGATCCCCGCCGGCACCAATTAAATTGTTAATTACAATTTTAAGTGTTGATTTACCACGTGCTCAGCGGTGAAAGAAAACATCGTGAGGAATGCATGTCTGAGAAAATTTCGAAGGCATGTGAAGTTTGCCAACACGCATTGAGGTATCGCAGCGAACATTTCCTAGCCCTAAAACCCTCTCAGAAATGAGAGGAGGCCTATGTTCAGCAGTGGACTTTAATAGGTTGTAACTTTAGCTTTTTTAACTTTTATGATTAAGTGTTAACAAATTGATATTAACATGATAACTGTGTTGTTGCAGAAATCATTGAGCTTCGATGAAAATACCTATAAACAGTATTACTACTCGCCACTCTCCCCTCAAGAAGAGAGTGATGACATCGTCATTAATAATAACACATGCGATGGTGGAAAAAGAAAATCGCAATCGATTGATCATTTTTTTGAAGCTGAATCAAAAATAAAAAAGAGGAAGCTGTTATCATCAACCGTAGCACGAGCCGCTAGAGATGGTGTATCATACATTTCTACTAATTCTGACGACGGAGACCAAGCGACGCATCTCATCAAAATTGAAATGTACGATATGAAGAAGCTATCCAAGATTCCAACTACTAATCATTGGAAACATGCTTCCACGAGGATTAAATATTACGTAAAGACTAATAAGGATAGCATCTACGACAACACAAACGCCCTCGTATACAATATTACAAAGACAATAGCAGAAAGTGAAAAAGTTCAAAAATACTTTTTTAACAATGACAGTCATTAGCTGATCATTAGTGAATGTGATTCTGTTTACTTAAATTACTTCCGTGTACTCATTATATTCTATTTCTAATCCTTTGTTAGACTTAAATATCGGACATTATTTGAAATTTGGGTATCAGTTGGTCTACCAACACTGAACTGTTACTTACTCTGCTACCTATTTTCTTCTTTACTATAAGGATGGCAAACTTCAGTGAAGTGTGCACCAGTGCTTTCTTCTCCACAACCATGGAAGAGAATACGGAACTATTCAACAGCGAATTAAATCAGGAGTTGTCTAAAGTTTGTGATGAAATGGAGAAGGATCAACTATTCGATCCATCGTATGATGATGAGTTGTATAATCACTGTGCGATGGTTGAAACACAGTTTAAGTAAGTAAAATAAACATTCATTTCGATCATAATTTACACAATGTCTTGTACAGTTTTTAATAAATTTAAACATTTTAGTAGTCAACCACTACAACTTGGAAGAGGAACGAAGCGAACGAGCAGCAAAGAACCCAAGATCATCAAAAAACCAACAACGGAAGCAGAAGCGCCTACCTCTGCAGGGAACAGTATCAGTAACGATGATCAAGTGGAATGTCTAACGTGTCATATATTGTTACGAGCTTGAGGTTCGTGACAATAAAAATTGCCGATAAAATTACCTAAATTAACACTTTAATTTACTTTACACAAATTAAAGTTAAAAACACTAATAATTAAACACACTAATTCACTTAATTTCGCTCCGAAGCTTCGCTTGTGTCGCTGAGTTCAACTCTGTCTCGATCGCATCTTGCGCCACCTATTTATTTAAATTAGCAAAATATCCGGAATGTTCAAGTAAACACGCGCAAGGTACCGAGAGTTCGAGTATAGATTTTCTAGTTCTTCGGGTGGTCTTCGGGTCGAAAGATTGTGATGTCATAAACTGCAACGCTCCCCTCGCTCTCGTTCCTGACACTAGATGGCGCTAGTTGTGTCGTCGACTGGAGCGCGTAACAATATTTATCAGGAAACGGTATTTAGCTAATCATTTTAAAAGTAATGTTCACAAAAATAATCTTTTAAATTCACATAATTCTTTATCAAACGTTAGTGTTATTGAATCTGCTTTTGGAAATAGGATTTTAACTTATAAAATCAAGAGTAGAGTAGATTGTTCGACTATGGTAAATTTTGAAACTCCTGAACTATTTTTAAATTCTATTAAAGATGATATTTTATTTTTAATACAAGAGTGTATTCATCAACACATAATTTTTAAAGTAAACTTCTTATTGCATGCTGATTTTGTTCAACAAACTAAAGATATTCATGATACGTTCGATTTTCAAACGCTTAACTATATTATTTGTCAAGGAGATGACTTAAATTTTTTTTTTCATCTTTAAATGATACAATTACTACTAAAATTAGTGCATTTGAAAAAAAAAAGATAGTGGATGGAGTCTAAAAAACATAAAATCTATAGACATGAATGTTAATAAATTTAACCCCCTACGCGGTACTTCATACATAGATCTTCCTCGTGACATAAAATTAAAAAAGGCTGTTATAAATGTAAAAAGCAAGGATTATTTTTGTTTTAAATGGGCGTTACTCTCGGCGTTATATCCCGTAAACAAAGACGCGGATCGTGTATCATCGTACGTTAAACATGCAAATAAACTTAAATTTGATGGTATTTCCTTTCCAGTTAAAATTTCTGACATAGCAAAAGTAGAGAAATTAAATGATATTAGTATTAATGTTTTTGGGTTAGAATATAATAAAGAAAAACGATGTAATTCTATAGTAGGTCCATTATTTTTAACAAAGTGTCGTAAAGATAGACATATCAATTTATTATTTTTTTCCAAGGATACAAAAAATCATTATTGTTACATAAAAAATTTATCGCGGTTAGTTAGTAAACAAATTTCAAAAGACGGTCACATCATGTACATTTGCGAAGCATGTCTACTTCATTTTCCATCTAAGGAAAGTTTAAATAACCATGAACAATACGATTGTGCCCACATTTGTACAGAATTACCAAACAGTGAAACTTTTAAAAAAAAGAATTGGTTTGGTCAACCTATTTCAAATGATAAAATTAAATTTGATAGTTATGAAAAAAAGTTGAAGATACCATTCGTAGTTTATGCTGATTTTGAAGCATTTTTAAAACCAATAGAATCATGTTCTAACGATCCTTCCTAACCTTTCACACACAATATTCAGAAACATGAAGTACATAGTTTTGGTTATTATATAAAATGTTCATATGATGATAAATTATCAAAATATGTAACGTATTGCGGACCCAACTGTGCACAAGTGTTTAAGGAAAGTTTATCTAACAATCTCAAAGAAATAAATAGACTTCAAAAATATCCTCCACTTCCGCTAACAAATGAAGACAAAAACCAAATTACAAATGCAACCGTTTGTCATATTTGTGAAACAGAGTTAGCAGAACATTTTTATGATTTTGATTGGTACACCGGTAGTTTTATAGGTGTTGCTCACGAATCATGTAGCTCGAAGTTCAGAAAACCTCATTATATACCAATATTTTTACACAACCTTAGTCGCTATGATGCTCATTTTATTGTTCACGCGTTAAACTTTTGTGATGGTGAAGTCGAAGTTATCCCTCAAAATAAAGAAAAATATATATCCTTTTCCAAAAAATTAAAAATGAATAACCACGAAATTATATTAAGATTCATAGATACATTTAAGTTTTTATCATGTAAATTAGAAGAATTGGCCAGAAATCTCAGTAATAATCAATTTCAAGAATTACGTAGAAATTATCCTAATGATGAAGATTTCTTTCGTTTAAAACGGAAAGGCGTTTATCCATATGAACTTATGACTAATTATGATAGTTTAAGCCTAACATCGCTCCCCGAACAAAATTTTTTTTATAGCTCGCTCACAGATTCCCATATTTCAAATGATGATTACAATCATGCTAAAGATGTTTGGGAACACTTTGGGTGTTGTAATATGCTAGATTATTCAAACCTGTATTTAAAAACAGACGTTTTACTTTTAACCGATGTATTTGAAAACTTTAGAAAGTTATGTATTAATACTTATGATTTAGACCCTGCCCATTATTACACAGCACCCGGTTTAAGTTGGGATGCAATGTTAAAATATACAAAAATAGAATTAGAACTTTTAACAAATTATGAGAAAATTGCATTTATTAGATCAGGTATCAGGGGTGGTGTATCTCAATGTAGTAATCGTTATGCTAGAGCTAATAACAAATATATGGGGGATTATGATGCAGAGAAACCAAATTCATATATCACATATTTTGATGCCAACAATTTATATGGTTGGGCTATGTCTCAATGTCTTCCTACTGGTGGATTCGAATGGGTAAATCCGAATACAGAATTTAATGTGTCTGAGACATCGAACTTCGGTTTTATTTTAGAAGTTGATTTGGAATATCCAGATGATCTTCATGATTTACATTCGAACTTTCCTTTATGCCCCGAAAACATTTGTGCAGGCAATATTAATGAAAATAAACTAGTCCCAAATTTAAATAATAAAGATAAATATGTAATTCATTACAGAAATTTAAAGCAGTGCATAGAAATGGGGGTTAAATTAACTAAAATTCATAGAGTTTTAAAATTTAAACAGTCTCGCTGGTTGAAGATGTACATAGATCTAAACACAAAATTAAGAACGTTAGCAAAATCAGATTTCGAAAAAGATTTTTATAAATTAATGAATAATTCAGTCTTCGGAAAGACTATGGAGAATATTGAAAAAAGGGTTAACATAAAATTAGTTACACACTGGGAGAACCAGGGCAAAGCTTTAGGTGCTCAAGATCTAATCGCTAAACCACAATTTCATAGTCTTTCAGTATTTTCGGAAAACCTAGTTGCGGTTCAGTTGCGAAAAACAAAGTTAATATATAACAAACCAATTTATTTAGGGTTTTGCATTTTAGATATTTCAAAAACATTAATGTACGATTTTCATTATAACTATATGGTTAAAAAGTTTAGTAAAATCAAATTATTGTATACAGATACGGATAGTTTAATATATCATATATTTACAGATGATTTTTACTCTGATATAAAACCTGACCTTTCATCATACTTTGATACCTCAGCTTATGATGCAAATAATATTTTTGAATATCCAAAATTAAATAAAAAGAAATTAGGTTTTTTTAAAGAAATTTAAAGAATTTGTGGGTTTACGATCCAAAATGTACGCTTTTAACTTAGAGAATAAGACTATAGCCAAGGCAAAAGGGGTAAATAAATGTATCACTAAAAAGATGACCATGGATAATTATATATAATATAATAAGTCTTCTCTATTTAATAAAAAAGTGCAATATTATAGTATGCTTAGATTTAAATCAATTAAACACACAATTTTTACACAAAAATTAAATAAGATTGGTTTATCATATAATGACACAAAGAGGCATATTTTAGATAATAATATTGAAACATTAGCTTGGGGTCATTATAAACTGCGTTAAGTGTTGATAGTTTTTAATTTTATGTCTGCATGTAAATAAAATTTGTATTGATTGTAAAATAATGATAATAGTATAATATGACGTAGAGTTTATTACATATTTAATCGTTGTTTTATTGTAAATAATTTAAGTTAATTGTTGTTTATATTTGCGTGTGTGTGCATTTATTTGAGGTTGAGTTGATTGTAAAATTATGATGTACTAATTGTGTTAGAAATAGTATACAGATCATTCTGTTTTATATAATGTTTGCAATATATATTAATTGTTAACACCAACACTTTCATTTTTTATTTCACCCCTTAGTACTTAAGACGTGTGTAATGTTTCACTTTATCCATCCGTTTACTGCTATTGTGGCGGGGCCAAGTGGATGTGGGAAGTCAAATTTTGTAACAAATTTCATAAAATCAGTTACAGAAATATGTAATTGTGATTTTAATCAGATCACATGGTGCTTTGATGAAATACAACCTTTATATAATTTACCAAATGTTAACTACAATCAGGGAATTCCAAATGTTAATATGTTTGACGGTGAAAACCCACATCTTGTTATTATTGATGATCTAATGAGAGAGTCCGATGGAAGAATTGTGGATATATTTACAAAAGGTAGTCATCACAGGAATCTTAGTGTATTTTATTTAACACAAAATTTATTTCATCAGGGTAAAGGACAAAGAGACATATCCTTAAACTCAAGTTATATAATATATTTTAAAAACCCTCGAGATAAAACTCAAATAAGATATTTAGCACGACAAGTGTCACCAGATAACCCAAAATTTATTGAAGATGCCTACAGGGATGCAACTCTAGAGGCGCATGGATATTTAATGGTAGATTTAAAACAGAATACCAATGATTTTTGTCGTATCAAGACAAATGTCTTCCCATTTAATGGTTTCTGCACAGTCTACGTCCCCACAAAAGAGTTTAAATACACCAAGAATCAAACATTTCAAATCATTGCTAAATGATGCATCGTCGACTCACAACGCATAAACATTTGCTAAACGCTTTGCATACGCTTAAACCAAAATATCAAAGAGCATTACTTAAAACGTGTGATGAAGAAGAAATTAACTGTATTTGTGAGTGTATTCATAACGTTTTACAAGGAAAAGTACATCTTAAAGATCAAGATAAACAAAAATTGAATAAACACAAAAATATACTCCGTCAACTAGTGCGTAAGTGTAAACATAAACTAAGAAAAAATATAATTATACAAAAAGGAGGGGCTTTCTTACCAATAATATTAGGTGCAATATTGAGTGGATTAGTGGGTGGACTAGCCAGTTAACATGGAAAATGCAAAGAAAATGATACTTATCGAACCTGGATTGATTGAAAAATTAAAACAAGAAAATAAGGTTAATACGAGTAGTAGTTTATCTCGATTAGATATTGAAATGCAAAATATTATGAATAGTAAGACGGAAGACCGAAAGAAATGGATGTTATATTTACAAACATTGCAAAGATACCTTCATTTCATCAAGAGGATCGTCAACCACTCAGATTACCAATTTATTCTGATACATCTAATGAAGATTCAAACGAGTCTAAAATTGGTTTTAAAAATAAAGATAGAGATCTAAAAACTTCAGCTGATGCTGAATCTTTGTTGGAGGAGAATCGATTCATCAAAAGTAAAGAAAATGTTGAAAATCCACTTTACACACCAGCTAAAATACTCAGTTTAATACCAAAAACTTATAATAAAAAAGGACAGTTATTATTAAACTTAGTTGAAACAAGTAAAGGTAAAATACATTGGGATAATGAAGGTACAGTCATAATTGATAATGAAAAAATTAAAAATGATAATATTGTTGATTTAATAAATGATTCACTAAGACCCTTAAAAAGAAGTGATCCAGTAGGGTGGGATAGATTTGCTGAAGCATTAAAAGATATAAAAGTACCACTTACTTATATTACTTACTTACTTACTTTTACTTATCGTCACGCACAATCCCTAACGGGGTAGCCAGAGAGAACAGATCGCCAAGTGTCACGATCCTTACATACCTCTTTCGCTTCTTTCAGGTTCATTAACTTCTTCATACATGCACGTCTAGGTATCCGAGTACTCTTGACCCTCCCCTCTTCGAGCAATTTGCTCACATGGTCTTCGAAAGTTAGTCTCGGTCTACCTCGACACCTTTTAGTATTTACTTTCGCTCTATATATTTTCTTCACCATTCGGTCTTCACTCATTCGTTCAACGTGTCCAAACCATTGGAGTATGCCCCTATCAATTTTTGTGATAAGGTCATCTTTCAATCCTGCCATATTGCGAATCTCTTCGTTTCGCTTTCGGTCGGCTATGGTAACGCCACACATTTTACGAAGAGATCGCATCTCCACTGCATTCAACTTGCTTTTATGCTTCTTCTGGCATACCCAGGTTTCGCTGCCATATAACAAAGTCGGTACCAACACTGCGTTATGTATTGCAAGGCGTGCACTCTTCACCACGCCTTGCCTTTTTATTAATGCATTCAGGGCACCATTGACTTTGTTTCCGGCAGCGACACGCCTATCCACATCTAAATCACATCTTCCATCCCGGCTGAAAGCACTCCCCAAGTATACAATTTCATTTACCTGTTCTAGACATTCCTGATTTACCCATATTTCACATTTCGTTCTTTCTTCGTCCTTTTCAAATACCAGAACCTTAGTTTATTACTTATATTGGAAATCCAAAGAGATGTGAGTTTATTAACCAACTTCAAGCAAAAGATCTGAACAAACCCTCTGAGATTGAATTTCAAGAGTTTTCTACACCAAGCAGTAGAGATAAAAAGTCTACAACTAAAATACGTAAAAGACTTGAGTGGGAAAAATGGACCCCGTACTAGAAGAAATTAACAGGATTTATTATGATCCATCTAATCCCGCTGGTTTTGGTAGTATTGATAAATTATCTAAAGCCATGAAGGGTAAAATGAATAAAAAGCAAGTAAAGGAATGGTTAAAATCACAAGAAACATACACATTACATAAACCCATTCGAAAAAAATTCCCGCGTAATAGGTACATTCTATCAAATATTAATGAACTGTGGCAAGCTGATTTAAGTGATATGCGAACTTATTCTCAATATAATGATGGTTTCAAGTATATACTTAGTGTTATTGATGTATTTAGTAAATATGCTTTTGCAAGACCAATGAAAAAGAAAAAACTCAGAAACAACTAAAGAATGTTTTGAAAGTATATTTACTGAAGGTAATTTAACACCTACTCACATACAATCTGATAAAGGTACAGAATTTGTTTCAAAAGATGTACAAAAATACTTTAAATCCAAAAAGATTAATTACTATACCACTAACAATCCTGACATTAAGGCCAGTATTGTTGAACGATTTTAAAGAACACTAAAAATGAAAATGTGGCGTTATTTCACTCATAATAATACTTGTAGATATATAGATGTTTTACAAGATTTAATATACTCTTACAATCACAGCTTTCACTCTAGTATTAAGATGTGCCCATGTGATGTAAATTCCAACAATATTATGACAGTTTGGACTAATCTTTATGATAGACGGTCAAACAAACTTTCTTTAGAAAATCCTAAACCAAATTTCAATGTGGGTGATTATGTTCGAATAACTAAATATAAACATGCTTTCCAAAAAGGATATGAATCAAATCGGAGTGATGAAATATTTATTATATCTTCAATAATTGATAGATCTCCATGGGTTGTTTATACAATAACAGATTTACAAAATTAACCAATAGTTGGTACTTTTTATGAAAGAGAATTACAGAAAATCACTTACAACCCCACCTCACAATATAAAATAGATAAAATAATTGACACTCGTTATTCAGGTAACAGAAAAGAAGTATTAGTGAAGTGGAAAGGTTATCCAGATAAATTTAACAGTTGGATTTTAGCTTCTAGTTTAAAAGAAATATGAATAAAGAAAGTTTTTATTTAACTTTGCTCAGCAATAGTTCAATGGAATACTTTCCTGATAACAAGACCACAAATTTTTCAACGAAATTACCGAAAGCTATTAAATTAGAAGGTGAATGGTCGGTTGGAGTTGTCGAGTTTCAATATCCATGTACCATGTTTACTGTTCAAGATCATGAAAATGTTATATACATTACAAAATCTATGTTAATGCCTAATGAAGATAAACCATCCACAGTGTACTACAAAAAACATATTCCAGCTACCAACTATGATAACGTTGAGCATATTTTAAGAGTGTTAAATGGTATCGGAGAGAACTTGAAATTTCGCTATGATGAAATAACAAAATTTGTGTCTATTTCTGTTTTGGATAAAAATATAACATCCGTAACATTATCACCCAAATTAAGCTTACAACTAGGTTATGAACCAAATAAAAATCTCCTAGAGAGAAATTTTGGAAAGTGTCCTGCTAATTTACACTTAGGGTTACCATCTCAACTCTTTCTATATTGTGACATTATCGATCCTCAGATTGTGGGTGATGTTATGACTCCTTTACTAAGAGTCATTTCATTAGATCCTAAAATACATTTATGGTGCAAATAAAATGCACGTTTTCTCTCAACCTCACTACTTACCTGTTATGCGAAGAGAGTTTGATACGCTGGAAATAGTTATAAGATCGAGCATAGGACAAAAAATACCATTCCAGTTTGGAACCGTGTGTATTAAACTACATTTCCGAAAATTATTATAATGAATTCTCTTCGTGATCATCATAAATGTCCATATGAAAATTATTATACACATCAAGCTGGGTCAGGAGTTGGAGTAATTTATAAGGGTGCACCATACCAACGCGGTCATGGTATTGGGAGCTTCTTAGGGGGGTTATTTAGATCAGTTTTACCTTTACTTTCAAGTGGTGCTCGAGTGATTGGTAAGGAGGCATTAAGCGCTGGAGTAGGACTTTTATCGGATATGGTTCAAGCGCGTCCTATGGAAGCCTCAATAAAAGATCGTCTAAAGCAAGTTAGTACGAATTTAAAACGAAAGGCTGATGAGAAAATTGATCAATTTAACATGACAGGATCTGGGTATAAAACTAAAAGAAAACGATTGACCTCGTTCATTCCACCATTAACTGCTAAAGTGAAAGCTGCGAAAAAACTTGGTCTAAAACCAAAAAATAACAAAGATATATTTTCAAATTAAATATGTCTTTCCTTCATAATCATTCTTGCGAGTGCGTTAAGTCAGAACTGGATTTGTTTGCACTACCGTCTACACAAACTAGCATTGAAAATGGATTGTGGATTCATTATAAACCAATTTCATCTCTTGGTGATGATGGACCTATCGAGTTTCAAGTTCCTGGGACAGGCGATGACTACATAGATTTGTCTCATACATTACTCCACATAAAGGCAAAAGTATTAAATCAAGATTCAACTAACTTGATATCTACTACAATAGTAGCACCTGTAAATAATTGGCTGCATTCACTTTTTAGTCAACTTGATGTTTATTTAAACCAAAAACTTGTATCACCACCTAATAATACCTATGCATATCGAGCATACATGGAAACCCTTTTAAACTATGCTCCTGCTGCTAAACAATCTCATCTTACTTGTAGTCTTTGGTATGATGATACAGCAGGAAAAATGGATTCTACGGATGGTAAAAACATAGGATTTGTTAAAAGACAGGAATTGATTAGTGAAAGTAAGGAAATAGAAATGATTGGTCATCTTCACGGTGACATTTTCAACCAAGATAAATTTTTAATTAATGGTGTTGAAATGAGTGTTAAATTGGTTCGATCGAGAGAGAGCTTTAATTTAATTGCTGGGTCAAACGATGTAAAGTTCAAAGTTTGCATTACGGACGCAACTCTTATTGTTCGACGAGCACGAATTAATCCAAGTGTATTACTCGCACATCAAAAAGTTTTAGCTTCTACCACTGCTAAATATCCTATTACTCGAGCTGAAGTAAAAGTTTTAACAATTCCATCGGGTGTTCAAGGAAAAACTCTTGATAATATATTTTTAGGGCAGGTACCCAAAAGATGTATAATTGGATTTGTGAACAATTCTGCATTTAATGGTTCCCTTACTAAAAATCCATTTAACTTTGAAAACTATGGTATTAATTCTTTCAGCTTATATATTGATGGTCAACAAATACCTTCAAAAGCTTTGCAACCATCTTTTAATAATAGCATATTTACATCAGCATATCATACTCTATTCTCGGGAACTGGTATTCACTTTCTTAATGAAGGAAATGGAATCTCTCGTGAACAGTATGCCAGAGGTTACTGTCTATTTGACTTAACTCCTGATTTATCAGCCAACTCATCAGCTCATTGGAATCTCATAAAGCATGGTAGTGTAAGATTAGAAGTACGATTTGAATCCTCACTAATACAAACAATTAACTGTATAGTTTATGCTGAGTTTGATAATATTATTGAGATAGATAAAAACAGAAATGTTACTGTAGACTATAGTAGTTAAGGTTATAATATGTGTTGTGTGTTAGATTTTATGAGTTATGTGTAATGCATTTTGTGTGTATGTAACTATGTGAAACATTATAAAATTAAATAAAACAAATTGTATGCAATATATTATTTTTTATTTCTTTATAAATATTCTATTTAATCTAATACAAAACTCTGTTCGAGTTTAAATTTTACATAAGCACACTGACTAAACCACTGAACATGCTGCTGCCAAGGATCATCATCATCTTCCCAATCTTTTAAGCCACCACCACAATGGAAACACTTGGTCCTGTCTGCATGGCCAGTATAAAAGAAACCGGCTTCTGCAAGATCTTCAGGTTTCTGTCGCATAACGAGAGGCCAGTTTTCGAAACTGAGCAACCGGCTAGATTTTGAACTGAAGAATGGATATTCAGCTCTTGAGTACTGCATATTCTTCTCGTTTTCATCTCCACTCAGTGTTGTAGTTTTGTTCTTCAATGATGTGTTCTGTACACGTATGCCACACTCATCTCTTTCTTCTGCTCTTGTCTTCCTGTAATTTAAGTAAACAGAATCACATTCACTAATGATCAGCTAATGACTGTCATTGTTAAAAAAGTATTTTTTAACTTTTTCACTTTCTGCTATTGTCTTTGTAATATTGTATACGAGGGCGTTTGTGTTGTCGTAGATGCTATCCTTATTAGTCTTTACGTAATATTTAATCCTCGTGGAAGCATGTTTCCAATGATCAGTAGTTGGAATCTTGGATAGCTTCTTCATATCGTACATTTCAATTTTGATGAGATGCGTCGCTTGGTCTCCGTCGTCAGAATTAATAGAAATGTATGATACACCATCTCTAGCGGCTCGTGCTATGGTTGATGATAACAGCTTCCTCTTTTTTATTTTTGATTCAGCTTCAAAAAAATGATCAATCGATTGCGATTTTCTTTTTCCACCATCGCATGTGTTATTATTAATGACGATGTCATCACTCTCTTCTTGAGGGGAGAGTGGCGAGTAGTAATACTGTTTATAGGTATTTTCATCGAAGCTCAATGATTTCTGCAACAACACAGTTATCATGTTAATATCAATTTGTTAACACTTAATCATAAAAGTTAAAAAAGCTAAAGTTACAACCTATTAAAGTCCACTGCTGAACATAGGCCTCCTCTCATTTCTGAGAGGGTTTTAGGGCTAGGAAATGTTCGCTGCGATACCTCAATGCGTGTTGGCAAACTTCACATGCCTTCGAAATTTTCTCAGACACGCATTCCTCACGATGTTTTCCTTCACCGCTGAGCACGTGGTAAATCAACACTTAAAATTGTAATTAACAATTTAATTGGTGCCGGCGGGGATCGAACCCGGGTCGCGTACTGTGAATTTTACATTTTGCGCTAACCATCTGAGCTACCACGGCTTAACCATATACACACACATAATATTTAAATATAATTTGTTAACACTAAATCATACACACGTAGGAAAATAACAGAAAGAAAAGTAAGTTTGTCAATAGAATAAACACTTACATCCATGGCCTTTGATGCGTTGAAGTAACACAAACGTAGTATTGATAGATCCACTGCGGTCAAACGACCATACACTAACTCCATGACTGCAGTTGCTTGGTCTTATATAGTACCAGTGAGTAATAATTCTAATCTAAAGAATTTCTGCAGTAGAATTGATAGTATCTTTATGCGTCAACAAGCTTACCTTACATTCTGTTGGTTATCTCTACATTCCTACGTCCTTCCTGTCGTGTCTTGTTCAGTGTATTGGTGACTCAAATACGTTTTGTATAACACAAAGAATGTAATTTAATATTTAGATATCACTATAATTGATCATTCCTATATTAGTCATTGAGTAGATTGGTACTGTAATAATCTACTAATAGCAGTAATATTATGGATACACTAGATGTACAACAACATCTGAAAAAGATTCACCCCACTCTAGAAAATAATGTTTATGCTGCCAATAAACTACCCATGTACACCCACGTACCAACGTATATAATATGCAATTTGGATACAGATGATAAACCAGGGTCACATTGGGTAGCTTTATATATCGATACGAATGACGTCGGTCAATATTTTGATTCATTCGGACGGGCACCTGTACGATATCATCTAGAGTTTTTTAAAAGAAATTGTAAAAGATGGAACTGGAATGTTGATAGAATTCAGAATGAGTGGACTTCAGTTTGTGGCGAATATTGCTTAATGTATTTGCTATATAAGTTTCAGGGATGTTCAATGCATAGTTTTACGAGTATATTTACAGGGAACACATTGTACAACGATATTTTAGTGGATGAGATGTTTCGCTCCTATTTTATAGATAATAAGTAATAAGATTTTGTATTTTATAAATAAAAATTTTAACAAAATTGGGTAATGTGTTTTATTAATGAGTCAGATTAGTGTAGATAGGAACAAAGGAGTATATAACAATATCACCACGCTGAGGAAGAATAGATAATGACGGTATTGAATGAACAATAGATAAGTAGATAAGAACAATGGAGCGCTAATGACGGTGGAGGCTCGAAGCGGATATCAATTAGATAAGAGTTAATTGATCTGCACATCTCCGGAACCGTGCATCCTACGCAAAAATGGCACGCCAAAACCTTTTTTTTTTTTTCAGGATCGTGAGTCGATGAACATCGTACTTGTACCACTTCTGACTCAGTGCGCCAGAACTGGTACAACCTAACTACAAGTGCGCCAGAACTGGTACAATCTAACTACTAGTGTACATGGTCGTAAGACATGACTTTTGCCTGGTCTAAGCTCATGATAAGACCTACCTTCTGGAAAACACTAATTAAGTGTATTATGTACGGTAAGTAGGAATATTAAACTGCAATGGAAACACTACTGAGGTCATTGAGCATTAGGGTGGGTCAATTTTTTTAATCTCGTTTTTCAAAAGTGCTCAGCATTAAAAAGGTGTCAAATGGTGTCGTTGACTGACTAACTGTGTAAAGTATTGTTAGTTTATTTTGTTTTATTTCCTGACTGTCATAGAAATACCTATTTAAAAAAAAGTTGTTTTTTGACGTTACTTTACAAATATTTTTCTCAAGTTATTTTTATCAGATTTTATGCGTAATAGTTTTTAGTTATGACTTATAACAAATACGAATATTGAGAAATTGTTTGATTAAGTTCAAGGACACAGGAGTAGGAAGGGATAGGGTGCGGGGGAAGTTGAGACAAGTGCGCGCGATATATTGGTAAAACCTAGTATATTATATACAGTAATCTATGGGTAAAACACTATTGCGCGTTGCGTAGGTAATCAAGTGCAGTTATTTGTTTTACGTCACCAGAAAAATGGAACGCACTCGAAATAGTTGGAAGTGTCCCTTATTTGGTAATTTATGTGATTTAAAAGACAAAATCCTTCTAACTCCTTTGATAGTGAACATAAACTGCAAACACTTCGTTCTCCTTCTGTAAGTCCGACTCCTAATTATTCTCCGTTCGTTTTTAGTCAATTTACTGTATGTGATGTTAAGAAAATCATATTATCCATCTCCTCAAACGCTGTCAGTAGCGACAGCATTAGACGTAATATGATCGTTCCTCTCCTTGATGTTATGACTCCCATTATCACTCATTTGCTTAACGCATGTGCATCTTCCTCTAAATTCCCTCAAGCCTGGAAGAGTGCTTATGTTATACCCCTTCCGAGGAAATCTAATCCCGTCAACCTCACTGATTTCCGTCCCATTTCGATTTTACGTTTCCTTTCTAAAGTCCTTGAAAAACTTATTTGCCAACAGCTGACACTTTTCCTTAATAAGCACAATTTGTTGAATTCTTGACAATCAGGTTTCCATCCTGGTCATAGTACGGCTACTGCCTTAATTAAAGTTACTGATGACATACGGTGGGGTATGGATAATAAACAACTCACAGTCATGACCTTGCTAGATTTCAGTAATGCGTTCAATACTGTTGATTTCGATATACTGTTGAGTCAGTTGTATTCCCTTAACATATCTCCATCAGTAATTGACTGGTTTCAAAGTTATCTCTGTGGCCGTCGGCAGTGTATTCATGTTGATGAAACTCACTCATCTTGGTGTGATATTACTGCAGGCGTGCCGCAGGGTGGCGTGTTGTCACCTTTACTCTTTTCCATTTTCATTAATTCAATTACTCAAAAAATTTCTTCTCTCTACCACATGTATGCGGATGATGTCCAGATTAACACCCAGTCAACTCTTGAGAATTTGCCGAATGCAATCGCTACATTAAACAATGACTTAAATATGATTCATGAGTGGAGTCAATCATATGGCCTAAATGTCAATCCTAAAAAGTCACAGGCTATCATTTTTGGTAGTCAGAGCTTTATCTCAAGAATTGACTCGTTCTCCATACCACCTGTTGTATTTGATGGGGTTGTGATCTCTTATTTTGACAATGTCAAAAATCTTGGTGTTCCTTAAATTGGAAACGCCAACTGAATGAGGTAAGTAAGAAAACCTTTGTCGCTCTTAGTTCACTGCGTCGCCTTCGATTATTTCTTCCCATTCCTACAAAAATTATGTTTTTGTAGGAATGGGAAATTTTGATCGAAGGAAGGAAGAATTATTATTATTATATTATTATAACTAAATACCAGCTAACTAAGCTTGAGAGACTTCAAAATACTAGTATTCGGTTCATATTTGGATTGCGCAAATTTGACCACATTTCCCAATTTCGCTCACGTCTCAAGTGGTTACCTATCCAATTCCTCCGGAACATGCATATTCTTTCTATTCTGTACTGTGTCTTATTTCACCCTTCTACTCCTCCTTATCTTAAGGAGAAATTTAGTTTTGTTGGGCTTCCAGGGGAACCTTTACGCTCTTCAAGAAAACTCATTTTAAGGGTACCAACTCACAATACATCTTTCTTTAATAAATCTTTTACGACGACGACTTCTTAAAGAGCATTACTTGTCTCAATCGTTCGAAAATGATTAGGATAAATTATGTGATTATGTAGTTTTGTATTTATTTGTTTATGTTATTGTTAGTGGTATATATTTGAGGATATATGTATGTATATATGTGTATATGTATGTATGTATGTATATATATATATATACATGTATGTGTGTGTATGTTTATGTATATACGTATGTTTATGTGTATCATATTTTTTTAATGTATTAGTTATTTATATGTTATTTTATTGCATGTATTGATATTATATTAGGTATATTTATATTGCACCACCTACCTGTTATAGTATTCTCTGTTTTATTCCTTTACACCTTTGGTTGCCTGGAAGAGATCGCTATGTAGCGATAAGGCCGCCAAATTGTACATGTAATCTGTTATGTTCTTTGTAAATTTGTTTGTGGTGTGCAATAAAGTATATTCATTCATTCATTCATTCATTCATTCATATTGCCAACTTACGAAGATGTGATGAAGTTTTATAAGTGGACACAAAGCAAACTGCATGCAAAATTTGATAGAGAAACGAAAAAAGAGCTGACATATAAAGAAATAGAGGCCGTTGTAGTTCCAAAACTAATACAAATATAGGCTAAATCTTCTACTAAAACGAATGAATGTAATGTTACGAATTTGTCATTTAAAATGAAAACCTTTAGTCTCACCTGAAAATACCTAAAACAAGTTGGAAGAGTGAAGAGTGGAAATAAAGTTTTATTTGATATTTCGGCTTGCAAGTGTCGAGATTTTCTTAAAAATGAACTTGCCATAACAATAAAAAAATATAAGCATGCTGAGAGCACAGCTTTATAACAGACCAACGAACTGCTAGGTAAATAGTGATAGGTAACGTAGACGTTGTCACAATAAAACAAATACAAGAGCACTGAAAAGAAAGTTGTTACGAGAAAATCTGAGAGTAAACGCCAAAAAGTAGCTGAAATATGTACGGAAGAGTTGAGTAGCACATCTAAATCCGTATGTCTGAATTCAGTAGCGGACTTCAACTACTAATTCGTTGAGTAATACTACACCACCTGCAGTTGATTATGCTTTGCTATAGAAAACATGCGATAGACTTGGAGTGTCAGACAGGCAGGGGCAGCAATTGCATCAGCAGTTCTATATGCGTCGAGTTCTCGTGGGGAAAAATTATATGCGACGCATAATTGAAGAGCATATTTTTCTTTGTTAAAAGAACCTGACTCCAAGGATATATTACACCTGCTTCCGGCACTGCTAAGTGTATTGAATTAAGAGGATAGAGTAAGTCAGCTCAAATTCTAATTACGTCCCCACTTGCCCGCGCGTCGTATGCTATGTACCAACATGTTTGTAATCACTAATACTGTAAGTAGAAAGGTCGTTAGACACTTATTTCATTAGGTTTATCATATTTATGCCTGTTTCTTAACGCCAAGCCAGCCGCTTCTTATTTTTATCACGGTTATTTCTCATTTTAATTTTACGTCGTACTGTTGCGTAATGTATATTCTGATCGTAAGCGACACAACCTCCCCGTTCAAAGGCCGAGGCGAAGTGACCGTGCTGCAGGAATCACGCTTCAAAAGGTCGATAGTTTAGGTAATTTCTTTTTACAGTGAAAATAACGATATTTTAAAAAAAAGTAAATAACATAAGCACTGCTTTATAATTAGTTCAGTTAGTATGCAAAGTTTCATGATCTTATTTAAAGTATTTTATGAATAACAGCGGTTTATTGTTTATTTTGGAGGCAACTTTGGATTTTTTTTTCTATCGAGAAAATTTTACGAAATCGTGTTTTCGTCTAACATAATCCTTAACATTAATCCTCAACTTTACCATATATTTATTTCAAAATTAATGCTGCAATATTTTCGGCATAACGAAGGATCTTGCTAAGCCATTTGAGATTATATTTCCCCTTAAGAACGCTGATATAAGGGGTTTTTTCAAACTAAAACACAATACTAATTGCATGCAATTTTTTATTTCTCTCGGTATCGTAAATCTTTTCCATACTACCACTGTATTTATTGATACACATGATTAGCTAAAAATAAATAGACAAACTTTTTACACTACTTCCAAACATAGTGTTTCTATTTACTGGCTGGTCACGTAATTAAGAACGCTAAATAATTTATACCTTTATTCAAATTTAAATAGAGAACACTCAGTTGATTTGTTACTGTTTGTATAATTTTGGCGCCATTTAGTGCTGTAAAAGATTCAGTGTTGCCAGATCTAGAGGTTTTTCCTCAATCTAGGGGTTTTTGGAAGACGTTGAGGTTTTGTTAGAGGTTTTAATATCGCGAAATTAATCTAGGGGTTATTCTGAAGGTTTTTCACTAGTCTTACCAACTTCTGAATTCTTTTTAAAACAGACAGTGCCGACAATTCATTTTCGATATAAAATATCAATATGGTAGTATCGCTATTAATTTGTCCGATTTATACTCATAACTTTTTCTATATTGATGTATTTTACCTACATGTGTGCATAAAATGTAATAGTGTTGGATATTTATATATGTGTGTGCCTTAGTGACACAAAATTTTATTGAGTAGGTGTGCAGTACTGTCTATGTAGTGTTTCTTTCCCCGCACCATAAATGACAGACTTTTTTTATTCATAGCATTAGGCGCATTACTCGTCCATTGGGATTAATGTTCTAAGTACTAGTAGTTTTTTATCCCCCTACATAGGGAAACTAGAAGTTTTTTGGAAAAATCTAGAGGGGAAGGTGAAAAAAAATTGGCAACACTGAAAAGATTGAAAATGATTGCTTCTTAGGAAAAAACAATCGGAAAAATAAATGTGATAAATCTACAAGGGAAGTAATAATAAAACTTCGCCGGAAGAGTTGGTCTTATAAAAAGATAGCCGACCACCTGAAATGTTTAAAAACGATGGTTTTCCACGCTGTAAAGCATTTTGCTACGTATGAAACTACTTCGAATGTTCCACGAAAACAACTCCTCAAGATGACCAAAACATCGTTCGTATGGCAAAACAAAATCCTTTTGAAGGGTCCAATGAGCTGAGAAAAGAATATTTTGGTGAAAACAACCCTTCAGCAATCTCAGCACGCACTATTCGAAGACGTTTGGTAGAAGAAAAATTGCACGGTAGGATAGCAAGAAAGATAGCCATGTTCATCGATCACTATTACTAGTGATCTCATCACATAATCATGAAAAAAATTTAAAAATCTCAGGTCAATACTGCCTAGCATCTTATATTATTGTAAAAACATTCATCAAAACAAAATAATAAATCGTAAATTTGACAGACGCCAATATAATGCAAATGTTGCTAGGCATAGTAAAATATTTTACCCCATATATTCTTATTGTAATTACAAGCTGCCAATACGGGACTATTATTTTTGTATTTTTATTTGGCAAATAAGATACCTATATTATTCAAGCATAAGTAGGTATTTTTATTTATTGTTTAAGTACTTGGCTATATAGTTATTTAATAAATATTTTTTTAATATATTTTATATTTCATGTTTTATTTGAAAAGATTTTCTCCTTCCCAATCTTATTTCGTTTTAATACAAAACGCCTATTCAATAAAGTATATTATATAAATACATAATACTATATACTTATATAAATATATCACTTCTAACAGAATAACATAATGACATAATAAATTTTGTGACTATGTATATATTATATCACAAGATTAATATCTTAAATAAATACTTTAATAAATAAAATAAATAAAACATTAGTTAACAAATATTAAATTTTTTAATACAAAAGGTTATTCAGTAAAATATATCGTATTAATATAAATATATAATACAATATACTTATATAAATATATCACTTGTAACAGAATAATATAATAACATAATAGATTTGTGAATATATATTATAGCACAAGATATTACGCATATAAATAATTTAAATAAAATATTAGTTAACAAATATAAGTAATTTCATAATCCTCTCTTTGCAAATAATTAATAAATAATTATATATATATATATATATATATATATATATATATATATATATATATATATATATATATAAATAAAATATTAATTCAACGATTATGTCCACTATTACAATTTCCCCATTTTTTGGGGAAAACGTCATTTACTTGCAAACATTACTCAATTGCTTGTGCGCGTGTGGACAAACGTAATTATAGGCTCATGCACACATTCATTGCGTTGTTGCTTCACCTTTGAACGGAATTTTGAATAGCACTATCACTCTAAGTCTAATTACTCTATGTTAATGGATTATTTGATTGCAATAGGATGTCATGGGACAAAAAATGTGAAATGTTGGCAAATACAGCGGTGTTATACGAATGTTAGAAAGAAGATTGGATGGACCTTACAGTGGATTATTTGTTTATTGCACATGAATGAACTGCCAATTAGACATCTGTTTCAATATATTAATGGCAGTACGTCTAGGCCACAAACATTTTTAGGGACAATTGGGAAAGAACTTGAGAACTGTGAGACAAGACCTGACTTTAAGTTTCAACTTATATCGGCGAACTTACCGGTGCTTTTCTGTAAATACTCACAAATACTTGTATGAAGCAATTTCAACTGGCATATTTCCTAGCGATTTAGCTAATAAATTACCAGGCAAAATGCCCGGTGGCTAACTCGTACCAACTGGATCTTCCGTCTGTATATTTCAGTAGAGACTGAAAATCTAATAACTCTTGCAACGTATATTGTCAAGGTTTACGCTACGATATGGTTTTCTATAAAAACTCACTCTAGCTATAAAGATTGATCGCGACACTTATTTAAACTTATCGCTAACCAAATATTTACCAACAACTTTAAAAGCCATTATCGATCCAATAATTCAAAGAAATAGCCTGGACAATTTAGTGCTTGCAATGTTGACAGACCCCAGAATTTTAAAAGCTAGATCAGAGCCATCAAAAAATTGCGTTTGTTTCCATTACCAAAGATAATCTGTTGTCTGTGTAATGATCTTTTAAATTGTCAAGAATATGTCACTGTCACCGCACCGTTTATTCAACAAAAATTAAAAGGGGAATTGGATCTATTACGCCTTCCGTGTCACACACATGCAGCACTCAATACATCAGCGTTACTATAAAAGCATTTCAGCACCTCGATATACCGACTGTCAACTTGGCACCGCTGAAGGGAGTGTGGCACGGTCAAAATTTCGACTGAATTGAAGGCAGATTATATTCTCATTCTCAGTCAGATTATAGTCTCGGTATTCTGTTTAACCTATCAAATTGTATGTATATGGTCTATGGTACTAAACCCTTATAGGTAACCAGTCTATAAAATTCGTAACGAGGATATTCACAGAAGAGCTTGAGTAACTGATAAAGCCCAGCGGATTATTAAACTGAATGAATGTAAAATGGGCCTTCGAGCTTGAAGCTTTGCTCGACAACCAATGGGGAAGAAAGACTCAAGTGACAGCCTCGTACTGGCGAGCGTAGTGCTGGGCAACCACACACTAGATGGAGTGATGACCTGATAAAACATGCAGTTAGTAGATATGTGCAGGTGAATCAGGACCGTACTTTATAGGAATCTATGGGGGAGGCCTATGTTAAGTTGTAAAGGGTGCCGTGATAGTGTGATTTACATTTGTTATTTAATATATATTATGTAAGGTGAGGTAGACATTTCTTCTTATTCTTTATCGTCGCGTAATAATCCACTGATGGATATGGAACTAGCCTGGTCTAGGGAAAATTTACCTTAAGAGGATAGAGTAAATCAGCTCAAATTCTAATTTCGCCCCCACTTCCCCGCGCGTTGTATGCTATGTACCGACATGTTTATAATCACTAATACTGTAAGTAGATAGGTCGTTAGATACTTATTTCATTAGGTTTATCATATTTATGCCTGTTTCTTAACGCCAACCCAGTCGCTTCTTATTTTTATAACGGTTATTTCCCATTTTAATTTTACGTCGTCCTGTTGCGTCATGTGTATTCTGATCGTAAGCGACACAACTTCTCCCTTCAAAAGCCGAAGCGATACTAACGGGGCGACAGGAATCAATCTTACGCGCAGATAGTTTAGGTAATTTCTTTTTACAGTGAAAATAATGGTATTTAAAAAAAAGTAAATAACATAAGCAGTGCTTTATAGTTAGTTCAGTTATTATGCAAAGTTTCATGATCTTATTTAAAGTATTTTATGAATAACAGCGGTTTATTGTTCAGTTTGGAGGTAACTTTGGATTTTTTTTCTATCGAGAAAATTTTACGGAATCGTGTTTTCGTCTAACATAGTCCTTAACATTAATCCTCAACTTTACCGTATATTTATTTCAAAATTAATGCTGCAATACTTTCGGCATAACGGAGGATCTTGCTAAGCCATTTGAGATTATATTTCCCCTTAATCTTCACGCCTAGAAGGTGGTTTGACGATCGCGTTGCCAGACGTTACGTGCCATTGACGCTGTTCCCTGTCGTCGGTATGATATTTTACGTCTGACATAAACGAGCTAGTTATAATACCATCAACCAAACATGTCATGTTCGTGTAATGATCTAATTTGACATATAGTCTAACAAAATCTGAAAATGGATTTTATTCGCTCGAAAAAGAAAACGGAAACCGAAAATTTCAAGTTATGTACTATATTATTGTAGGAATAGTACTTTTCTGTATTTCATAATAATTTTGCCAGAGCTTGATCAATCGCACTCACTAGACACTCAGAGTCGAACGTAAGGCTAGCCACCGGCAAATTATTCCACTTCTTTTACTGTAGCTCCGCATTACAAAAACCAAAGCAAACCGTCTGCGTAAAATGAATTGAATAATCAAAGTCCGTACGGATAAAGAATGTGATTAGAAATGACGACTCATCCAGCCCATACCATCAACATGCACAGTACCAATAGTGAAAACCCATTAATAACGGTACATCGGTATAACGGCTGTATTAGGTTAGTTGGAAATTTTCTATTAATGGAAAAATATTTAAAAATAATTGTATACCCAAGCAGGTACATTATTTTAAAATAGGATTTAGACTAGCAACCCGCTAAGGCTTCGCATTTTCGGATCAATTAATGCGGCGTTATTAAAGCTTGAGATAATTATTAAAGATCATTTATTTTATCTTATCAATATTTCATAAAATATCCATATATTTTGGATGATTAACTTTAATAAAATATCCATATGTTTTGGACAAAATTTATTTCTGATATTACTCTCTATTTGTTCGTGAAGTTTTATTAAAATTATTTCAGTCATTCCGAAGTTTAGCGCGGACAAAGAGTCAAACGAAAGTTTAAAAAGGATTACTCATGTCTCAATATTAAATATTAACAAACAAAATCAACAATAATTATGAAGAAAACTCTCAGAACGCGTTGTAAATTAGCGAAAGCGGACTTAATTTTTTTTTGTTTGTGGCATTTGGTTATTATTGATTTCCTTTGAGTATTAAACCAAGTTAGTTGAATACTCAAAGTTGATTTCAATGACAAGTTGGGCTGAAATTATAGAACGTACGGAACGTAACTCATTTCGCAACGTATTTTTTTTTGCAGTCTACTGACGTGTGTGAGTATAGTTAGTGTGCGAGCGAGAAGTGAATAGAGGCGACGCCATTTTTAATCCCATTCTTTAACCGCACGGGTAGTACTTATAATAATTCACTCGAGTTGGTTTTCACGAATTCCTTTAAAAGGAAGACACATAATAAAACAGTCTCGAATGTCATATTCTTGTCCCTGCTTGTTTCGTTTGTGTTTCGCTTATCCACTCAACTACATTTTTGTGCTTCCATGGATTTTTCCATATCCATGAACAAAAGCGATATAAATCTTTAGGCGATGGTGTGAAATTTAATTCGTCGTTCAGTTATATTATTATGAGTAAATTTTTTTTTGTAGGTTCTATAAAACTTGCCTTGATTTTTGTATGATATATATTTAGTTGTTGTAAATATAGTTTCTTATGACGTTACAATTAGCTTATATTTAATTTTTATAGTATGTAGTGTGTACGTTCATTGTTACATTGTTATTCTATATTATATCAGATCCACTTACCAATACATAGTGTTTATTAGTGGAGTTTTTTTACTGTTATTGAAAGTTAAGGATAACTATTGCAGACAGGTCATTTGATCGCTATCACGATCGGTAGCATAATGGTGAAGCGTTTCAACTCCCGCAGGTCCCGCAATTTACGGCGCCTCTACACGTTGGCCAACACAGTGGCGAATGTAGTGGCCAATAGCATTGACCAACGTGTAGACGGGGTGTTTGGGCTTCATTGGTATGTATTGGAACGATGGCCCGCAAGTTGGCGCGAGATCCGTGTGGTGTCAGTTTTTTTACAAACGATCAAAGGATTGTTGGCAGAGTTTGGTCGCCGCGTCCACACGTTGGCCGCGCGTTTAGTTTGCTATAAGCTCCCAGAGTGATTACACGCATCTGATTTAAATTTTATATTCAAGCTTTGTAGGGTGGATGCCCCAATTACCAGCCTTTTAGTGCCAATTTCAACTTTAAACATTCCTACTACTTTAATTAGCGCGACTTAATTATTATTAAACATTTGTTTTATCAAAAAAAATTACGTTTTTTTACAATCAGATTATTACGAGAACAATATTAAAATTAAAAAAATGAAGCACGTCGTTTATACGTGGTAGAACCATGCAATTATATTAGAAGTATAGTTGCAACACGAAGGTCGGCTCGACCGGGGAAGGACCACGCTCTCACAGAATATCAGCGTAAAATAGTAGCTTAATGATGCTGTGTTTCGTATAGTGAGTGTAGAGAACCAGAGACCCTTTTTACAGGAAACGAGGCATTTCATCTTAGTCTTCACGGGTGACAACGCATCTGCATTTTAATTCGTAATCGAGGATAGATGTACATGTCTGTGGGCCACAGTAACCACTTACCATTAGGTGAACTGTGTGCTCGTTTGTCACCCTATCCTATAAAAAAGAACGTCGATTTCTTATAATTTATTCGTGCAAGATTTAGAATCATCATCATCATTACAACTGTTCACAAGTCCACTACTGAACATCCTCCTCCACAGACTGCCGCAAAGCACGGTTCTGAGCCACTTTGCTCGTCATGAGTTTTTATTTATGTTCTAAGTTATAATTAGTACCTATTATTAAGTCAGTGTTAATTATATTTATTGTTATTGTTTTTGTCTTTCTCAAAAAATAATTAAATTACCAAATAAATTATAAGGTGTTTTTTTATATACACCAAATGTCCGATAGAAAAGCAAGTACATGTTTTGCTAAACTTTAAAATCAAAACAAATTTTGAAACACTGCGCCACGGAGCCGTCATCTAAAATAAAATAAATTCGTCCGCACATTGGCCCGAACCGAACTGAACGACGTTCCAACGTGTGGACGCCGTCACCAACTCTCGGCCAATATATTCGCCACTGTGTTGGCCAACGTGTAGAGGCGACATTAAACAAATTCCGCGTGCAGTAAGTATGTATGGGAGTTTTAGTATAGGTAACAATTGTAATTGTTCTGGCTCTGGATTGGAGACCATTTTTGTAGATAATTGTTTGATCTACAACTTTTGTCTGACCCATTTTCACAATAAATATATACACAATATATCTAATACTCAAATTCCATATACAGAGACCGCTAAGAACTTAGGTGTTATTTTTGATAATAATTTGTCTTGGGTCGCTCACATTAATATGATTAGCAGAAAAGTGAACTACTCTTTTCAATCTCTCAAGCGTCTCCAGATGTTTTTACCGTTAAAAACTAAGATAACCTTAGCTCAAGCACTTCTTCTTCCTCTCATTGACTACGCTGATATTAGTTTTTTGGATGCTTCAGAGGAGCTGTTGAACAAACTGGAACGTGTTCAAAATTTGTGTATACGTTTTATTTTCGGTCTTCGTAAGTTTGATCATGTTTCAGAGTACAGGGCTCAATTAAAATGGCTTCCTATCCGTAGACGTCGAGACTTACATGTGTTATCATTTCTATACTTTCTACTCTTTAATCCTCTTGCACCTCCATATCTCCGCGAGCGTTTTGAGTATCTTGTACCCCGTGAAACTCAGTGCCGGACCACTAAACAACTACTTCTCAAAACTCCTTCTCATTTCACAAGTCGATGTGGTGGATCCTTTACAGTAAGGGCGGTCAAGCTATGGAACTCACTCCCACATGACATACGTGCTAGCTCTTCTCTTGATATATTTCGGAGCAGAGTAAAGAAATATTATCTGTCAACTTAGAATTATAAATATTTACATATTTTATGTATTTATATGTATAATTGTATATATATGTATGTGTACGTATGTATGTATGTATATATATATATATATATATATATATATATATATATGTATGTATATAGATATATATGTATATGTGTGTGTGTATATGTGTATATATGTATATATTTATTGTCTTTATTGGTATATATGTATGTAAATCAATAGAAATAAGAATAAAAGAAATAAGAAAATAAATTATACTTATATGTTATACACTTATATGATAATTGTTAACTGTAACTTATAGCCAATTTCTATTAAGTAGCGTTATGTTAATTATTAAGTACGCACGCTGCTACCTACTTGCTTTATATATAAAACTATTTCTCTCTCCCAATAGGTTTGCTGGAAGAGAACTCTTATTAGGGTTAAGCTCGCCTTTGTACATTTATTTAAATATTTAATAATTGTTACCAACTTATTGTGTGTACAATAAAGAATAAAGAATAAAGAATAAAGAATAAAGAATAAAGAATAAAACTTACCGTTTTCGAGAAAAATGGAAAAAAAAATTATGTACGTTTGACCTTGAGTAAATTTTTTTGCAGAAGTAGTATTGAAGGGGATTTTTGACATTTTATTTATAATGACGTATGTAACGTCTGCCAATTTTCAGCTCTATGCTGGCTAAGTTATGACATTCAGTCTATTTTGACTGGACTATCACCTTAATTAAAGTGGGAGAACTACATATTTAAAGATAGATTGGCCAGGATAATTTTATTTTATCAGTTTACCAAATCGTTTGGTAATTTCATGATTCCATCCTTGAACGTCGCAAAGCAAGCAAAAGCAAAGCAAGGAGTTTTTTGTAAACAGCGCTCACAAGTTGAGCGAGTACACTGTACCTAAACGATCTTCCTGAAGAACTATTGTATTGATATGTAATGTGAAAATCAGTTTATTCCAAACTAGTGGACGAACGTAATTTCCATTTAGGCTCATGTTAAATACGTCTTTCATGGTACATGGTACCTAGTTTGCTTTTGTTTAATTAGTTTGTACCTAGTTTACTAACACATTTAATTCATGTTGCGCATTCGGTTATTTGCTAAATTATAAAATACGCTATAGAAACTAATAAAAGCAGATGGTAAGTATTTTTTGGAAAAATCTTTATTTAGTGCTCAGATGAAGTAAAAAAAGTTTTACTTCATGTGATGTTTAGTGATGCACTGAATGGCGTGTGCAGAACACTTGATGCCAGTTCCGTTTGCGCGCCGCCCCCGAGCGGTCATGCACACAGTTCTTTCGCGCCTCCGACCTTTCGGTAGCGCAACCGCTTGCCCGCGCGCCCCGCTCTCCCCGGCTAACACCGGCCGAGCAGACGCCGTTGGTGAGTCACTTTGTTTTCGCATCGTTCCTGCCCCCTTGCTCCGTCGGGGAGGCTTGAGCGCGCTTTGCTTGTTTTGTTTTATTTGTTAATTTTTCTGTTATTGTTATTGTTTTTGTTATACTGTTATTTGTTGTGTATACTATCCTTAGAAGATCGTCTCTTGCTCTTCTCAGAGCAAGCCCTTGTTCTTTTCAGAACATAGGGACACCAGTTTCTGGAATAGATCGTCAGTCCTCCCCATCTGCCCCCAAGGCCCTGTTCTTCTCAGAACAGGGACCTCCAGTTTTCTTAGAATAAAACGTCACCCCCCGTCCCGATCAACATGACGTCCATGGATGCTAGCCAAATTTTGGCTCTTTTCCACCAATTTTTAAAAACCCAAGGCGTAGACCTTGATAGCTTTTCGATCAATCTCACCCCCCGTGCCCCTAAGGCATGTGTATCCCCGCCCGCCGTCGCAGCTTTCCTCGCGACCCAAGCGGCTGCCCCGCAGTCCGACTCGCCCGCGTCCCCCGACTCCGAAATGGAGCACTCGGACACCACGTCCGTTACCTCATCCTCCCGGAAGAGGACCGCCCTCAGCTCCACCGGCTCCTCGGATTCTTCCGACTCTGAAGGAACCATAACCGACTCCCAAGCCGAATTCACGTTAGTGAAATCAAAGCGCGGCCCGAAACGCGCTGCCACTTCTCGCACTCCCCCCGCCTCAGCGGCCGCCGCCGCCCACACTCCCTCCGCCGCTGCCTCTACCTCCGCAGCTCCCATCGTTGCCCCTACTTCCGCAGCCCCAAACGCTGCCACCTCACAGTCGAAAGACAATACCGCCAAGCCAGCAACCCGCTGCGCTCCCGAACTGGCCAAAAACCAAGTCCCGCCCCCTGTCTTTCTCAGAGACAAGGCGAAATTTACTCAACTGTCCAAAACCCTCTACGATAAGGGTTTCAAATATGACCAAGCCACTAATGTCGGCGAGGCCATCAAAATTATTCCGGCGTCTATAGAAGACTTCCGTAACATAACCCGCCTATTCACGGCCGAGCGTGTGTCCTACCACACATACGCCCTCGCCGAAGAAAGGAAAGTAAAGGCAGTCCTCCGCGGAGTTCCCTATGAACTCGCAAACGAAGACATTCTGGAAGACCTTAAATCCCAAGGCTTCCCTATTGAAGGTGTGCATAAAATGCACAGCAGCAGGGGCGAAAGGTTTAACCTCGCCCTCCTCGTTCTCACCAATGTGCCGGAGGCGAAGGCCATTTTCCGCGAGGTACGCACTGTGTGCGGCCTGTCGCGTGTTAAGGTCGAAGCACCTCACCGGCGCGGTTACCCAGCGCAGTGCCACCGCTGCCAACTTTATGGACACGCGGCAGCCAACTGCTCAGCTCCACCCAGGTGCATTAAGTGCCTAGAACCCCATCACTCGAAAGAGTGCCCACGGCCCAAAAACGCCGAATCCCCACCCTCATGTGTCCTCTGCGGACAAACAGGCCATCCGGCCAATTATAGAGGTTGCCCTCGCGCCCCTCGCCCACCTCCGAGCCGCAAAGCTCCACCACAGGTCAATGACCGAACCTTCCCGGCTCTTGTAAGCCACAAGCCCAGCCAGGGCCAGCCCCTACCTCAGCCCCCTCAGGGCTCATCTCAGCCCACACAGGGCATCTATCGGCCCCCACAGGGCCCCTATCGGCCACCTCAGGGCCCTCCTCGGCCCCTTATGAGCCTTCCGCTCTCTCAGCCAGCGCCACTTCCAATAAACCCCTGGTTCCAAAAGGAATCAAATATCCCGCGGCCCTCCGCCGACCCAAAAAAACAGACAGACTCTGTAGTAGAGTCCCTAAACCTAGTGTATAACACACTCAATAGGATCAATCTAGACGAAATTCTTATTCTTGCGGGTAAACTGAGCACAGCTCAGTCCCCTCAGGGCCGTCTCCTTGCTCTTACTGAGCACATCAACCTTCTAAGGTCCTTGTAATTAAACTATGCCGGAGCCCTCTGCTCCTGCAATATCTCACGGTCGTATCAAACCGAAGGGTTTGTCGCTTGTTTCATTCAATATCCGCGGTCTGCGAAATAACCTCCCAGAGCTTAGGCTTTTTCTACGAGATCGCGAAGCCGATCTCCTACTCCTACAAGAGACCCATCTCAGCCCCAAGGTCTCTAAAGGCCTTACTATTAAAAATTATTCACTCATACGTAACGATAGACCCGACCGCAAAGGCGGCGGCACTGCCATCTATCACAAAAAGTCCCTTCATTGCTCCCACATATCTACTCCTTCGCTTACCAGTATGGAAGCCACTATCACTAGACTAGCCATGACTGGACACCAGTCAATCATTACAGCCTCTTGCTATATCCCTAGCGGAACCATCCCCGTCAAGAGTGACTTCGAAGCCATCCTTGCATTAGGCGACTCAGTCATTATGTTTGGAGACTTTAACTCCAAGCATACTGAATGGGCCTGCCGCACTACTACAAGTAGTGGCAGGGTGCTGCTCAATATCACTCAGTCTCTCGACCTGACTGTCTATAGCCCCCTCACTGCCACCCACTATCCCGACATTGTTACCTACGCTCCTGATGTGCTAGACTTTGCTCTAGTTAAAGGAGTTTCCCTTAACCTTAGAGCAATCGAGCCTCTCGACGATCTAGGATCCGACCACCGTCCTGTATCCCTCCTTCTTGGCCATCAGCCATCTCCAACTCCCACTTCCAAAACCTACACCGACTGGAAGGGCTTCGAGAAGTCTCTAGCCTCGGCTATAGACTCTCCGGACCCTCCCATAACCCTTTCTTCCGACGCCCTCGACAGTGCGGGGAAAATAGACACCGCGGTCGAAAATCTCACCTCACTTATAACATCCTCTCTTAAAGAGAATGAAAAAGTTGTCCCGGTTGCGAAAACTAGTCTTCCCCTAGATATTAGCAACCTGTTAAAAGCCAAAAAAGCTGCCCTCCGTAGAGCTGCACGCTATCCCACTCCCGAATATAGACTCGCAGCCCACCGCCTTCAACGCAAACTGCGTTACCGCCTCCAAGACTACAGAGACCACGAAAAAGGCAATCTCATGGAGAAAATCTCTCCCTCTCACACAGCGTACTACCGGATGGCGAGAGCCCTCCGGATAGACGCTATAACCCATACTCCCCCTCTGTCTCGTCCCGATGGCTCCATTGCCTTCGAAGACGAAGAAAAGGCTGAGTGCTTCGCGGACAGCGTTGCCGCTCAATGCTCTCCTAGCTCACAACCCACTGACCCCCTACATATTCAACTAGTGGAGGACGAGGTCCGACGCAGGAACTCGCCCCCTACCGTCTCTGGCCCTATCACTGTGTCCAAAGATGAGATTTCATCTACCATCAAAGGACTTAAGCCCAAAAAAGCACCGGGTGCGGATGGTATCTCCAACCAAGCCCTCAAACACTTCCCGGAGCAGGTAATCGCCTTACTGGCCATTATCTTTAACGCCTGCTTCGAATTCAGTTACTTTCCCACCTCTTGGAAAGAGGCAACTGTCATTGGCATTCCCAAGCCAGGCAAACCTCTCCACCTCCCCTCCAATCACCGTCCCATCAGCCTTCTCAAGGCCATGGGCAAACTTTTCGAACGAGTCATTCTCGTGCGCTTGAGGCGCCATTTGTTTCCCACAGACGGCGACCCTCTTGTCATCCCACAACAATTCGGGTTTCGAGCCAAACACTCGTGCCCCCAACAAGTTCACCGCATAGTAGAATACATCCTCAGCGGTTTTTACCCTCGCCGTCAAAAAACCATCGCGGTCTTCTTTGACATTGCCAAGGCATTCGACAGAGTCTGGCACGAGGGCCTCATCTACAAACTGTACGACTTAGGCCTCCCAGACCGTCTCGTTCGCCTTGTAGCATCCTATATGAAGGATCGTACCTTTCGTTTTAGACACGAAGGCACGCTATCCTCTACCCGTCAAATAAAAGCCGGTGTTCCTCAAGGCTCTGTGCTTGCTCCCCTCCTATACATACTATTCACCAACGACATCCCTATCCCGTCGAATGGTGTCAAACTAGCCCTCTTTGCAGATGACACAGCCTTTACTCCAAAGGCAACTCACTACCACAGATTCGGAACAAGATTCAAAAGTCAGTAAGCGACTTAGGAGCTTGGTTCCAAAAATGGCGTATCGACGTAAACCCGGAGAAAAGCTCCGCCGTTTGCTTCGAATATAAACGACGCCGTCTCACCACCACTCCGCCAATCAGGATGTTAGGAACCCCTGTCCCATGGCAAACTAAAGCCAAATACCTAGGCGTCACCCTTGATGCAAGGCTCACTTTCGAGCCCCATATCAAGAAAGTTACTCGCACCGCACGTTTTTACATGGGTAGGCTCAACAGCATGTTGGGCAGACACAGTAAAATGTCCCTCCGCAACAAGCGAACCCTATATAAGGTCTGCATACGACCTGTCATGACCTACGCGGCCCCCATCTTCGCACATGCTAAGCCCAAAGCTATAAATGAACTTCAAATAGTTCAAAATCTATTCTGTCGTAGGGCCACTAACTCGCCCTATTATGTCCGTAATGCTGACCTACATCGAGACTTAGAGCTCCCAACAATCCAACAGTTTCTTAAATCACTCTCTGAGAGATTCTTCAAAGCCTCAGAGTCCCACCCAAATCATCTCATTCGTGAGACAGCTGCCTATGCAGCCCCTATTCACACTCGCTATAGTGTGCGCAGACCGAGAAACTCTCTCTCGGACCCCCCCAACAAGCTTTCGGCTGACCTGAACTGCCTCCTGGCGGCTCAGGCCGAGCCTCCATAACACATCCATTAATCTGCCTTAGTTAGGCACTCTTCTAAGCGGCTTTTCGCTGCTTGCGCCCTCCTTTCTGCCAAGGAGGGTCGCGTTCGTATACGGCTTAGAGATCTCTAGTCAGATCGTTAAGCCATTTCCTAAAAGGCGGTGTTTAGTGGGTAAAAGTCTCCACATAACCACGCTGCCGGCTGCGTGGTATGCTATGAGCATTCACCGCCTCCCTCCCCCGCTTTCCGGAGGGTTGCCCATATTTGCTTCGGGCGCAAAAAAAAAAAAACACTTGATGGTCCGTTTTATGAATCTATATCTATCCATTCTAATAAAGTTTAGGTACCTACGCGTGTGTATGTACGAGTAGAGTGTAGATGATTAATCCAAAAACGAGACATGCTTTATTTATTTTAAATAATTTTATGTTGAAATTATTGTTATGTATTATTATGAATTCTATTTTTATTTATTCATGTGATAAAAATACGCATAACATATAAACTGAGCATCAAAAGGATATAAGTATTTTACGATATTTTTTATGATCATAATAGCTTTTACCTGCAACTTCGTCCGTATTGAACTAAACAAAAAAAACCTGCAGATCTATAATATTTATTTGCTTTTTTGGAACAATTTTTGATGAAAAATGATTCAGTAATTGTCAATAAATTGGTGGCCAAAGAATTATTCACTAATTACCACAAAATTGAAGCTAATCTTCGCAAACATTACATTTAGATTGATAGGTTACTTTTAGTGACGGTAAAAACAGTTTTCCGTAAAAATGATTTTGGGGTCGGTAGCCACTAGAGACAGTAAAAAAGAACTGTTATGCTTACCTAAAACTAAATGAATTTATTGATAATGTATTACCCGTTCTTACGAATGCATTCTTTATCAATAGTATAACGAGCAGCACCTGGTGGGTGAACCACCATACTGGTGGTAGGTTGTTTCTCTACTAGCGAGAGGCTCGGCCGAGGGTTAGTTACCACCCACCTGGCAAACACATACAGCTAAATGACGCAAGTCGTGTTCCGGTATGGTGTTAGGTGAAACTAATTTCTTTGGGAGAATGGGTTTGGACAGATGCACACAAATCGCTTCTCTACTAGCGAGAGGCTCGGCCGAGGGTTAGTTACCACCCACCTGGCAAACACATACAGCTAAATGACGCAAGTCGTGTTCCGGTATGGTGTTAGGTGAAACTAATTTCTTTGGGAGAATGGGTTTGGACAGATGCACATAAGAACCAGTTGCAGTGCGGCCGTTTTTGCTACCCTGGATACACACTGGAGCATAATATTCATCAGCGAGGACTGGAATAGTTCTCAAATCTTGGAAGCTAGTCAATGTGTAGCCTGTGCCTAAAAAGAGCAGCCGTACCGATAAGGAAACAAGGAAACAGGGAAACTAGGTATACTTGCAAGGGTTATATAAAACGCGAGAAGGATCGTGCGTACAGTACGGCTGATTCTGCAAAATGCCACCTAGCAGTACTGGCCTCAGTCGAGAGACTTGCTAAGAGGCTTATTGGTAATCTGATTTGATTGAAACCAACCTTGTCAGCTTCAAGCGCAGGCGCAGGCATTTCTGTGAGTGTGCGCTGGATTTACATACTTTAATTCCTCCCTCTCCTTTCCACCATCTGACAGCCAGGCGGTGGGCAGGTCTTTACTCCTTTGTTGTCGATGTACCACGCATAGAACCAGGTGGTATTGTGGTTAAGCACTACCTAGAAATAAGTAAAAAAAAAATTAATAAATATTAAAAAAATTGAAGTGCCCGGCTGTGATATCGAAATAACTGCCTTTTATTGGGCTGAGGAGGTAATTTGGATGCTCATAAGACATGCGTAACCATTTTTAAAATTTTTGTCCATCTGTCGGTTCAGACTAATCTTTGACTGAAACGATTATAACGAAACTTCCCGAAAAGATTCTCTATTTTTATCGTAATGCCAGAAGTGAATTACGAGTGCATTATATTTTGTCCGAAAAGATTTATCTGAGCTGAATAACGTCACAATTAATAGAGGATCTATAATTACGCAGGCGAAGCCTGAGCGGGTAATCATCATCATCATCATTATAGCCTTTCACAACTCCACTGCTGAACATATGCCTCCCCAAAGGAGTTCCTCAAAGCACGTTCTGAGCCACCTACATCTATACATCCACCTACATTCATCGACTTCCTGCATATCTGACCAGGTCGTCACTCCATCTAGTGGGGGATTGTAATATATTGTCGGAAAATCGAAGGTGAGTGATGTAATCGCCATTGATGTTAATACCATATTCTTTCCAGTCCAGTAGTTTGAAAACGTCTTCTAATGCAGCGGTGAAGAGTTTCCGGAATATAACGTCACCCTGTCTTACACATCTCTTCAGTTGGATAGGTTTCGTACTCTGGTCCTATACTCGGATAGCCATCGTAGACCTACTGTATAAACACGTCAGCACTTCCACATACCGATAGTCAACTTGGCGCCGCTGAAGGGAGTGCAGAACGCCCAAATTTCGACGGAATCAAAGGCTTTCTTGTAGTCCACATACGCAAGACATAGTGGCAGATTGTACTCCTCAATTTTCTGTACAATTTATCAAAAAGTATGTATGTGGTCTATGGTGCAAAAGCCTTTTCGGAAACCGGCTTGTTCGGAAGGCTGAAAATTGGCAAGTCAGCGTGCGAGACGATTCGTAATGACTCCCGAAAACAGCACGTAGACGCGGTTCAGAAGGGAAATCGGTCTGTAATCAAGAGATTCAAGATTCAAGAGAGCATTGTCGCCTTTCTTGAAGAACAAGAACACTGCAATTATGCTCCACGCCTTCGAGGTAGTGCCTCCATGTATGACGGAATTAATGAGCTTCTGAAGGAATTCAAGTACCGGTTTTCCACCTGCTATCAGAAGCTCCGCTGTAATTTCATCCTCGCCTGGGGACTTGCTGTTTTTAAGGAGCTGGAGAGCCATCGTAATCTCGCTCAGAATGATGTCCGGAATATTACAGGAATAGCGTCGGATAAGACTTACTTTCAGACCGTTACTCACACTTGCGTGTGGCTCCAACGATCTGTGGGCCGCTTCTGGAAGAAAGAGTTCATCATAAAGAGTCCCTATTTCTACATTAAGTCGGCCAGCTGCCGACACCTTGGGTTCCGTTGCCCTATCTCAAATTTTCCAACCTTCAGCTCACCGTTTTCTCTTGTGCCTACTTTTGTGTTGAAGTCTCGTCTCTCGTCGACACACTTCCAATCTTTACAAACGACGAAGACACTTGTGGATGTTAAATCCGACACCTTCTTGGGACAGATCGCCGCCCTCCGGTGATAGAACATGTTGCCGGAATCGGGGATCACCGTGTCCTCCCCTCTTTTTGGAACTCGAATAATCCTAAAATATTCCAGCGCAACTTGTCTATCTCCTCTTCCAGCTCCAAGATCTTTTCGTCAGTCCTCAAGGCGCGTGCATTGTATGTTGCTAGGTGGAGTCGTTTGAGGTGGCAACCTAACCTCCACCGGAGATTCTTAGTACCCTCTGCCCCGCCGTTACCATGGTCGCCACCGTAGCCATTGCAGGCGTGTTGCTAAATATAAAAAAGGAATAAGTTCGTTTCTTGAAGGTCCCTTAGTCATATCAGTCCGGGAAAATCACTTTGTTAAACTATTCTACTCCTACTACATTGCACAGAGGTGAACCGGTAAAGCATCCAGATAGTGTGGATGGTATCGTAATGTTCGGTGTGTCACCGAAATTAATCAGAAAAATTCCTCTGAACACTCATGGTAAATGCGATAGAAATTGCAAAGGGATGCAACGTTTCTTCGCAGCGCTAGTGAGTCGAGCTGATCAGAAAGGACTCGGTCATCGACGATTCGAGCCGCTCCGCAGTGGATGCGGTTAAGTGGAAGTAAGTTTATACTGGGGTAACCCGGCCCAGTAATGAGAGCAAATATTCCATGTGAGGCCGAATCTGCGTCTCGTAAAGTTGCAAGCGCTGTGCCGTTATGAAATACTGTCTAGCTATGCATACCACGAAAAACTAAATTTGCCTCTTAAAAGGCAAATTTAGCCCTTCCTTCCAAATGACCCCGGAAGTGAATCCTTAGAAATGTCGACGAAGATGATTCCGATGTTTGCTGAGGCAGCAAGGGGAGTGATCAGTAATTATGGAGATATGACAAAGGAATGATGTATATGGACCACAGCACTTACCATCAAGTGCATTGTGTGTTCGTTTGTCTCCCTTACGCTATAAGAAAATAATAACAATTAAGCCATATTGATTTTTTCGCAAGCTGTTAATATAATAATAATAACAACCCTTCAAAGTTTAGTTAACGATTTATAAGAGCTGGATCTTATATTAGCATTAGCTTAATCTTTTATAAAAGACTATTATAGAAACTACTGAGCCCGTATTGTATACAATACGGGCTCAGTAGTTATGGGTGCACATATAGAAGAAAGAAAGAACCATTTATTTGATAATCACACTTTACACACAATTTTTGAAATTTAAATACAAATTACAATGGACAAAGAATATGCATGCGCACGTGTAAAACATCCATGATGTTAATTAATAATGAAACAAAAAAATTAAAAAAAGGATTTTAAGATGAAATGTGACATCAAATAGGTCTCCAACTCAGCATAATGCTGCAGAGGCAGCGCTGGTTTTCAGTTGGAACCTTGTGACTTCACTGACGACTAGGTGTGTGAACCTCGAATTACGCGTAGCTACAACTTATAGACTAATAGTAATTAGGCATTGGGTTAAAGAGTGGTGCTAACGAACACAGTTAACACACACATACTGTATTAATATCAATATAAATGGTGTGTAGTACATTCACTATATCTATACTTACATAACATATTTGGTTCTATGGGGAAGACAAAGCAAAATAGCTATAAAATTTATGATTTTAGTACACATATATAATTTATATTCTGTACTCAAAGGGACACGCCATGTTACGAGATCTCCTAGATTTTTTTAAGAAAAGAAAAAGTAGGATTATAAATAAATAAATAATAAATGATCATTCATCACATATGTGATGATAAGATGTACAACAGAAATAAACAATAATCAATAATATTTGAACATGATGTAAAACAGTATAAATATTATTACTATTTTGCGTTCTAAACGCAATTGTATTACGTATTTAGAACTTGTTGTGCTAAGTAATAGAACTTTAGTTTGTTTTTAAAACTATTCAGTGATTTTAGGGAACGAATAGATGGTGGTAGATCATTCCAACAGTGGGTTGCTGCAAATTTGAAACTACCTCGAAACGCAGCTGTGCGGTATCGAGTTGTTACAAGCGAATGAACAGAAGCTCTTGTATTATATTTATTTTGATCTCGGGCCCACTTCAGCTTTTGAAACAGTTATACTGGTCGCTGTTTTGTTATTGTTAAGAATAGTATAGTAGCAAGGTGTAATTTTCTCCGGGCACTCATTTTTAACAGATTAGCGTTGTTCAAATAAGGTGTTACATGACTTCGAGGCGGGACAGTGAAACAAAACCGTGTACACGCATTTTGCACCCGCTGTATGAGCTTCTCTGACCTTCTCAACAGTCGTGGTCCATAGGCTGCATCTGCATAATTTAACTTAAACAGTACTAATGACTCACACAATCTTATCCGCATATCTTCACTGAGGTATTGCCGAACTTTATATAACAACTTCAAACGGTAAAAGCAACTGCGCAAGTTGCATTTACCGTTTAAAGTTTTTTAAAGTTCAAGTATATGACTTTCAAATCGCAAACTAAAAACAAATAATACACCCTTATTTCTTGCCTCAGAGACTTGCTGGATAGGTTCATTATCTATTAGAACTAAGGGCTGAAACATTGATATATTTTTAATATTTTTATTTGTTCCTAGAATTAAAAAATTTGATTTTTGTGGATTTAGCACAAGAGAATTTTGCTTGGACCATAACGAGATACGTTTGTTTTCAATTTCAATTCAATAATTTGACAGCAGTTTCACAATCTTGAGGGAAAAAAGATTTATATATTTGCAAGTCATCTGCATATAAGTGATACTCACAATTTTTGATACAGCTAGCGATGTCTCATCATCATCATCATTACAGCTATTAGTGATGTCTGAACTATATAAAATAAATAAAATAGGACCCAGGATAGATCCCTGTGGGACACCGCGGGAAACTAAGTATGGTTCAGACATAAGTATTGTGCCATCATGTTTTGTTAAGCTCATGAGAAATCTAAAAGAGTAAGTATTGTGCCCATTCCCTTATCCTGAGCTGTTAGTATATTATCAAGTACATCAATACTCGCTGTTGTGGTGGTATGGTGTTTACGAAAACCTGGCTGTGCTAAAGGTAAGATTTTGTGTATCTTTAAGTATTCGGTTAACTGAACGCAGACCACTTTTTCTAATACCATAGATATACAAGGCAAGATGCTTTATGGGGCGTAGATCTTTTAAACAGGTTGCCTGTTTTTTTTTAGGGATAGGCTTTACCACAGCTATTTTCCATTGATCAGGGAAGGTAGAGGTGGTAATAGATTTATTCACAATAGCTGTGATAAATTTCAATGTATGTGGCAGTGTCATAAGTAACATATCAAGTGTTATCTGATCCAGATCTTGGGCGTTAGATTCCAAACTCTTAATTATTTTAGATATTTGGTCCTCATTTGTTATACTTAAATGGAAAATACCTGGCCCATATTTGTTAAACTCATAGAAAGTAAGTTTTGAAAGGTCTATATTATCATCACCAAGAATATTCAAAAAATGTTTATTTATTATATCAGGATCATTACAACGATCTAGCAAATTTATCTCAGCCTGTTCCTTAGTAATAATATTACCTTTTATACTCTTCCATAGAGCTTTAGGCTCATTTAAGCTTTTATTAATATACGTTTCAAAATATGCTCTCTTTTCAAAATGAATAGCATTAGTCACAAGGTTTTTTTAGATCCTTATAGGAATTATAATATTTATCTAGTTTAATTTTCTTGTACCGCATGAAATAGTGGTTTCGATACATCATCAAGATTTTAACTGTATCAGTAATCCATGGGTGAGTTTGTTTTTTTAATCGCACTAATTTATTTGGGGCATGAAGGTCAAAAAGCGTTATTATATATGAATTAAATTTTGTTACCATATCGTTAACATTGTTGAGATATAAAACACTATCCCAATCAATACTGTTTAAATCTACATTAAAATAGTCTACCAAAATCTGCTTAAGTGAACGAATGTAAGTTTAATAAACTTATCTTTTTCTATTAGAAATTGAACGGATATCACTGCGTGTTGTCCTAATTGTAGTATATGTGAAACTGTTGTGTTAGAAACACTAATGTCAGAGCATACCAAATCAATGAATGTTTCACTGTGATCTGTATAATGTGTAGGCTCAGATATAACTTGAGATAGACGAGTATAATTGAGAAAACTAAGAAGAAGTTTAGTTTTGGGGTCATCTTTTTTTAGCAAATTTATATTGAAATCACCTACAAGAATCATTTCATCAGCTCTTGTGAATGAAACAATAGATGAAGTGAGGGCGTCTAGAAAAGCCAAGGCGGACGATAAGCTATGCTAATCATAATTTCCTGTGTGTTTATCGTAAAAGAGAGCCATATTTGCTCAATAACAGTGGAAGGAGGACACAGGCAAGTACGCACTGCGATCCCCGAGCGTATGTAAAAGCCAACGCCACCTCCACGGCCGCCGCGCACGGCAGCCGGCCGCGGCGCGTGCCGCAGCCGGGCACAACGGGCGCGCGGCCCTCCTCACCCTTCCTCAACCATGTTTCATTTATTGCCATTATGTCAACCTGGGAATCCTCTAAAACAGCTATAAATTCGTCATGGCGTGTACCCAGTGACCCAGCATTAAACAAACCAATTTTGAATAATTTGTTTTTGATTTTTGATGAGTTATATTATATAAATAATTTTTAATTTCTTATTTCTATATTTCCCCCATAGATTTAAATCATAATATATAAATAGACGACAAAAATATGTAATATAATATCATATATTAATAACATACTATTTTAAGAGATGTTTAGGAGTACAAATTTCACTAATAATAATTGGTAACTTGTATGAATACATATTAGTCTGCGGTAGCAGTATAAGTATTTCGCGACTATGAATATTTTTAACACTATTTAATTTATTTTTTACAAAATAAACAAACTAACATTTTTTTAGCTTATACATAAAAACTAATTACCTTTTGACCGATGATAAAATAAAATATAAATTCTATAGTGAACACAAGTGTCATTACAAATCAAAAGGTTTACACACCGTTTAAAATTTACGTACAGAAGAACAATACTAAAAAAAATATAAATCTTACAACATGAGGTACATTCATGATTTTTATATGCATGTGTGTACAAATATAAATAATATAAAAAAGAGTAATGTTGTAAAATTAATTTGAAAGTGGCCTAACTGCATCGTTACCAAAAACACGGATCAGATCTGCCTCAGATCGGATACAATAAGCATTCTTCCCATCTCCCTGGCGAGCATAGATTCTACCATATCTGGTCCATGTTTATCCCCACCGTAGCTGCCTTGTTGCCTCTCGTACTCGGTAAAATAGTTAGCGATTAGCTCTTGAGAGACGCTCATTAATATAGAAGCGACAAGATGGACCTGGCAGACCAAGGTCAGCGGTGGTAGCATTCCTCCGCACGCGTGCGCTTCGCAATAACTCGTCGCGCAGCTGGCGGCGCGCTAGACGCACCACCACTCGACGCCCACGGCCCCGATCTCCATCCGCATTGTTACCCTGCTTCCTTGTTCCTACACGATCCGCGAAAACAATGTCCCTCTCGTCCAGCGATACTCCCAGCTTTGCAGCCACCAACACGACCGTATGAGTGATGTTTTCTGTCCTCTCTTCAGGAATATTTGTGATTTAAAGATCGGCTGCAAGCAACTCCTGCTCCCGATCATTAAGCTCACGCGTAAGTCGGAATACGGTTTGTTCGAGCTCATTTATTTCGACTGACCTGTTACTGTTGCTTTGAGTCTTCTGTTCTATAATACTAATCCTGCATTCTCTCTCTGCAATCTCCATTTCATCCATTCTCTTATTGCTCATCACTAAAGATTCCCGTAGTTCAACCATATCCCTCCGAAAGTCTTTTAGCTCCTCCCTGACCCTACATAATTCCTCTCTGAAAGTCGAATTTCTGGAATCAGTTCCCGATGAAAAGGCCCAGGGGAGCTAGTTGCAGTTTTTTCTGAATCACTGCTTGTTCCGGAGATTGCAGAATTTAAAATTTCACTCTCGGCAACCATGCCCCTAACTGGATTAGAAGAGTTGTTTCCCTTTGGCACAGTCTTTTTACACTCTAGACATTGCCAGCGTTCATGGATCTTAGAGCGGTCAGAGACTCCAACACAAGCTCGATGATATAGTACTGGACATTGTCCGCATTTAACGGCCTCTGCCGTAGAAAGGAATTTACCACAAGCTCCACATTTAACCATATATAAGAAGTACAGTTCAAGCTGTTTATGTATCTTATATACTCCACTCACCCACTAATGGCACTGGTATATACTATTGGTATGTAACAAGTACGGAGGTGTGTGCAGCAAAAAATATGTAGGTAAGTCAAATAATTAAGTTGTACGAGTTAACGTAACTAGCAAATAAGAAACAAAACCAATTCTGTTCATTCACTTGTTTTTATGTTCACTAGCCTGTACGCCAAGCCATGCTCACTTTCGATCGCGCAATACCAACCTTACGCCCGCCAAGTAGTGATCGAATTAGATCAGAATTATGTAAACATGTCTACCTATGAAAAAACTATTTTTTCGTTTTAAACAAAACCAAAGACACTATGCAATAGATATTAGTATCAAAGACAAAGATATGCTCATAACCTGGCAATGTTTTTTAGAAAAAAAAAAAAAAGAAAGCACTCTGAACTTCCGGCGTTCCACGTGTCACTTTGATGAAGTTGCTCTGTCTTTTTTATAGAATTTTATATTTGTGTCTGGACTAAAAACGAAAGTATTATACTTTTTACATTTCTTGTAATATAGTCAACACGTAGATATATAATTTGTGGTATAAAAAGTGAAAAGTAAATTGCCAAAAGTACTTCAAATTCCGAAAGGCCTGTTTTGGCGGGCGGGTTATAAATGTGTTATTTTTCAAATTCTCATTTATTTTTAGTGTAAAATGTAAGTAAAAATAGTTTTCCTACATATTTTGAAATAACATGACGTTGTATTTATTTCAAATTCACACGAACATATTTTAGAAATATTGTTCGAAATGTCACAGATAAAATATTATTTTATTTTTTTTTAATTTTTTAATATTTTAATATTTTGGTATGAGTAACGAATGGAAACACATAAAACATAAAATATACATATTTCCAAACAATTTCATATAAATTTCTCCAAAAACAAAGGTGTAGAATTCAAATTAGTAGTAATTTTGTCACTAAAATTGAAGTTTATACTACTATTATGCTATACAGTGTAATTTATATACTTTATTACAATTTCTAGCAACCAAAAATAATTTTATTCGATAGTTTATACATTCAACAAGACTTCCTGTAAGTTTTATCCATAAATATTGTCTCAAAGTGAAAATATAGCAAAATTTGCAATATTGCAAAAAATTTCCTAACCTAGAAATTTTCCCGCCAAAAAGGTCCCGAGTGAACGGGAGTGTAACATGTCGCGCGCTGTCAGAGCGTAGAGGCTAGCTTATTAACTGCACCAATTTACTGCAAAACACTCACTGATATGTTATGTTAACTATCAGATAAATAAACTTTAAGCTTAAAATACTGCGTTACCAATTTTGTTCACATAATTATAAGCAACAGCTGATCACTGCACCGACGCGTCCGCGACGTCAATCATATAAAACATATCTTAAACAAATATATATATAGGCTTCAACTAAAAATTTTAACACAATTTAAATTTAGCTTACTCAAAGAGCAATTGTTTAATGAAAAACTTACTAAAAAAATTAACCATTCCGTATACACGCGAGCAGTGGCACAAAATTGTTCCCTGATAAACTTACCATATTATTTTACGTAATAACATTACACGAGAAATATTAGAAAAATATGTATTTGATCTAGAACTTAGAAATAGATAATACATTGATCTAGACACTTAGATACGAACTTACCAATTATCCAGTTATTTAAGCACCTAAGTTATCAAAATTGTAAATTTAGCCCGATTTAAAACTATTTGCAACACAATGTAGTTTTATGTACATTTTTTCATCAAACCTGGAAAAATGGATGTAGATGATATAGCATTATTTTGAAACCTTTGTTGCCTATAGATGCTATTTTACTTATGTTTTTGTATTCAACTTTGAAATGATAAATAAATTAAAAAAATATAGCTGACACTTGTAATTATTTGTTTGGTTGAGTACTGAATCAAGTCAACATAAATACTACTATTACATAAATTATACTAGTAGCTAAGATTAAGATCTATAACTTAAAACGTTTTGTTATAATTATCTAAGCAAAATTTAAATAATCTTCTGAAATGACCGTATTCATCCTGAAACTATTACTTTGATGTTTTAGGTCTAGGAAGATGATGTTTCTTATCTATTGCCATCATAGAATTTTTGAGACGCTGCAACGAAGACAAGATACCTGATTCTCTTCTGCTGCCACCTGGTAATTACCTGACGAGGCGTGCAGGAACTCGATGCAGGTAGTTCTGGACCATGCTTTGTGACAATCATTGAAAGAAATATGTTCAACAGTGTATTTAATAAACGGTTGTAATAAAAAAAATCGACCGATCGATCGTTGTCTACTTATCCTATACCTTTAAACGAGCAATTCTTGTATAATATAATCTATAAATAATAAAAAAAATAATATATAAATATAATCTCGGAAACGGCTCCGACGATTTTCATAAAATTTTGTGTGCAGGGAGTTTCGGGGGCATTAAATCGATCTAGCTAGGATTTATTTTTAGAAATATTCTTTTTGTCCGTGTTTTTAGGCAATGAAAAACTGCTACAATATCGTTAGAATAAGAAGGTAAATTTTGACAATTTAACAATGATTACAAATAGCTTAGGTAATTGGTATATTGGGCGGTCACGAAATCGTAATACCATGGTTCGAGCACAGACCGACCGACCGACTTTTTTTAATTTTTTTTTCAAGTTCCTTTCTTTTTTGAGAAAATCTATTTTTTCGAGCCCTTTTTTTAGTATTTTTTTAAAAACACGATTAATTTGATTGTAATAAAAAAATCGATCGATCGATCGTTGTCTACTTATACTAAATTATGTCAAAAACTTGAAAGAGAATTAATTTGATTGTAATAAAAAAATCGATCGATCGATCGTTGTCCACTTATACTAAATTATGTCAAAAACTTGAAAGAGAATTAATTTGATTGTAATAAAAAAAATCGATCGATCGATCATTGTCTACTTATACTAAACTATGTCAAAACTTGAAAGCGAATTAATTTGAACACTAGTTGTAACTACAACAGTTATTTGCATAGTTTCCTTAAACATCATATCGCAGTTGCGAATTGCGACGTTATCTATATGCTGTAATTTGGCTCTGCTTCAAATAACGATTAAGTTGTATGAATCTGTTTAAATATGGAATTGAATTACCTAGGTGGATATAGTAAAAATATTTAGTTCGCATATTAAATATACATAATTATTAGTAATAACATGATAGAATTAAATTAAATTTTGTTAATATTTATCGGAAGCAACAATCAAAAGTCTATTAATTAGGCGTTTGGCAAGTGGGTTGACAATCTTAGCTTTTAATTATGTTAAGTAAATTGTTATTAGGAAGATACAGCTCTCCATCTCCTGTTGTATTTCTATTTGTCGCCTTTAAAAGCACTCACTAGATGAACTGAGGCAGTGAATATTTACGCAGGCAATACACGGCGAATGTTGAATGTTGGATTCTCTCGGCAGTTGTTAATTACGCCATATTATTAATCTTACAATACTAACATTTGATGTAACAATAAGGTCATATTTTTCTGTAAAATTAATCAGCCGAGCGGCACTGTAGCCCATAAGTAACTGTAAAAAACTTCAAATAAAGAAGTCTACAAATCCCTTTCGGCTCACTGTACCATTTAGACTAGAAAACACAGTGCACGCGTTAGTATTTGACGGGCAAAAACAAGTAAAACGGTTGTACCTAGCCTGACAGACTCCTGCCACTAGATAAAAGGACACTACAGAAAAAAGAAATCCTACTAAACATTTCTCATCAGCCCACAATAGTCCACTGTTGGACATGCGCACCACCCTCTAGATATCCACAGTAGAAACAGAGTGAACGACATAGCGCAGCAAGCTGAAGTGGCAGTGGGCTGGCCATATAACTCGAAGACCCGACAACCGATGAGGAAGGAAGTTTCTTGAGTGGCAGCCTCGTACAGGCAATCTTTCACACGTTACCATACCAACTGATTCTCTTTGAAACAGTCGAAATTCTAACATTCCAACTGATCAGTTCAAAGTAAAACTGTTGATATTTTTTAAAATATTGTATTTTCGATATATCAATAATTATAAATATATCAATATCGGAGTTTTATATAAAAGTTTATTTATCGATATATCAAAAATTTTATATTTAAAAAAATATCAACAGTTTTATTTTGAACAGATCAGTTGGAATGATCTGTCGAACTGACCGTGTGTGGCGACCATTACAGCCACTAGTTAGGATAGTTTAAGTCCACTACTGAACATAGGACTCCCCCATAGATTTCATGTCATAGTTGCCACGCTTGGGGAAGCGGGTTGGCAACTGCAGTTTCTATTTATAGTCGTTATTGGTAAGACTTTGCTGCCCATCTCCTAATTTGCATCCCTCTATCGCTTTATACGAGACTATATATATATATATATATATATATATATATATATATATATATATATATATATATATATAGAGATCTCTTTACGGTAAATGTTGATCAGACGCGACTTCACGCGAGCACTTTGTTGATCCGAAAACGCATGTTGATCCGGCGCCTTTTGTTGATCCAATATGCATCTCTGGTAACTATTGTGGCTCCGACCGGATCAACATCTGCACTCACGAGACTGTTTGCTAGTGTTGGCCGAAGTTGATCCGATATACAAATCCACCTTGCGATGGTTACGGAAAATGTGGATCCGATTTAAATGAGCCAATCAGAGCACAGCAAACGATAAGATAAACGATTGGATTGGCTGAATGCAGCCGCGACGTTGCCGTTTCGTATCTTTGGCGGTACAAGCTACAGATTAAATGCGTGTTATGTAATGCATTCAGGGTGCTGTTTGGTCTACCTCGTTATTGTAATGCGCCGGGTATGTTCGCGGATGCGCGTGCATGTGGATGCGGATTGTTTCTACACCAACATGCGTAAACGATGCATATAACTGGTGCGTAGGGTGCGGGCCAGTTTTAATGGTATCCTGAGGGCATTTTATGACAGGTTTGAGGTCAGTACCTGAACCATTGTCATATGGTACACGTGCTGACTAATCGGGCCTGTCTTATATATAGTTTTAAAATTAGTTAAATAGTTTTAAGTTTTACGAAAATTAGTTTTAAAATTTGTATTATTACTAACATCTATGATCCTTGTGGTCGTAATAAACGACTTTTTTTTAACGAATTACTCGACAACGCCCCTTCTTGTAGCGGAAGTGGTGTGTGTGTGTGTGTGTGTGTGTGTGTGTGTGTGTGTGTGTGTGTGTTGTGTGTGTGTGCGCGTGTGTGTGTGTGTGTGTGTGAAGGGGTGTGCTTGTGTGCATGTGTGCACTGTTGTGTTCGTGTGTGTGCGTGTGTGCGGCAGTGTTCGTGTGTGAGTGTGTGTATGCGTTTGTGCGCATATGAGCATGTTGCGCGCGCGCTTGCGTGTTTGTGTGTGTGTGTGTGTGTGTTTACCATAAACCAGTTAACATGTTTTCTACATCTTCATAATCAAGATTTTTAAGGACGCGTTTACAAAATTGATAGGTTTACAATCGAACTATAATAATAATAATAATAATAATAATAATAATAATAATAATAATAATAATAATAATAATAATAATAATAATAATAATAATAATAATAATAATAATAAAGCCTCTTTTATTTCCTTAACTTACAGAGTTATAAAACTAAATAAAATTTTGGATTATAAAAACATTGTACATATTATTAATATATAATGCACATTTGTATAGCTAAGTTAAGGCCCCTGGCGGGTATAGGCCTCCTCCAACAGTTTCCAGGTTTTTCTCTTTTTTGCTTTCTTTGTCCAGTCGTTTCCGGCATATTTTTTGATGTCATCTACCCAGCGTTCTTTAGGACGTCCTCTAACTCTCTTGCCACTTGGACCTGCCCACATTGTGGCTAAATGCGTCCACCTTTCATCTGACAGCCGTGCTACGTGGCCAGCATATTTCCACTTAAGCTTTCTTATATGTTGTAGAGCATCTATCACATTGGTTTTTTTCCTTATGTTTCAGAAAAATGTTATGTTTCACAAATCAGAATTTTATTTTATCCTTCAGCCTAATATTCAAGATGCTTCTTTCCATAGCACGCTGCGTCTTCTGTATTCTGTCTGTCGCATATTTGTATTTGTAGATCCAGGTTTGTGATCCGTATGACAAGCAGGGTAGTAAATATCCATCCATTACTTTCTTTTTCAGTTTTGCAGGTAGATTAGACTTAAATATTTCTTTTAAGCTCCAGAACTTTCTCCATGTCACGTTTATTCTCCTGTCAATCTCATCTTTGTTTCTAGAATTAAGAAATGAGATGGATTTCCCTAGGTATATGTAGCTCTCTACGTATTCTAAGCTCTGTAAATTGTTAACGTGTAAAGGCGTTTGCCTGTGGTTAGTCATCACCTTAGTTTTTATTGTGTTTAGTTGTAGTCCTATTCCGTTACTTATTCTGCATAGTTCTGATATCATTTCTTCTAGTTGTTTCGATGATCTCGAGAAGAGTATTATATCATCGGCGAATCTAAGGTTACTCAAATTTTTTCCATTTATGCTGATACCTTTATGTTGCCAATGTAAGTCTTTCATTATATACTGTAAGACAGATATAAATATAGTGGGAGATAGCGGGTCCCCCTGTTTCACGCCTCTACGTATTTCAATTTTTGGTCCAAGCCTATCGAGCTTTACACGGCTTACGCTTTTGCTGTAGATGTCTTTCAGGATGTTTATAAAGGTTTCTGGAACATATTGGTTTTCTAGCGCTCGCCATAAGCTGTTATGTGAGATAGAGTCGAAGGCCTTTACGTAGTCGATAAAGGCTAGATATAGGGGCTGTTGATATTCCTGGTGTTTCTCAATTACTTGTTCCAAAGTATGTATATGATCGATAGTGCAAAAGCCCTTTCTAAAGCCTGCCTGTTCTATGGGTTGATGTGACTCTATCTCAGTCTCTATTCTCCTATTTAAGCAGGCTGCAAATAATTTGTATACAGCAGGAAGTAAGCTGATAGGCCGGTAGTTGTTCATATCCGATGGGTCGCCTTTCTTGTAAAGAAGTATGATTCTCAACTCTGTCCAATTCAAAGGTACTTTTTGTTCTAGCAAGATTTTGTTAAAAAGATTTGTAAGAGAACTAGCCAGTAAGAATTTTCCTAGTTTGAGAGCTTCGTTCGGTATATTATCATATCCGGGACTTTTCTCTTTTTTGAGCATGTCTATTTGCCTTATTATTTCCTTCTCTTCAAACGGTTTGACTGGTCGAGTTGGTAGTAGAGTTCTTGAGGTGTGAACTTGAGTGTAGCTTGTTTCGATTTCTTTGCTACAGTTTTGGTAGCTATATAGATTTTTGTAGAAATTCGAGGCAGCTTTAACTATATCAATTCTTGTTGACTTATGCTTGTTTGGAATTGTTGATTGTAGCTTTGGAATCCATGTTTTGCTGGTATTAAGTTGTTTGAACGCCTTTTTTGGCTTCCAGACTTTAATAAATTTGTTTCTATAATTTTCATTCTATAATTATTGTAGTCTTTTTTTAAACTGTTGTTTGTACTTTTATATAAGTTAGAAATTTCCTGCCTCTCTTTTCAATTTTTAGGTTTTTTACGTTGTAGCTCTATTCTTCTTTTTATCAAAGTCTTTGTTTCTGCTGATATTATATCCTTTTTTTCTTTTGTTGAGCTTGTGTTATTTATACTTTGTAATATCGCTGTTTCTATTTTACAGTAGTAGGACTCTACATCTTCAGTTTCACATCGAGATATTTTTTGTATTTCCTTATCTAATGAATTTAAGAATGCTTTTGTATTTTCTTTGCCTTGTATTAGGGTTGCAAAGCTGCGAAACATAGCTCTACTTTTCTTCTGTTTCCCGAGGTTATATGTACCACGTACTAATTTGTGGTCACTTGTGAATAGGTTGTTGTTTAATGTTTCTATATTTAAGAATTTTTTAGGGTTATTACTAAGAATGTAGTCGATTTGATTTTTAACTACAACTAACAATCGAACTATTACATGAGATATTATCATGAGACCTTACCTCCGGACTTGCTGAAGTGATCTGAACGTGTACTTCGGTAACTAACACTGTAACACCTAGACTAGTAGAACTAGGTATGCTGAGTTTGGGTTTGTTTTGTTAGTTATGATGAAAACGTCACAAAACAAAAGTTCTTTTCACTTTGTCTCTAGTACCAATAGGTATTCAAGCTGATATTCGGAAAAATGAATAACCTCGTAATAACATCTTTAGGGGCAGTATAGATATCCACTTACCAGCCACACTGTTTTTCGCTGTAACCAACTGTCCTTTATATGAGCCTCACTTGCCCTCACGCGGTACCCACTTTACTGCACTCCAGTGCACCCACCACCACCTCTGCCACCTACGCCTCCACATCTACCCCGCACCCCTCTCTAAGCCTTCGTTCTCCACCTCCACCATAAACTCTGCTCCATCCGCCTCAACAATAAACTCCGCTCCGTCCGCCGCCATCACCACGCGCCGTCACTATTCTTTCCGCCTCCAACACAATTCCCCGTTTCCACTATCTCCGACTTCACCACAAATTCCTCTCCTCCGCCTTCACCACATACTACGCTGCATTCACCTCCGCATCCACGTCTCCATTCTCCGCCTCCGTTTTCTGGGCGCACACACACACACACACATACAAGCACACATACACACACAAACACGCACTCAGACGAACACACACGCACGCACACACACCCGCACGCCTGCACACGCACGCGCATACACATACGCGCGCTCCCGCGCACTCACTTAAATACAGACACACACACACACACACGCACACCTATACACACACATACACACACCCACCCACACACACACACACACACACACACACACACACACACAAACACACACACAAACAGACCACAAACCCACACACACATACAAACACACGCGCGCGCTCACATACACATACACGCGCGCGCGCACACATACACATACGCGAGCGCGCTCAAACACACACACACAAACCCACACATACACTCACACATACGCGCGCGCACGAACGAACACACATACACGCAGAAGCACATACACAAACACAAAACAACTGTGGACACACGCACGCACATACGCACACACTCGTACCTACACACAAAAGCAAACACACGCACAACCGCACGCACACACACACACGAATAACAGTTAACACACGCACGCGCACACACACAAATACACACACACACACACACACACACACACACACACACACACACACACACACGCGCGCGCGCGCGCGCGCGCGCTCACACATACTTACAAACACACACGTACTAAAAAAACACAACAGTGCACACACGCACACACACACTCACACACACGCGCACACACATGCATTCATACGAACACACATGAACGCACATACACCCACACGCACGCGCACACACAAACTCGCATAAAACACACACACACACACACACACACACACACACACACACACACACACACACACATACACACACACTCGAGTGACAAATTAATTTGTAATAAAGTACTATCCATCATCTTCTAATTGATCTATGACAAATGAATAAAATAACACAAATTCACTCACACGATAACAAAAACTCGAACAAACGTCTTTCCACAATAAAACCTGCCAAAGTTTGATCCACAAAATCAGCAGATAACGTATTTTCTTACCTTATTGCTATAACGAAGTAGCCTACTGGGTTCTCTGTCACACACAGAACGCGACGTTGCCGCTTCGTGTTCGAGTACCTATTCGTCAATTATGGCTCCGGATCCACTTAGTCTAAGTAAATGTCGCATATAAATTAAATATACTCTGGATCTAAAAAATCATATTCAGTATGATTTTTTCGACCGTTGATAGATCAACAAATGTTGGTCAAATCGCTGACGAGTATATTGAAATCCTGTTAGTGCAGATCCACCGACGTCAAACGCGCATCAAGAATGGATCAAAGTATATCAGTTTGTGCGACGAGGAGCTGAGCAAACACGTCAAATAGGTGGATCAACAATTGTTCTAACTTCTCACTGGATCAACATTTACCGTGAAAGGATGATTATATATATATATATATATATATATATATATATATATATATATTGAATATATCCCTATGCGCTGCAAACAGCCGCGCACGCCCGAAATCAGCATTTTGAGCGACTGCTGACTACCTCTGTTCCATTAATCTGTGGTCTGACTATTTTTTCATAAATTGTTTACAATAATTAAGCAGTAAATGAATTTTCAGCGTTTACAAAACTCTTGTACTGACATCGGTATGGTGACCACTTATGTGGCGCGCTGAGTTCCATAACAATGCGGTCTGACCACATTTCCACAGTTTTTTAGGGTTCCGTAATCAACTAGGAACCCTTATAGTTTCGCCATGTCTGTCTGTCCGTCTGTCCGTCCTCTCTCTTAATCTCTGTGACCGTTAGCACTAGAAAGCTGAAATGTGGTACCAATATGTGTATCAATCACGCCGACAAAGTGGTAAAATAAAAATTGGAAAAAAATGTTATATTAGGGTAGCCCCCCTATATGTAAAGTGGGAAGTGATTTTTTTTAATTTCAACCCTAACGTGTGATATGTTGTTGGAAAGGTATTTAAAAATGAATAGGGGTTTACTAAAATCATTTTTTGATAATGTCAATAATTTCGGAAATAATCGCTCCAAAACTAAAAAACAATGTGTCCCCCCCTCTAACTTTTGAACCATAAGTATAGAAAATATGAAAAAATCTGAAAAGTAGAACTTTATAAGGACTTTCTAGGAAAATCATTTTGAACTTGGATGGAAACAACAGTACCCACTACCGGGAGCAGTTGCAGGAGCGCGGACATAATGGATACCCACCTTTAAACTCATAAGTGGGAACACTTATTGTAACGGACGGGAAACTACGGAACCCTACACTGAGCGTGGCCCGACACGCTCTTGGCCGGTTTTTGTACTATCTTGTAGAGCTCTCTCTCTTCCTGGCTATGTGTCCCACATGGTGGTGGGGTCAGCCATTCTTGTCTTACGCCTCCACTTCGCTCTATCCTCGACTTCATTTTCGGAGACTTCGCACTCTCTCAAGTCCTTTACCACTACATTTTTTCATCGTGTTTTGGGTCTGCCCCTGGATCTTCGACCTGGGATGGAAAGTTGTAGTGCCAAGTTCCCTACGTAGTCGGGTGGCCTCTTCTTCACGTGCCCATACCAACGCAGCCTACTTTCCTGCATCTTGTCAGCAATGTCGCGCACGCCCAAGCTTCCTCGCACGTACTCGTTGCGGATTTTGTCGAGCTTGGTAACGCCGCACATCCACCTCAGCATCTTCATCTCGGCAACTTGCATGGTACGCACATTCTTTTGAGTTACGGCCCATGTTTCACTGCCATACAATAGGACTGGTCTGATGATGGTCTTATAGATTAAACCTTTAAGTTTGACCGGCATTCTCCTATCGCACCAGTGACACCAGTCACTTCTCGCCACTTTAGCCACGCTGCGGCTATTCGGTGCTGAATGTTAATTTCCAAGTCAAGTCACCAGAACCGCTCATCATACTACCCAGATACTTGTATTGATCACACGATTTGACTAATTGTCCATCGATGGAAATCGGACTGTTGTTTGTATCTGGGTCGTTGAAGGACATGAACTGAGTCTTTGCCACACTCAGCACTAGGCCACCGGTCTGTAACTGATGTTTCCACGACACGAGTGCCTCTTGCAAGTGAGCGCGGCTGTCTGTGCAGATGGCTACATCGTCAGCGTATATAAATGTCCACGTTGCTGAATTCTGTGCCGCTTCAGTGAGTGAGTCCAGAACCAAACAAAACAGAAAAGGGCTCAATACAGAACCTTGGTGCACTCCTTCTGTGACCACTATCGACTTGGTCTCACCCACCACCGTCCGAACCATTGATCTCGCATCTCTGTACATGTCGGCAATGATGTTAACGTAGTGTTCGGGGACATTTTTCTTACGAAGGCTCCACCCCCCTTGGGACACGATCAAACGCCTTTTCCATGTCCAAAAATGCGACATATAATGGTCGGTTTTTCGCGCGATACTCTTCGACAATCGTGTTAAGAGCAAACATCGGATCCGTGGTTGACAATCCAGGTACGAAGCCATAGTGGTTCTTAGACAGCTCGCACTCGGATCTTATGCGGCTGTCAACTACCCTCTCATAGAGCTTCATGGTGTGACTGAGGAGCTTGATTCCGCGGTAGTTGTTGCACTCGTACTTACTAGCTTTTCCCTTGTAGATGGGAACTATACTATCTTGTAGAGCATGTTGTAATTTTACATACATCAACGCGCGCCGCCACCAGGTGTTCCACTACCTGACCTTGCGAGTGCTGACTTATGCCCTCAATACAAATCATATTGAATTATGGGCCATTACAAAACTCTTGCTGGTTTTTCACGCCAGCTCTTAGACTATTTCTGTTTTTTGTCAAAAACTTCTCAATGATTATGCGCATATAAATCTTGAGATCCGTGCACCCAATCACGTTTCTAAGCCCAGCTTGCATATCCCAAATATTTTCTAATTACTTTAGCATACTGTTTCCGACAGTGCTTAGAACGCTGTTTCAGCGGCGGTGTTTGCAGTCCTGCCCTAACCCATTGCCTTACAGTGGAACTATAACGGCTTTGTACTAGTTTCATCCATACTTACCTTGCTACCTCCTTCGTTTTCATTTATATTAAAACACGCTTTCAAAGCATTGCTTACATATCTTTAAACTCAAAACTTCTTCGTTCAAAAAAACTGTCATTCTCGTTTCGCACATCATTCATTTTAGGCTTTCCTGACTTTTTCCTGACAGTTCTGACGAATTTTCAGAACAGCCTATTATAAATCGGAATGTCATTAATTTTTAAAAATTATCCCAAAAAATATGTAATGTCAAATTACATTCTTTTTACATAGAATAATGGTGACAAATGAGCACACTTACCATTGGCTACTGATGGTGACTGGATGCTGTGGCCCATAGACATCTACATTTATCCTGAATTAAAAATCAGAATGCGAATGCGTTGTCACCCCTTGGAACTAAATACAATGCTTTGTTTCCAGTAAAAAGGGTCTCCGGTCTTCTACATACATGAGCATACGGAAAATGCATCATTAAGCGGCTATTTTCGGTTTAAAGAAATTTATTTCTCATAAGAACATGGTTGCAACACACAATGGTTCACTTATAATGACATACAAAGTAATTATATACTAAAGTAAAACTATCGCATCCACCTCTAGTGCTGGAGGTGTTATAGTTTTAAGCTTATTTACTATGAGATATGAGATTAAGATTATTTACTATGTCAGAAAAGATTACACTGTACGTACGTATTTCCTAAGTTTACTTTTAAACAATTTCATGTTATTGCAATTTTTTATGTCATCTGGTAGTTTATTGAACAGCTGTTCTCCCTCAAACTACAAAGTTTTTTTGCCATAATTAGTTCGTGTAGTTATTAATTGTAGTTTATTTTTACTTCTTAAGTTGTGTGTTGTTGTTTTTTTATGTAATTGTATGTTTGATTGAATAGAATTAGTGGTAATGTTTTTTATTAGAGTGCAAGTGCAATAAATGTATAGTTGTGTAAGGTTTAGCAAGTTAGTTTTTTCGTATAGTACTTTTGTTGGCGTTAGATAATGATAGTGGAATAATGTTTCGATAATTTTATTTTGTGTCCTTTGAAGTGGATTTAGATTTGTTTTAGCAGTTGATCCCCATATCTCAATTAGATATTCGATATGTGATTTAACTAAAGAGTTATATATGGTTGTACGAACCTTTTCCGGGATACAGTTTGCGACTTTACGTAGTGCACATAGTAATGACGTCAGTTTTGATTTGACGTGATCGATATGCATTCTCCAAGTGAGTTTATCATCTACCAATAGACCTAGATGTTTTTCCTGAGTTGAACGTTTTATTATTTTATCTTCAATAGTAAGATGTGCAAACTCTGGTAAAGGTTTATTCTTTGTAGAAAAAATCATGAAAGATGTTTTTGACATATTAATTGTTAGCAAGTTATATTTTAACCATTCTCCGAGTAAGTCAAGATCTTTTTGAGCATAGGTTATAATGTTGTGAAATTTTTGTTGTGTTGTGAAATTATTTTACGCTCGTATTCTGTGAGGGCATGGTCCTACAACACTTACCCAATCTTGCTACAGCTTTATAGCTGCAGCATGGCTTTACCACGTATGAAATCTCTGTTTGATTTGCCAGTTTGCTTTTATCATTATAATGTTATTGTAACAACCTTTAGTTTCGATGGCACCTTTCGGTATGATTGGATTATTTTACAATGAAACATACCACGTATAAAACAATCGATGGTAATTAATATCAAACTAGTTTCCCTCGTTTCCCTTTTATAAAATTGTGTCTACTTACAAGTATTTTGTAAATGATGATCCGTAACTTAAACTAAATCAAAACGAAAGTTAAAAATAATGTCCTTCAGATCGTATTTCTGTCACAGTGTCCAGAATCAACGAAGACTAGCCATATACCATATGCTCAGGACAAGAATATATTATTTATTTTTATTTATATTATTTAGAATTTTTTTATGTAAAGTATGTTTGGATTCAATAAATATTATTATTATAGTAAACGTGTGTTAGCGCAAGTCCATGACCACAACCTATTCCACCACTCTCATAGGGGTCCCGATGGAACGTGAATCTGATACGACTGCGGAGATATCAGGCGCAGAACCATCGGTTTTACGTGCTTTTAGAGGCCCAAATATGAAATAACACCAACTTCCTTAACGGCTACTGAGAATTTAATGAAAGAAAAACTCAATAAATTTTCGGTCCGACTCGAAATTCGAATTCGGATGATGATGATGATGATCAGCAGTTGCGTTTTCGTTTAGACCGATGAGGCAGTCGAAAAGTTACAGCCTATAAACATAGGTACATTCCAATTCCGGGCACAGGCCTCAATCATTTTATATAGGTTAATGGAGCGGTCAGTCTTTCTAGACTCATATCATATCCTTGAAATGTTTTATTTCTCAGACCTGCGGATTTCTTCACGATATTTTCCTGGCAAATCAGCACTTTATATGCAATTAACGATTTGTATGGAGCTAGCCAAAATAAAACTCGGGGAAATGCTTTTAAAATGCGCTCCTAAGTTGCTCTTTAATATAGTACGAGGGTTAAGGTTCTGAAATCGACAATCGCTCTAATTTATAAGACATGGGGACGATTATAAGTTGACAATCATCATAAACATAACGACAGTCATAGAAAGTTAAACTCGCCTGCAAAAAGTATACAATTTCGAAGGCGAAAATTTCGTCGCTATTCCAGAAATCTTTCCGAGTACTTCATTGTAACAGCTCCACCTCCAACCACGGCATATGATATATTACATTTAATTGTTGTATAACAGCATCAGCATCGGTGGTATAAAGGCTACGCAGGTGGCTAAGCAATTAATCACGGCTGGAGCTGACGAGGACGCGGCGGGCGCGGCAGTGCAGCCGCGAACCGAGCTCACGCATAACGCTCCCGTCAACCGCGATTCATCCGGTAAAAACACGTGGATCTAAAGTACGTTTACCACACGTCTGGATTATCGCAAAACTTTTAAAAATTGGTAAGTATTTAATTTAAAATGTACGTTATATAGTGTTGTAAAGCTAAAAGTTCAATCAAACTTTAGCAATTCTTGATTAGGTCGAAAAACTCGTACTGGAATGAGTTGACCTGTTTTTTTAAAAACGTTGTTTACATTTTTAAACCTATATTAATGTATGAAATGATATGCGATTGTCTTTTTGATAGTTTATATTTGCATAAATAGATTAGGTAGTGGTAAGGTAGACGTCTTCGAAGAAAGGGATTAATTACCAAAGATTCACGTAGGTATTTATTTACAGTGGATATTTTTATTAAGTAGTTTATTAGTCGTGATTTCAGTGTTAATGTCATTCTTAGTTAAATAAAATTTATTGGGAAAAATGAAGAATATTATGTTGCATAAATAGAAAAAATAATATTTCCGGAACCGTATCAAATATTTAACCATAAGAATGCTACGTACTCGTAGTACTAATTCTAGCAGCATGAACAATCGTATTAGAAATTATCACTCGTAAGAATTCCAAACCGTTGACCACTATTGGGATATTTTCCGTAATCGCTGTCTAAACCTGATAGATACAATTGCAATGTAACACAACGTGGATTATGTGTATAACCAACGGTGATTCTTTTATTATTCTACATATTTACCCGAAAAAACTAAATAAGTTTTAAATATTACGTATTATCGTAGTTAAGCACTAGTTTTTAATAAGAAATTCAGTTATTTTGATTACCATACGCGAAAAAAGGGTCGGAAGTCAGTGGTCAGTGAAATTATTCAGGACCATCCCTCCTGTTGTTACAGATTTTAGCTTTATATACAATATCAAAGATGCCAATGAAGCAGCTACTGCTTTAACTAAAACTATTACTGATGCCATAACGGTTCATTCCAATAAAATAAAAATTCCTCACCGTAAACGATGTATCAAGCCATGGCTAACTCCAGGATTGGTACGCTGTATAAGACACAGGGACAAATTGCACAAGAAAGCAAAACACGATAAAAACAATGCAATATTACAGATTACTTACACGAGATATCGCAATTTTTGCAACAACTTGTTGAAAAAAATTAAAATCGCATATGAGAAAGCCGAGTTCTGTAAAAATAAATGCAATCCAAAGGGTACTTGGAATACTATAAATAAGATCACTAACCTCAAACAATATTCACCCCCTCCATGTGAATTACTAAATCTAACTGATGATCCTCATAAATCTGTCGATATTGTTAATAATTACTTTGCAGAAATTGGCCCATCTTATGCTAACTCAATATTAAAAACTCAGCAATACACTGACCACCCAAAAAATGTTAAAGATAGTGATGAATCTAACCGCTTGCATAAATCTATGGTATTGCTTGACACAGACTATTAGGAGATAGAAGCTATTATCACAAACTTAAAAAATGATTCAGCCACGGGAATCGATAGCATACCTACCCTAGTCATAAAACGTGCCAAAAACAGTCTGATCCCCCCCATAACATATTTGTGTAAACTTTGTTTAAAAACTGGTGTTTTTCCAGATATTTTAAAGAGGGCTCTAGTTCACCCTATACATAAGAGTGGTGACAGAGACGCTGTCGAAAATTACAGGCCTATATCTGTACTAAGTGCGATAGCTAAAATTCTTGAAAAAGTTTTAAATGTCAGATTCACAAATTTTCTTAAACATAACAATATAATTTCAGATAATCAATTTGGCTTTGTGAAAGGTAAGTCTACTGAAGATGCAACTTTAATTCTAACTGAGACAATCGCAAAACATCTTGATAATAAGTTGAAAGTTATAGGTGTTTTTCTTGATTTGTCAAAGGCGTTTGACACTGTCTCTATTCCCCTACTTCTGCATAAGATGGAACTGATCGGCGTACGAGGAATTGCTTTAGATATATTTCGATCTTATCTATCTAATCGCACGCAGTTAGTTAAAATCGGTGATTACACTAGTTTACCTACTACTGTCTCGTTCGGTGTACCACAAGGTAGTGTACTAGGCCCAACTCTCTTTCTAGTTTACGTAAATACTTTATGCTCACTTACCTTGCCTAACTGCAAAATCATTTCGTACGCAGACGATACGGCTTTAATTGTATATGGTAAGGACTGGAATGAAGCCCAACACAATACAGAATATGCGCTTGGAAGGGTCATGCAGTGGCTTAGTAGCAATCTATTGACATTAAATGTAAACAAAACTAAATATATTACTTTCACTCACCGTGCCAGTACCCAACCATCAGCGGAATTTTATATCAAAGCACATACATGTGAACAACATAGCTTATGCAAATGCCCAAAACTTACTCGTTCCACTAACATAAGATACCTTGGACTTATCATTGACTACTGCCTATCTTGGTCAGAGCATATAAGCAATGTTACCTGCCGTATTAGAAAACTGATACCAATATTCAGAAAATTGAGGAATTCTGCTGACTTTGAAACATTGATATGTGTTTACTATGCTCTTGCTCAAAGTTTACTACAATACTGTATTGTAACATGGGGTGGAATTGGAAAAACAACTTTACTCCCCTTAGAACGTGCTCAAAGAGCAATCTTAAAGGTAATGCTAGGTAAATCACAAAGGTTTAGCACCGAACTTATTTTTAAGGAATGCTCTGTACTTACTGTAAGACAGCTTTTTGTCATGTCTGTTATACTACGTAAGCACAAAAATACAGAGTTTAATCCTAATTTAAAACGTAATAAAAATAGAATTTGTGACATGGTTTCTCATAGAACTGCTTTAGCACGTCGTCAATATTATGTCACTAGCAATTATTTATATAATGTTGCAAATTAAATAAACAATATTTATTTATTAATGTAATCCTTTGGCCCTTTATAAATGTAAAGATAAAATCCTAAATTGGTTGCTAAGCCTTAATTACCTGGAAACAGAGAAGTTAATCAGTATTTAAGTTCTAACACACACACACACACACACACACACGCATACATACACATTACACACACACATACACACACACACACACACACACACACACACACACACACACACACAAACACACGCGCGCGCGCGCACTGGTTTGTGGTAATTAGAAAGTTTTCTCTTCATTTTTTTTTTAAATTTATTATTATTATAATTTAACTTAATTAACTTTATTATTTAACTTAACATGGTTGTGTATATAGCGAAATAATCTGTCATTTTTACTGTATTTGTATTGTACTACTCAGGGTGGAAGACGCTGACGGCTGTAACACAGTTTATACTAGTATGGCCGTTAACGCCAACTACTTTGAAATGTAATTTTGTAACTTTATATAGATATAATACATAAGTGCAAACCTGTTAACTGAGAGTCAAATAAATTATTATTATTATTATTATTATTATTATTGTGGGGTATCTATATAGTTTTCTCATCTGGTTGGGTGCTATAAATATATAATTATAAATGAAAATGAAAAGATAAATATACATAAATATCAATAACATAAAATAAATATAAAAGTACATAAATAAATAAAAGCCCAACCAGATGGAGGCCCTCGGCAGGGGAGACCAAACGGCCGAGGGTTAGGGGGAAAGGGAAAGAAACCGGCGGACGATGCGGGCGGTATCGAGGAGCACCGCCTTCTGCATTTGAACCTGGAGCGGCCCGCCACGTAGTCCCAGCCGCCTCAGATGACCCGAGAGGCTGACTGGGATTAGCCCGTTTGCAGAGACGACTACAGGAATAATTTCGGTCGGCAGACCACCCCACATGTCGGTCACCTCGTGAGCCAGGTCCAGATATTTTGTTTGCTTGTCTGTTTCGGCTTTCACGAGGTTCTCGTCATACGGAATGGTAATGTCGACCAAAAATATCCTTGACTGTGCCCGGTCCATCAGCACAATATCAGGCTTATTCGCAAGAATAGTCCTGTCTGTGATGATGGCCCGGTCCCAATAGAGCCTGGCGCGATCATTTTCGAGCACGGCTTCCGGCAAGTACTTGTAATACGGCAATTTCCGATCCACGAGACCGTATTTCAGAGCGAGCTCCTGGTGTAGAATTCTGGCTACTAGGTTGTGCCTGTGCAAGTACTCAGAGTTAGAAAGCGCCGAACAACCGGAGATAACATGCCTAAGTGACTCACCGGGATGGCGACAAGCTCGACAGATGTCGACGGTGCCATCCTTTAGGATGTATCTCCGATAGTTGTTGGTCTTAATAACCTGATCCTGTATTGCACAGACAAAACCCTCGGTTTCCCCGAAGAGATCACCAAAGCGTAGCCAGTGGAGGGAGGCTACTGTGTCTACGAAAGGCTCATGTAGAGCCTTGTAGAACCTCCCGTGGAGCTCCTTCTCCTTCCATACGGTCTCCCGGTCGGAAATGCTCTGCACTGCCGGGTCTTGCCATTGCTCGTTGGCTAAGGATAGAGGGGTAAGTCCTTTATCACAAGAAATGACGTCCTTATAGAATGGATCATCCGATCTCGCCAGGAAGTAATCACGGAGGCTGCACACTTCGCGATTGTGCATGGTGAGCGCGCTCAAGAAGCCACGACCACCATGCTTCCGCGGCAAGTACAGCCTCATTACCGACGATCTCGGATGATGCATCCTATGGGACGTCATGGTAGTGCGGACTTTTCTATCCAGGGCGTTAAGTTCAGTCTGAGTCCACCTGAGTATGCCAAAGGTATACATGAGGACAGGCATGACCCAGCCGTTATATGCGTGTGCCTTATTCACACCGGACAAAAGGCTGTTAAGCACTTTGGTCAAGCGTGCATAAAACACGTCGCAAACTGACTGTTTCATACCAGTCTCATCGATACCGATGTTTTGTGACATACCCAGGTATCGGTATGTTTCAGCCTCGGAAAGGGTCCTTAAGTTGACGGGCACAGATAAGTCTGCGCCCTCAGAGTTAGCAACCCTTCCCCTCTCAACATGGAGGACCGCACACTTATCCGTCCCAAGCTCCATTCCAATGGAATTGCTAAATTCACAAGTGATGTTTAGCAATTCCATAAGATGGGAGCGACTGGAGGCGAATAACTTGAGGTCATCCATATAGAAAAGGTGGGTCACTTTTGTCCCTCCTTTCCGTAGCTGAAATCCCCTCCCGGAGCCCTCCAGTAAGGTACTGAGAGGGTTCAGAGAGAGGCAGAACCAGATTGGACTCAGACAATCGCCCTGGAAGATACCCCTTCTTATCCTTATGTGGTTCTCCGCAGCCATCATCCCCACCAGAAGGCTTGGTGTCGGCTGGGTCTTCTCGGACTCAGCAAGCGGCACCCGCCGCTGGTGGAGCACGTCGCATGCGTTGGTCACAAGAAATGAATGCAAACGCACTGCGGGCGTACTTTAGGGCAAAAGGGGAAGAAACTGGATGTTTGGCGTATTATTATTATTATTATTATTATTATTATTATTATTATTATTATTATTATTATTATTATTTGTTAAGTCATAAATATTCGAGAGACTCTTTAAATCAAAAAATATCTTCATTTCCATGGCGAAGCTTTGCTAGAATTTCATGATTCTAAAAGTTGTCTACTTTTAGAATCATGAAATTATTAAATTAAATGTAAACCCAAGCACATCAATCACTAGAAGACTTCAAGATTTAATACGAGTATAGCTCCTAAAGCGTAGATAAAGCTCCTGAAACGTAGATCGAATCAAAGTTAAAAATTAAAGTTATGGTAAGCTCGACAGGTATAATTTGAGATTACTTTGACATCAAGACGTCAAACACTTCAGTATCCCGGTGGAGTAGTAGAATCTTTTGCCGCCTCCTGACATGGCTACTACAAAGTAGTCGATGTAATTTGGCAAGAAATCGACTAATGCTCTATAGCCCTATATTCAAACGGTACTTTCTTCTTCTTGATCACAAAGCAAAGAGAAATGGTTGGAGCGGGTGGGAGGGAATCATGTTTAATATTTGGCACGATCATTTTGTAAGATGATGATTGTTTCATATTTTTATAATGCGAACATGCGAAAGTTATGAGATGTTTCATTGCAAAATGAAACATCTTATATCTGTCATATCATAGAAGTGTTTAAGTAATACTTAGTAATTATTTACTCTATGTAAACTTATCTATATGTAAATATAACTCTATGTACTACTTATATAAAACACTGTGTATACTTGTACTATTAGTAGTAATCATTTACTATATGTAAATACTACTCTATGTACTACTTATAAATAACGATAAATAACACTATGTATAACTCGTACTATTAGTCTAATTTAATTTAATTATCAACCCTGAATTATCCAAGTTTAAGGTTAATTTGTAAATGAGTTTTTAAAAATGCTTACATAATTTTATTTTTTCATGATCGAGACCCAAAGCATTAAAATAAAAATAAATTGTAGTATTTTGGAAATACATTTAAAATTTTTAATACGTGGTAGAGCTCTTTTTGTCCCTGGAACCCGAACATCGGGATAGGTGTCATCTTCTCCGCTGTACTGTTGTGTACTGTTTCCGTCTTGAAGACAACGTAGAGTCAGTTCATTTACTGTTTGTGATATATTTCATGCTCCGTATTCTGTCCTCAGATGTAACAGGATGACAGACCTGTAGTCTGCCCGGAGTTAGGAAATTGGCGGTGTCTCACCCCCGTGCCTCGGAAAGCACGTAAAGCCGTTGGTCCTGCGCCTGATCTCTCTCCGGTCGTGTCGGTTTACCGTCCCATTGGGCTATGAGAGTGAGGGAATAGAGAGTGCAATTGTGCTTGCGCATACACTTGGGCACTATAATCCTGTCCTGCGCCGATGGCTAGTTTCAGTTGAGGCTGGCCGCCGTAACTGAAATTCGGTCTAGAGGACATAAGTCTTTTTTGATAAAAAATTGTTCAGGTTATGTTACGTATGCAAGCTGTAGTAATCAATCACCAGTGGTGACATGGATTATTGCATGGAAGTAAGCGTTACTGGTCACAGACCTCCATCATGGTACCGTTTAATCATAGTTGACGAAATTCACTATCAGTAAATCTGGATCCTTTTTTAAAATTGTTTTTGGGTCTGCCATTATATTCTAGACTTAGTTCGAGCCAGTATTTTTGGTTTGTTAACTATTTTAACTACGGATGGCAGCAGTAATAGATAACAAAATATTTTTATATTATGATAAAGGAACAAACATTGCATGTTTCTGAAGATAGTGAAAAGTAATAATTTCATCGAATTGTTCTCAAGTTATCTTGAAAACATCCTATTTTCTAGTAGACTGTAAAGCCCTACCACTTTCGTTTCACGTTCAAAGGTGTGCAATATAGAGAATAGGCACAAATATAAGGTTGAGCTCCCATCGTGATTCACTACTTACCCCCGAATCCTAACGGCTTTCTTGGTTTATCACAGTTGAAGAGGGAGGAGCGTTGTGGTCGAGACTATGAAGTAAGAGGAATCTATATAGATGGATCCGATGAGCAAGACCACTATGCGATATGCAGCGAAGGTGAAACACATACACAATAATATATTTCATTAAAATGGAATATGATGTGAAATTGCTTTAAGTTTTTGCTTCAAAAATATCTGGAATTGATAAAATAATTATACGTGCATAAAATGTGGCCTTAATTTTTCAGCTCGTTCATAATAGTGCACAGTTATTTCGTACATCAAAGCATTTAATTCAATAAACTGCAAATTCTTTCTGAAACTGTTAAAACATGACATTCTAGAGACTGTAAAACGACAGTATAAATAGTTATGCATTGTTTTGTTAGTGATCTGAATGTTTATTTTTCTTTTTTTTGTTGTTATCACGAAATATACTATATATATATATATATATATATATATATATATATATATATATATATATATATATATATATATATATATATATATATATATAGGCCCTTTATCAAATCATTACAATTAGCATTGATCATCTTCCCGGTTTTCGTTTGTCCAGGAAAACTCAGGGCCTAACCCGGTCCAGAAATTTTGAAACGTAGATATTTCAGTAATATAATATTTTTAATACAATTAACCCCTCAATCCCAACAAAAAGCCCATGCAGTCGCATGCGCCCGGCAAATGCTCGGCATTTGCAGCACTTAAAACCATTAAAACTTATATTTAGAGACTACTTTTCTATGAAGAAGTTTGGCATTATAAAATCTATACAAAATTCTCTATGTTAAAATCAGGTTTTACTTCATTACAAAAAACTATTGTATTTTGATGACAAAAACAAAACATACCAAGCGATCGTCGGCAGCGTTTTTTCGGTGGCTCAGAAGCGGTTGAGAAGATCTTTATCGCTACTGTAGTACTTACTATGAAGGCAAAGCCATCATAATATATATATATATATATATATATATATATATATATATATATATATATATATATATATATATATATATATATATATATATATAACTCGAAATTATTTACGTAAAAATATAAATTATATTTACACAAAAACTTTTCTTACAATTTTATAATAAAACTCTATACTAAAACACTCATAAAGCACTAGAAAATCCAAAAATCAACAGAATAATATTCACGCGAAAATGGCGTATGAAATTAACATAGATTATAAATAAATATATATAATCTACGTTCATTTCGTACAAAGGATAACTTGACTTTTTATTACACTAGAGGATAGAAAATTTCATATTGTTTCTATAATGCCAAACTTCCTAATAGAAAAGTAGTCTTTAAATACAAGTTGTATTGGTTTGAAGAGCTGTGGGTGTGCGCGGTTGAATCCGACCGCTTAGATTTTGACGGAATAGCGCCGCGGTCGGATTCGACCGCTTGGGGATTGAGAGGTTAAAATACATTAGTTTCTCAACAAAGCAGGCGTGCCAAACTTCTGTCGGCCTACTCTGTCCCTATTAGTAAAACACGATGGCGCGTATATAGTCCTTCCGGTGTATGCTAGTTATATAATATGGGACGAGGCATTAGATAAAAATAAGGGTTTCTCTCGATGTCTCAAAAGCCTTTGATAAAGTCTGCCATGCTAGCCTGTTAGGCAAGCTTACAACGTATCCCTTGTCACCTGTTTTAATCGGTTGAGTGTAGAACCTTTTAGATGAACGGGCTCTCACTGTCGTTGACGAAGGCTGCGATAGCCAGCACATGACAAATAACGAGTTTACTTTTCCTGCTGTATATCAATGACCCACTTATGCCTGGCATCAATGTGTACGAAGATGACGGCACAGTTGTGAAGATATACTAGCCGAGTGCTAGAGCCAGTCGGGGTCCTGTTCTTTGGGCAGCTTATCGAATCCTGGGGTCAAGCAGCTAATCTTGGCTTCATCTTTCCGAGATCTATCACTGGAATACACGGACAGCTTTCAGTTTTTGGGGGCTAAGGTTTTCTCAATCCAGAATTTTGAGCGGTTCCTTAAGTTCAGGGCCAAAGTAGCTGCAAGAAAGTTAAGGCAATGCAAAGGTGCGGCGGTACTTCACGCCGAGACAGCTGCTTATATTATAAAAAGTGCAAGTCCAGTCGTGCATGAGTATTGCTGCCATATATGGTCTGGTGCAGCAAAATGCCACCTAGCAGCCTTGGGCTCTATATATAGGCGTGCTTAGAGGCTTATTGGTGACCTAAATCTGTTTAAAGCTAAACTTACCAGTTACCGGCACAGGCGTAAAGTAGGCAGTCTATCGGCATTAAGTTTTTCTACAGGATATATTTCGAAATATAGATGTGCTGGAGATGCATTAGTTAATTACTTCCTCCCGCTTCCACCATCGGACAACCAGACGTTCAGGCTTTTTTTATAGATATACCACGCATTCATACGAAAAAGGTTTGCTTTGTCATTCGTAATGCTTAGAGCAATGGAGTGGAATAATTTGCCACCATCGGTCTTTCTATCCACTTACAATGTGATCGTCTTCAAATCAAGAGTAAATAGGTTTTAGTTAAGCTAAGTCAGTGTATTTTACCAACTTTGGCTGCGTCAGTACTTACCATCACGTGGAGTAGTGGCTATATATTTAAAAAAAATTATTTCTCGTTTATTGTATTATAGCTAACCACTTGTTATTGTATAAAAGTAGAAGTGTATTTAGATGTTTTTAGTTACTTATGTTTTTTATTTTATTTTAAATAAGTCTCCCAAAAAAGGTTCTTAAGTGGCATCCTAGTACCGGTAAGCCTAGTGCAGGGCACCTGGACGAACTGGTAAGATATACAGGAAGTCGATCGATGTAGGTAGCTCAGGACCGTGATTTGTAGCATTCCTTGAGGGAGGCCTATATTCGCAGTGGACAGCCCTCAAAATTTGGATGCCCGAGGGCCTCTGCATTGTTTAAGACGTCCCTAGTATCACTTTGTACTTGGTACCGGTGATTAATAAAAGACATATCGTATATTGATTTTGCTCTTCATTACTAGTTTCGATATGTTCTTGAGATAGTCGCAATTTCTAGCATTCTTGAGATGGACCTTCCACTTTCTCTAAATATAATTTTTTATAGAATAAGAGTGATAAATGTACACACATTCCACCTGATGGTAAACGGATGCTGTAGTCCATAGATATCTTCAAATATCCACGATTAAGAATTAAATTGTAGATAAGTTGTCATCCGTAACGACTAAGATGAAATGCCCAGTTTACAGTAAAAAGTGTCTCCGGTTTTCTACATGCGCCATACCCGTACCATTAACCTGTTATTTTATGCTTTAATTTTGCGAGAGCGCGGCCCTTTGCCGGTCGAGCCGACCCACTGTTTATTTTTTTTTGCGCCCAAAGCAAATATGGGCAACCCTCCGGAAAGCGGGGGAGGGAGGCGGTGAATGCTCATAGCATACCACGCAGCCGGCTGCGTGGTTTTGTGGAGACTTTGATTCATAGATATCTTCAAATATCCACGATTAAGAATCAAATTGTAGATGATTTGTCATCCGTAACAACTAAGATGGAATGCCTAGTTTACAGTAAAAAGTGTCTCCGGTTTTCTACATGCGCCATACCCGTACCATTAACCTGTTATTTTATGCTTTAATTCTGCGAGAGCGTAGCCCTTTGCCGGTCGAACCGACCCACTCGTGTTACAAAGCTTTATACTCGCAGCTGTAGCCTTAGATTATTTGAGAATAATTAATCTAAGGCTGTAGCATGGCTCTAACACGTACATTTACATTTTTTCCATTTTGTTCATCCTATATGAGTTTTTACTCGTAAGATACATTTATGAGACGGTGAACTCTACTCTTAGAGCATTTAATACATTGACTCGATATACTTTTGCTCGCAGTTTCGCACTACACTAAGAATATACTACTACACTAAGACCGATATTGGTTAATGCGACCGTAGGTATTGAATGAAAAAGTTATCAAGTGGTCTTGATAATATGACACTGTCGGGATGTATATATAGTACCTTAGGTAAAACGAATATAACGTGACGGAATGTATATATAAATCTTACCCGGCTATAAAAGGTGAAGTATAAGAGTTAAAATTTAATAGTTTTTAATTACCTAATAATTATTAAATACTTATATGTACTATAATATATAACAGGCATAGAGCCAAATACCAGTAAGTGGCCAAGCAGCAGACAAGTAATAGCAGACACTGCATCGCTCTCTTGCTGTATAACTGATTTATAAAGAAGTTTCTATCTTTCTTAACAACTAACTTATAATAATCTGTTATATACAGAATGGGTCCCAGGTATATGCAATAAATGAAACCATATACTTGTTATCTCCTTTGCTGACGATATACAAAAAATGAACGTAATCGGTCCAGTAATTAGGTCAAAAAGTAGAGTTTTAATTGTAAGCAAATTTGAACACTCTATAGAATTGGGTCACTAAGTCAATGATTCAATGAACTTGAATCCTTGAACATTAAAAAGCGACGTTGCCACGCAGTGCAAACTATTGGTATTGCGACATATCGTTGTCTAAACAGAGTGTTCACTTTTACTGAATTTATTTTAATATTTATTTTGTTTGAAAATTTCACTTTTTTATTTTACGGGTTTTAATTTAATATTTAATTTTTCTACACTTCTACGGACTAGTATTACTTGTGGTTTCATTTATTGCATATATGTGGGACCCCATTCTGTATAACAAATTACTGCATCTCTTTAAAAGCAGAGTGATAAAGTAGCCGTTAAGTTGTGACAATAATGGCTTTGGAGAGCGTTGGACATAAAGCTGGCTTATATTATTTATTATATTGTATACTTATTAACACTATGAGACTTAAAAGAGGAATAAAGAAGAAAAAAGCACTTAAATTGAATTATAAATATTGCATGTAGTATTCGAGATAATTAAGTGGTACTATGAAGTCTACAACTTTATATTAAATATGTGAGAATCTTGATAGCACTTTCACCGTATAGTAGAATTATAGTTCGACAGAGGCATCAAAAGCGGTATATTTGTTAATTAAAACGTGTAAATATAGCCACTGCCTGCATAAGGCATGCTAAGGGAATTTTATACGGCTATAAGTTTTGATCTATCTTGTATTACCATTAATACAGTAAAGTCTGTACAAGACCTTTAATAATTTCACGAACTATTAATTATTTTTGGTCTTGCGTGTGTTAATAAAATAAATTCAAATTACAAACGCATCCTAAATTTTTTCGATACTGAAAAGGTTCTTATGTGGTTTTGTATCTCAAAATTAATAAAAATACTGCATAGTTTGGTGATTGTAAATCTAAAATAATAACCACTAGCACGGTACTACTTCTAAAACAGTTATAATTTTTATAATAGGCGTCTAAGGCTTTAGTGAAAAGTCGTCATTACATGACAGTATTTGATGAATTATGTATGGCAATAAAACAACAATACATTTTTCTTATGTTAGAGAGCATAATTTACACTTTTGCATTCCATGCCCTGATAAATTCACAACAAGTTCCAATAACTCAATCGAAAAGAAACTGAAAAATTAATCTTAAAATTTTAACGCACTTTAGTAAGATATATTACGAGTACAAAAAATTTCACAGCTTTCGCGGGCGCATGAAAGATTTAGCTTAATGCATAATATTTTGACATGAAACTGATGCTCGCACTAACATTTTACGTAAGTATACAAGTGAAATTAAATCATTATATTTTACTTCACTTTAATCAACTTTTTTAAATATTTACTACTATAACTCATCATGATCAATTTGAAAAAATATTTGTCATTAATGTTTTGTAACTATAATTATTATATTATGTAAAAAATACATTTAAGATGTTTTAAGTTTTAGGTACGTTACAGTTGCGTCGCTATCATGTCAATTCTTGTATATATTTTAGTTAGCCATTACCATGCCATTATATATATATATATATATATATATATATATATATATATATATTCAGGCGTTCAACTACACAACTACAACTTTTTTACGTGGTCGAGCCATACTGCAGCTACATTACTGGTAGAGGTGGAGCACGAATGGGTCGGCTCGACCGGGGAAGGACCACGTTCTCACAGAATACCATCGTAATATAGCAGCTTAACGCTACTGTCTTTCGTATGATAAGTGTAGAGAACTGGAGAACCTTTTTAATGGAAACGAGGCATTCCATCTTAGTCCTCACGAGTGACAACTACGCTGTTGTATTACGCTGGTATTTTGTGAAAGCGTAGTTTTTCTTAGTCGCGGTCATCGATCACTAATAAAAATATTAGTGATCGATGGTCGCGGTCAATTAAGAAAAACCACTCCCTACTTTTGCTGTATAGCATGACTCTACTACGATACTGACATTCTCTGAGAATGTATTGAAATCGCAAAAAATCGTCAACTGATCTGTGGATATTGATCCTCAATGATGATGATATATCACTTGATCGTCGTTATAAGGTTTTCTCTACTTCTGTTTTTTTTTCGGCGGCAAAAAGTGTCTAGTAGAATGCTCTGCATTCCAAAATATAAGCTCTGGGATGCCTGCGAGTGGATAGCTTGTGGAAAATGATTAAGGAGTCCGTGAAGGTGAACTCTTGTCCATATTGAGTTGTAATTCTCTGAATGAAGTCGAAAGATATTGGTATCGGTATCGATAAGCGGTTCTACTTTTCTTCAAAAATTAGCCCTTATTTGTGAAGGATAGCATATCCACTAGTTTTCTGGCGCAATGACGTTCTTTAACCAAATTTAAATAATGGGATCGAAGTACTTTAGTTTTAAAACGATTTTCGTCGCATTTGAGAAACTATTTTCCACCGCAAGTTTTATCCAAGTCGACTCGTGAAATCGCCTTTTTACTAACTTTTGAAATATTTTCTAACAAGTTACATAAATTTCTACTATTTTGAAATCGATTAAAGGTTGGGGTAACTTAACTTTATCTGTGTCTTATTTTACCTTCTTTTAAATTTACTATACGGGGTTATTTTTCAGAGTTGTTAAATTTTAAACGAAAGCTCAAATATATAAATAATGATATACCGTTTTTGCAGGTTTTGAAAATACGACTAAATAAGGCTTCTACTATTATTTGAAATTATCTCAAATTGAACGTGATTTATGGCCAACAATGTTTTTTCCTACCGATCGAGCCTTCGAATGTGTATGTTTGCGCAGTAAAATCAGTTAAAATAATGCATTACCACGCATTTTCTTTTGCTTCCCCCCGGATCTCTGAGGAGTTCAGACGTTTTAGTAAGAACAAGTTTATGTGTTTTTTTTTAAATAAATAAAAAATTGTATCAATATTCCAAATATAAAAAATAGGAGAGCATAAACGTAAAGAGAGCTACTTTCTACATCGACGTGCGCAAGAGACATAGTGACCAAATGCTCGACGCGTAGTCTAACAGAAACATATCTATCCTTTTCATCGGTGAGGCGTTGCGAAATCACATCCAATCAACAGTGCAGCTGTGTTTATGTGCAAGGTACGTGACACCGTTTAATCCACAGTGCAGCTACGAGTGTGTGTAAGGTGCGAGACTCCTCACTATACGCTTCTTTGTGAAACCGCTCGGCGAGTCTCCGCTGAGCAGTGCTGGTAGCCTAGTATAAACACTACAATATGCCATTGAAGCGAACGCCACGGTGAAACAACAAATTACATCGGAAACTGACACGGAGGGCATAGCTGGAAACGTATCGGATGCGCAGAATAGAGACACTTGCCAGGCAACCACAGGACGCCTGAAAAGAAAAAAGGAAAATGAACTCACATCCTTCATGAACGAAGTACGTGATATGTTTTCTAAATTTGTCTCGGAACAAAATAACAAACTACAAAGTTTGGAATCAACACTGGACGAAATTAAAATACAAAACAATGATATTCAATTAGCTATAGACACTTTATCCTCCAAATATGATGATATGCGTATTGAGCTAGAAAATTTGAAAAAAGAGCGGAAAGAACAGGCACTATACATAGCATCTCTGGAAAATAAAATTGAGAATATTGCAAGACAGACATGTTCGTCAAAAATAGAGATACGAAATATACCCAAACTGCAAAATGAGACCAAACATGGATTATGCGATATAGTAAGAAAAATAGGCAATACATTGAACCTAGACATAAAAAGCTCTGATATTAAGGACATATACCGTGCTTCCATAAAACCCAACGTTTTAAAACCTATAGTGATAGATTTCACTACAGTACTTATGAAAGAAAGTTTAATGAATCACCTAAAAAAAACTCCCATTACTAGAAAAAGCCGAAAAATTAAATACCTCGATTTTTGCAGCAGATGGCCCACGAAAGCCAATATATATTTCAGAAGGTTTAACTCCTAAGGGAAGAAGACTATTTTTCCTTGCGCGGGATTTCGCCAAATCTCATCGATACAAGTATTGTTGGACGTCATATGGAAAAGTATACCTAAGAGAAAAGGAAGGATCTACACAAGTTCGGATTGACAACGAAAATGATATTACCAAACTAAAACAGAACACACTATGACTACGTATTTTTGTTATAATTCGTAAATATTACTCTATTTTTTTAAGCCATCGTTATCACTAAAATGTCACTCTAAAGATAAAGAGCATACTGCATGCATGTATGTATTGTGTCTTAGTATACATCTTCGATATTTACATTTTCAATACTCGTATAGCTATTATAGTGTATTCCTCTTAACAAAATATGTTGAAACATTACATATATTATGCAATTTAATAACACATACACACAAACAAATAATACCTATGAAACTAGTTTATAAATCAACACATAATTTATTACACATCCAGCCAAAGATGCCACAATATTTCTTCACAGTGTGCCATATGCCTACTACGTATATTATAGTAATTGGTATTTTTAAATACGTAAATGATATCCATATGCTACATAACCCATATATTAATGTCATACATTTTTACTTAATAACCCTAAGAATCAATGAGATTTTCATTTGCACAATACAATGTTTTAATTCAATTCGATAGAAGATCAAATAGCAAATGACTTAGATCACTCAATGGAACCCAATTGTTACACCGTGGACGATCCTGCTAGCTGTTCTAATATTCTAAAGGATGATATGAACTTAAAGGCTTTGACTATATTATCAGTAAACATCCGAAGTATTAATTGTAATCTTGATTCTTTTCTGGTATTTATATGTAAATTAGATATTAGTATACACGTAATCGTATTAACAGAGTGTTGGTTGAGCGAAAACAGCCATATACCATGCATCGAAAATTATACTACATACAGTACTAAGAACCCCATCAATCAAAATGACGGAATCGTTGCTTACATTAGACAAAATATAACTTCATCGGCTTATGAATATAAATTTAACGAAGGAAATTTTTTGATTCTGAGTTTAGACAATGATATTACAATTGTGTGTAGCTACAGGCCACCGTGCTTCAGGAATATCGGTAGTTACATTGATTTTCTGGTTACAGTTACAAGGTATCCGATCGAGTGACGTGGTGTTGACTGGAGATATTAACATTGATATTTTACCTGGCAATACAACGTCTAACTCGGACGAATATATCTCTATGCTAGCGTCTCATGGCCTAACACAATGCGTCAATTGTCCTACAAGAGATAAGGCATGCTTGGACCATTTTATGGTAAAATCCAAATATAAGACCACAACTATTGTATTTGAGAAGTTCACTGACCGCTGTCCGATACTTTTACATATAAAAAGAAACAAAAGCTATAAAACCACTCCACAGCAGGAAAACACGAAAATTAATTTTGAAAAAATTTCGGAGATATTAAAAACCTACAACTGGGATTTTTTCTATCATATTAGAGATCCAAACTACGCAGCTGCCAAGCTAACTGAAACATTAACTGACTTGATAAAATTTCATAGTGTCCCAGCAAAAACTAACAAAAGAAACAAAATATTAAAACCTTGGATAACTTACTCCCTACTCAAGTCTATTCGAAAACGAGACAAACTAAACATGAAAGTTAAAAAATCGCTTAATGATGAACCACTTAAATCTTTTTATGTGGCATATAGAAATACTTGTAATAAAGTAATAAAATCTCTGAAAATAGAATATTATAAAAACAAACTGATATTAAGCAATTGTAATACTAAAAATACATGGAAAGTAATAAAAGAGTTCTGTGAACTAAAGCAAAATAAATCCAACCCACAAGAACTCCTAAACATTGCTAGCAGCCCAAAAGAGGCACTTAATATAGTAAATAAATACTTTACGACCATTGGCAGTAACTTGGCAGAGCGCACGCTTAACAAACTCGGTAAATTAGAATTGGAACTAGCAAGTGAGGCATTATCTCTAGGCCCACTCAAGTCAATGTCTCTTCTTCCAACTGACATATTAGAAGTAAGACAGACAATAATAAGTCTAAAATCAAATAGTGCTCCTGGAAACGATAACATTACAGCAAAACTTTTGAAAATGTGTACTCACGAACTAGTTCCACTTATCACCCACATATGTAATCTTAGCTTTGAATCTTGTAGCTTCCCACAGGTTTTTAAGTTGGCAACTATCATACCCATATATAAAGCAGGAGACAAACTTAATCCATCTAACTATAGACCCATAGCCCTGTTATCAATAGTTTCAAAAGTAATAGAAAAAATTGCGAACAAACAAATAATTAAATATTTAGAAAATAACAATCTACTAGCACCAAACCAGTATGGTTTTAGAACAGGTCGGTCAACGAATGATGCAGTGCTAGATTTGACCAATCAAATATCGACATATCTCGATGAGGGAGAAAAATGCATTGGGGTTTTTTTAGATCTCCAAAAAGCTTTTGATACCGTCTCAATTCCAATCTTAATCTCACGACAGCAAAATATTGGCATCAGGGACGTACCGGTTCTATTGATCTCCGACTATTTAAAAAATAGAAAACAACGAGTACGTATTTGCAACCTATTGAGCGATACTGCGAACTGCTCCTATGGTATACCACAAGGAAGTACATTATCAGCAACACTTTTTTTAATTTATATTAACGAACTGTGCAAACTAAACATTCCAGGTGCCAGCATAATAATGTTTGCTGATGATACTGTGCTGCTGTTTCACGGGAAGGACTGGGAAACTGTTCATAAACTAAAAGAATTCGGTTTAATTAGAGTAAATAAATGGCTAGAAAACAGTTTACTTACGCTGAACATCTCCAAAACAAAATACGTTTGCTTCAGTAACAACAAAGCAACGAATTGTAAAAAGCATCTGAGTTTAATCATACATTCCTATTCATGTAACTTGTCTCACTCTCCATCAAAGTGCAATTGCA